>CM052797.1:70857088-70956015 GCA_028533885.1 Nasua narica
CGCCGCTGGGCTGGGGGGGCGCGGGGAGGGTTGGACGGTCTCTGACAATTTCCTGCTTTCTGAGTCGGTAGTATAGTCAAACTCTTTGTGCTTGTTATAGAAACAGTGTGTTTTATTTAATTCTATATAAATATTCAAATAGGAGGATGAAAAGAAAGCAAATGGTTGTTTCTAGGAGAATGAATTACATGAAGAGGATTTCACAAAGGAGAGTCCCTGTAAAATTTTGATGGGAAGGACTGTAAAACATGAAGGAGAAAAGCAAAATTCTAGATGGATTCTGCTTTCAGGTTGTATCGGAAACCTCTTTAAAGTTGCACCTGTCTTTAAATAAATGAAAATTTGGACAATGGAGATGACACGTTTCAATGGTATTCGTGCGAGAAAAATGATGAACTGTAATTGGTAGGCTTGCACCAAATAAAATTGTTTTAGCCTGGAATCTATATCAAAATGTAAAAACCTTTAGACTTCTTCATTTAATACAAAATGTTATAGGTATATATGCATCGGGTTTTCTATGGTTGTTTGGTAAAATAAGTTCCACACTCCATCCAACTTTTTGACTCAGCTCTCGGTCTTGATTTTATTAGATAACAAGGCTTCTTCCCTAATTTTGTAACTGGGATTGTGTTTGTGCAAAATAAACACGCCGCTCATTGAGGCCCCAGCCTTCAAGAAACTCTCCCTCTCGGCCTTCTGAAATGGCCCAAATGTTATCTCTTGGACCCTCTCATCTGCGCTTTTTATCACAGTATTGGGCTTTTTTCAAAAGAATGGGTCAATCTGAAATAAGCGGGACCACAAGCACAAGCATTTCAAACGCCCGCGGAAATCCACAGGAAAGAGGCTTCACCTCGGGCTCTCTCTAAACATCCATGCGCTTACCAGCCCCGTTGTTTCACAAAGTAACCTTTGGCTTCCACTAATAGCCTCAGGACCATCAGGCCGGACCAGAAAGTCAGTAGAAGAGCATTACACTTCAAAAGAGGAGAGAGAAGTAGACAACATTAAAATGACCTTCCCAAGTGACGTTTGCAAGATTATTTCAAGAAACTATCTTGGTGGAGCGCCTAGGCGGCTCAGTGGGTTAAAGCCTCTGCTTTCTGCTCAGATCATGATGCCAGGGTCCTGGGATCAGAGCCCTGCATCCGGCCCTCTGCTCAGCAGAAAGCCTGCTTCCTCCTCTCTCTCTCTGCCTGCCTCTCTGCCTACTTGTGATCTCTGTCAAATAAATAAATAAAATTAAAAAAAAAAAAAGAAACTGTCTTGGTTTCCCCATATCTCTCTTCTTGTTTCAACAATGAAGACAAATGAGATCCCCCCCAAAAAAACTTCATAAATTCTCTCCAGCAGTATTTATATTTTTATTTGGTCTTAACTCATGTTAATACAGATGAATTAACTAACCAAACATGGAACTCTGTTCAACATAGAAATAAACAGAGAGGGGTAGATGATGGAAGCAATCGTTTATATGGAAGGCTGACTCACCCTTTTCAATGTCCAGGGGAGAACAGACCCCAAAATACTGACTCATACTAACTGAAATGCACAGAAGATCTGAGGAAGGCAGCAGGCTGGCAATATATCAGAGTGAGAAATAAAATTGTCACCCAGACTGGAATTATTCAGGTTGGCATAACAATTCTCCTTTTCTCCCTGTAGTCAGGCAAAACCAAATGGTAATCAGAAGCCACTCATTACCATGAGAAATCACTGTGAAAGACTCAAATATTTAAAATCTGTGTATTTTCTGTATTCTCTCTCTCTCTCTACATGAGCAGACCTTCACAGGAACCAGAAAACTGCCACGAGGGCATGAAGGCAGAAAGGGGGGAGTCAGAGGAAGCTCATGTTTTAACATCAAGCTCACAAGAGGGACCCTTTTGCCTTTGGGACTAGAACTTCTGAAAGTCTGATTACCGGTGAATTCTCCCACTCCCAGGAACGGAGCTGGTATGGGATAAAAGAAAAGGGATCCTTGGTGATTCTCTTTTTTCCTGTGCTTCCCTCAGCTGACCAGCCCCCTCCCCGCCCCCCTGCTTTGGACACACAGCTTCTGTAAGTCTGTTAATTCATTTATACATGCAGGTAAATTGCCGTCTTGCAAGCCTGGACGTCAACTTGCCTCTTCTAGGGACTCCACACCTCTCTCCCCACCTCCACCTGCACTGCCCTTGCACATGTGACTCTACTTCCCTCACTTCTCAGTTCTAGGAGAGGTACTATAGCCACCTGGAACCAGCAACCGTGACCTCGTCTTACAGAGCACACAAATCTGTAACACAGATTTAAGAACGAGTCCTGGTTTGATTTTGATGTTCCTAAAGCTTTACTAATTGTGTCAGTTCCCTCCCCAGATGGACAGATCTGGAAGACTCAAAACACGATTCCTTAATTTAGCCAACAAAAGGAGAGCTTTCACATTCATCGGAAATTGTTCTTTTGTCAATACATTTTATTCCCACTTTCAAATGAATGATGTTCAGTATTCCTATGTTGAAATAAGTTTAAATAACTTACATTTGAGGCCTACCGACTCATATACAGCCTTGCTATAACTCAGGTGTCTTGTTATGCCCTCATCTTCAAGTTTCTTCAAATAAAATTGCCTTTAGACCAAAGGAATAGTGAGCCATGTAGAATTACTGAAAAATCACTTGGGGCCATGTTAAGATAGCCGATTAAAAGTCCTGACTGAATTTTTTTTCCTCCTGATACTAACAGAATGAGAAAAAAGTAATAGAAGGCCAAAAAAAAAAAAAAAAAATCTCATGACAGCAACCAAATACAAAAGGGTCATAATCTAACTTAATAAGCTTCAACACAAGATATTTTGGAGCAAAGAGAAGAGACTTGGCACAAATCCATTTCCGAACAATCCTTCATCCTCTCCCCCAAGAATTTCAACATTGATTTTAACTAAGTATTGAGAACTCTCACTAATGCCTACAGATCTGGAGAGAAGCAAACTAAGTGGTTATAATTAACTTTTTCCTGACAGGAAATACTGCTAGGAACACTGTATGAAATGGAGAAAAAGACAGGGCAGACCTGAGCCAAAGTGAGCACTCTAGGCAACAAACACTGTTGAAAAGATGTTAAACACACCTCCAATGGTGTATAGTGAACTTGGTAAAGAACACATAACAGATTCTCAGAAAAGGGCCCAGATAGTCAAACAAAGACAGCATAGCCCTGAGATGAGCTTTCTCCCTTTCCCCACCCTTCCCCAATCTTAAGTCAAAATCCTACATTTTCTATTACTGCAGAAAAGTAGAAACTCAGTCATACTGTAGCTTAAAGGAAAACCCAAATTATTTGAGGTATTGTGAGAAGAGAGTTAAAAAAAAATCATCCATACTGTATCAGAGCAGACAGAAAATCTAGACAAAGCTCATGAACATGAGCAAGATAGAAAACAAGCAAACAAAAATAAGCCAAAATAAGCCAATCTGTCAACTACGCACACAAATATGGCAAAACAAACCAAAAGAAAAAGTGCACTGTACCATAGAAAACCTAGTTAAGGGGATGCCTGGCTAGCTCAGTTAGTAAACCACATGACTTTTGATCTCGGGGTCATGCATTCGAGCCCCACATGGGCCTAGGGCTTAATTTTTTTAAAATTTTTTTTAAAGATTTTATTTATTTATTTGATAGAGATCACAACTAGGCAGAGAGGCAGGCAGGTGGGAGGGAAAGCAGGCTCCCTGCTGAGCAGAGAGCCCGATGCGGGGCTCGATCACAGGACCCTAAGATCATGACCTGAGCTGAAGGCAGAGGCTTAACCCACTGAGCCAACCAGGCGCCCCCCTAGGGAGGGTAATTTACTTACTTTAAATAATAAAATAAATAAAAGCCCTGTTTTTGGAGCACCTGGCCAGCTCTGTCAGAAGAGCATGTGACTCTTGATCTCAGGGTCATGAGTTCAAGCCCCACATTGGCTGTAGACACTACTAAAAATAAATAAATAAATAAATAAATAAACTTTAAAAAACAGAAACAAAAAAGAACTATGAATTTTTTTAAATCAAGAGTTCAAAGACAAAATTCTAATAGATTGGAGTGAAAAATGTAGCTTGTAGCTCAAAGAAAATGGAGATCTGAAGCAACATAATTATAAAATTAATACAAAAAACTAGAAAAAGCAAGGAAAAGATGAAGGACTTTAGTAACATAGGAATGACTAAAGATAAGTACAGTAAATGCAAACATCCATAGAAGGAAAAGAGAAATATAAAGAAATTATAGAAAAGCTGAGAGATATGGAAGACATAAAAAGACAAATCAACATGAGGGTAATCAGGATTCCTCACATCTGTCCCTTCTCCCCCAGTGAAGTAGAAGATGTGTCCAAAGATATGATACAAGAACATTCTCCTGAAATAAAAAAACTGAAACTGCAGGTCATTTCTGGGAGCACATAACACAGAGTTAAAAACTGAGACGAATCCTAGTCACATCATTGAACTTCAAGAATTTAAAAAAAAAACTCTTTAGCATCCAGACAGCCAAATCAAAATTACAAAAAAGAAAGAAAGAAAAGAAAGAAGGGAAGGGGGAGGGGAAGGAGAAGAAGGCAGAAAAGGAAAAGGAAATCAGTTGGCTTCCAACTTCAATGACAGAAGACATTGGAGCAATGTCTACAGCATTCTGATGTTGAGAATACATTACTGAGAAATAACTAGCCAGTATTTCATCTGGATGCAATGGGAAGACATTCTGACACATGAAAGAACTCAAGCAGCTTCTTGAAAAAAGTTTATGATCCTGAAAGCCAACCAATTAAGAGATGCAGCAAAATAATTAATTCAAGAATAAAGAAGTCATATTAAGAAGGTCAGATGATATAGAATCCATATTAATACTGATTCAATATCACTATAGAAATTATGGGTACCAAAGATAATGTGAACGTTGTAAGCCCATGTAATAAAAAAATAACGTAACTAACAAAAAGGAAAAGATGCAAAAGAGACAAAGAGGACGGGTACTCATGTCCTCTTCTTTCAAAATCATCTACTGTTCTGTAATGGAATCCTAGTCGAAACCCTGGGACTCCACACAGCTACATGTGTGTCTTAATGATTTTTAAACTTTAGAGGGATTTTTTTTTTTGAGTATTTTATCCATTGTGGTAGAACACTTTTATTCAAACTTCAATGCTTCCTTCATTTTAATAGGATATTTTTCTTCTATTAAACTCAGTGAACTTATACACATACATGTACACACGTTATATATACACCTACACACACACACATACATCTTAAATATACTTACACAAATACACATACATTATATACATACTTTTTTTAAGCATATTCTGGAAATTTTCAAACAATCCCAAAAGTAAACTCCCAAATTCCCATTAACAATTTACCTGTTTTCTGTGAGACACAAACACACACACGCCTGTAGTTCACCTAGTCTTAAAAACAGGAGAGTGGCATTTGAGGTGATTTAAGCTTCATTTTTATACTTTCTGCCTTGTTGAATTCTTTATAATAAACCTGTAACTCTTTCATAGGACTAATACCTTTCCTTCTTCTTAGCTGCCTCTCTCTTGCATTTCCAAATAACTGGAAGCAAAGAGGCCAAACCACCAACAGTGAATGATTCTGAGTGGTGAAAAGGTGGATGATTGTTTTTTTCCTTTTTTTTTTTTTTAAATAGAAAGATTATTTCAGAGACCCCCAAGAAGCCACGCAACACAACCTAATGGATTTCCACTGACATTAGTGTTCTCCTCAAAGTCCTTTTCATTTTCACTACAAACCGTCAGGGTTAGAAGATCTCCTCCCTCTGTTGTAAACTGCGCACAGGGTAAGAGCTGTGCGTGTATTACCTTATCTGAGCTTCATAAGAATGCTCACAGGGCCACAGTCTTATTATTCCAACTTCACAGATGAGGAAACTGAAGTGTAAAGAAAGCAAACTGTCCAAAGGCAACCACTCATAAATGCTTCAAACTCAGATGGGAGAAAGGAACTCCAGAGATCCACATTTGCTCCTGTCTCCTTTCTCCTGCCTGGAGAAAAGGAGGCCTAAGGCTTCCTTGCCCCGCCCACGGGCTTATCAGAGCCCTGTTCCATAAGGCCAGGTCCCACAGGGGAGTGTTTTCGCCAGCTGCTAAGAAGGTATTTTCGCCCAAGACGACATTCCTCTCCGGGTAGTCTCGGTGGCCCCGGCAGTCTCTAGCAGTCACATATTATGTTCTTTAATGACTAGAGATGTTGTTTATTGGACCGAAAAAAATTCAATAAATGCAATGGCCTCTTGGCCATGAATGATAGCTAAGAAAATACTAACTCTCCTTTGTTATATTTTAGGTTCACAATCCAATAGTAAAGTGTTAAAACGCCTTTTCTCAAATCATGGTGTATCTCACAAGATAATAGCCTCCTGCCTTCTGACAAATGCGACATCATTGTCCCTATTTTATAAATCAAGTGTTAAGATACAAAGGTTAAGTAATTTGCCCAAGGCAGAGAAAGGCAGGAAAAGTGAGGAACAGAGAGAAGAGTACTAGTCTTCAGGTTTATTAACCAACAAAGAAAATCATGTTCACCCCGGGACCAGCTCCAACAGCCCACTACTCAGTGTTCTGGGAGCTGCGTGGCAGAGACATCCCGCGCACAGAGTCTGACTTGGGATTTTATCTCAGCTGTCCCACTTTCTAGCGTGGTTACTTCCCCAAGCCTCAGCTTCCTCCTCTGTAAACCTGGGAAAGGAAAGTTCACCAGGTTGTTGGGAGCACGGAGCCACACAGAACAGGTAAAGCAGTCCACAAGGTCCTGGCACATAATAAGTTCTCAATAAAGGTTCACACAGCATGTGTCCAAGTAATGAGATATTCAATACCTCTCTCGACCCTGATTTTCTGCTATGGTCGTGACTTATTCGCAGAACCCTGCTACATTTGACATGTTAGGCTGCCTCTACAGAAGCATCAGCCCATTTAGATGAGGAGATCCACAAATGTAAGTAGATAGAAAGGGTACACCTTCACCTCTGTTTTCATCTGTTCATTCATCTCTTTACCCAGGGTGGATCTTGAACACACGACCCTGAGATCAAGAGTCACATGCTATAGCACCGGAGCCAGCCAGCTGCCCCACCCCTGTTTCGATTAGGATTTTACCCACGAGAGTACTTTCTCAAGTCCTAAAGAACGTATGTGCACACGTAACATTAGCTCTGTGAAGTGTCTCTGGGCAACAGAGTGGGCCATTCAAAAGACCTTTTTTCTGTATCAATGAGTGGGTCCCAGGAAAATCCCAGAACACAAGAGACATAAACAAGCTAGCTGCCTCCCCATTCATTCCTTCTCAGAGCACGGCTTCCCAACCAGTGGACTAGGAAAGGGTTACGGGGTGCCTGACTTGCGTCCTTGGGGCTGACGGCCACCAGCCCAGAATGTCAGTTCCTCCCAGAAGACAGTCAATATTACCATTATCTAAAGGTCCTTGGATGTGTCAAGGGAGGAAGCAGTGCAGAATTCAGAACTACGTGCCCACGGTTCGGCCAAGAGCCATCCCCCATGACTTACCATCCTACTCCCTAAACCTTCACTTAAGTTCCTTGCCAACCCACCACCCAGTCATGGAGCACGTGCCTCTCCAACTCAAGAATCTACCAAAAGATGTTTGCTACCCTTGAAGACTATGGGGGTCACCTAGGAAATGGGGCTCTTAATTAGACACGCAGTATTATTTAGCTTCTCCTTCAAAGTACTTCAGTATCTATGAAGCTGTGACTCAGGCTTATTCGCCCACCCAAAGCTGTACTCAGATCAAATGCACCCCCCACCACAAAACAGGCAGATAGGGCCGGCAGCCACAAACACTTCCAAAACACACCTTAATGAAAAGCCGCTTTACCATCAGATCCGTCACATTTGAATAGAAAAACAAAATATTTTGTCGCTTCTAATAAGTACAGAGAGCATGACGGGGTAATGACTTTTTTCTCCCCCAGCACTAATCTCACATATAATAATGTCTAAATATGATTTTTATCTTTAGACATGCTGATATTGAGCCAAAACAGCATTCTTGGACTTGCGTTTCTAGTTTCTATCTCCCCGGCGCCTGCTCAGAAATAAAGATGAGTGGGCTATGCCGAATGAACCGGGCTCCTGCATGAAATGGTTTATGACAGATGACGATATATGATGAGAATACAAACCCCTGATGATAATAGGCTTATTTATCGATTGCGAATAAAATTCATGAAGTGTGAAGCTGAAAACTGCACTGGAGGGAATTTGGCAGGGAGGCCATCAGGAAAAGTACACCCAACACGGGAACAGAGCTGAGAGCCGCCTGATGGAGACCAGCGCAGCCAGCCGTGGCGCCGGGGACCGGGTAGGAGTTCGTGGTGCGGCTGACCCGCTGGAGTCCTTGAGCAGCGGACACGGTGCTCTCTGCCTCCGCCTCCTCCGCACGCGACCCCTGTTCAGGAACTGGGGGCGGAGTGGAAAGGCACAGAAATCCAGAAGGCTGGTGATCCGGAACCCCTTGGCCACCAGCAAGCTGTGACCTTGGGCAAGAGTTCCAATCCCTGCTGGCTGGGGGTGGGGAGGGATCCCTTCATTTTCTCTTCTCTCGAAAGAGAAGAGGTTTTATTCCTTGAACAAAGCCCACACCGCCCAATGCTGAGCCTGGTAAGGCCGAGAAGGTCAAGAGGCCGCCGTGTTGACTCTAAAGTCCGGACCAGTCAACACCAGGAAATACCTGCGGCCACCTCAGTGCGGGGGCTTGGCCTTCCCGACATTCTTCAGCGGTCCAAGTTCTGTAGTCGCAACTGCAAAATCACATTTTTCCATGCCCTTGAAGACGCTCACAACAAAAATGGACAAAAAAGGAGCAAAATCTACAAGGCTTTTTCACTTCCCTGCACTGTCTAGAAAGACCAGGAGGAAAGGACTGCAAACCTGAGCGTCGTTTGCATATTTCTGGATGATTTACATACTGGAGGGAGCCAGCAATGTCTTCCGTGAATTCTACCCCCCTTCCCCAAACCGCTGCTAAGGCGGCTGAAAAGCCTACGAAGGGGTTTTGCCCAATGTACATAGCAATTTGCATACCATAATCTTACAAAATGAGACCAAAAGAAAAAGATCTGTTTTATTTATCTTCCTGCAGCCCCCAGAAGCTCTAGGGAAGCCCGTAATGACAGAGCTTCCTAAGAAGGGGTTTCCAGAGACTTTTGGCAGGTAGTGATTGAAGGAGAGAAAAACCGGGGCTCCAAGTTTAAGTTAGTAACAAGAAAGTCTTGAAGTTGATTTCATCCTGAATACTGGTTGAGATTTCCTTTGAAAGACACAGGATCTAGGGGTGCCTGGTTGGCTCAGTGGGTTAAAGCCTCTACCTTCGGCTCAGGTCATGATCTCAGGGTCCTGAGATCGAGCTCCTCATCGGGCTCTCTGCTCAGCAGGGAGCCTGCTTAAAAGAAAAAAAAAAGACCCAGGATCTGTATTTGTTTTCTATCAATGGTTGGCCAATTGCCACTAATGTAGCAGTTTCAATTAGCAGATTTCTCATCTCACATTTTCCGTCCCTCAGGGGAACAAGTATGGGTCCCTTGTCCAGGGGCTCACCACACGGATCAGGGTGTCAGCCATGATCACCAGGCTGTGATCTGGTCGGGGCATGAGGTCCTCCACCAGTCTCACTGGTTTTTGCCAGAATTCCCTTTCTTGCAGTTGTAGGACTGCAGGTCTCGGCCCCTGGAGACCACCCACAGATTTCCACCACGTGACCCTCTCTGGAACACGGCCATATGCTTTTTCAAATCCAGCAGAAGAATCTCTCTGACCTCTAGACCCTCTGCTAAAGGCTCATTTCACAGGGTTGGCCCTCCTCAGGATGGTTCTTTTGGGATCCAAGTCAACCGATCAGGGACTTCCCTCGCCCTCGCCTTCGCCATATTCTGTTGGTTAGCAAGTTACCGATTCTGCCCACACTCAAGAAAAGGGGCTTGGTTACTGGGGGTCACCTTCAGAATGCTGCCTATCCCAGGATCTCTCTTGTATCCTTTTGTAAGGTTTGGTTGCTTACGTTAATGTCATTGCCTAGGAATTTTCTGCTCTTGCTGGAGAGAAGTCTTCCAGAAACAAGTCTCTCTCCCCCTGTCAGTATTAGACCCAGATTTTGTCATTACTGCTCTGAAGTTTGGGACTAGGAGGTGACAGGGACTTCTTACCCCTCTACCCTGGCAACTCATTCCTTCTATTGCTCTCTCCCTCTCTCAGGGAAAAAAGCAGGGACGATATAGAAATATCACAATCAACTCAAAATCCCCACAGATTACATCAAATTACCATGGAGAAGGTCACCTCACGCAGGGAGATTTTTCCATTGAAAGCACCCCAAGCAGAAACACGTTTTGCCTGAGGAGAAATCACAAAGGAGGCTCAGCCTCCAGAACGTGGCAAGTGCCACGCCAACCATCAAATCGATACCTCTTGTTTCAGAGAAAACCCAGTGCTTCTCTCCTCCCCTCCGCGGCTCTACCAAGCCACCTGCAGCCAGAAGCAGCGAGCTTCTTGACCTTACCCCACACTCTAGCAAGGAAGGACTTAACTTCTCAGCATTATCCTTTCAACAGGAAAGAGGTTTGTGGTTAACGTGAGGCCAGCATTTCCACACACGTGAAATATGTTTCTGCACTCACTCCTGGCCCTTTTCCATGCACCTGCCCCTTCACTGCCGCTCCGCTGCCCGCTCCCCGGTTCTTCCGGCTCTTTTTCTGCATCCCGCCTGCCTAGCTGGATGGTGTTCAGCCATCACTTCAACCCAGGCCCCAGCTTTCCGCCATCGCTCCTGGGCCTGCCTCCAACACTCTCCTTAGGCCGTGATAGATGGATTTTCTAAAGGGAGAAGCCCTTCGCACTAATGAATAAATAGTGCCAAATTACCTGGCAAGATTGAAAGAGAATACTCCTTAGGGAGAAAGAAAAAGAGGGAAAAAGGAAGGGGAAGGAGGAAGCGCATCAGGACCACCGATAGTCAACAGACCAAGGGAGGGAGCTTCTATAATGTAAAACTCGATCTTCAGACCAAGACTGAGACAGACTTTGGGTAGGGAGAAATCTCAACCTAACACATACAACTGAAAGGAGGTATTGATAGCATTACAAAGACCACAGTGTGGAAGGAGCAGTTCCCGTGGGTTCCAGAGCGCCACGGCTGGCAGAGCGTCAACCTCTCCCTAGACCGTCACCGAATAAAGGAGCTGTCCTTGGGCATCACCCCGGTTTTAAGAACGTGGGTCGGACAGGCCTGAGTGCGAATCCTGTTGCGTTGCGCACTGACAGCATGATTCTTACCGAGTCACTGGTCTGCTGGAAACTTCAGGTTCTCTCTTGTAGAATAGAAGCAGCATACCCACATCATGGCTGCTACTGTGAGAATCCTACTAGATACACGCTCTGTGGTATGATTAGCCCGATGCCTGGCGCCTAGTAAATTCTCAGTAAATATTGCTGCTGCTATGAACACTCTGCTTTGGGAAGCGAGCCACCCCGCAGCCTAAGGCTTCTCAACGTTACGCTCTCACCTCACTTCAATGTGACCAGACTGGCTTCTTTGATTTTGTTTACATTAATGTGAGAGAAGAGGACTCCCCCCCACCACCCAACTCAAGATTTTCTGAAACTTAAACATGAAAACAGTCACTTGTGGCCGGAGCTATGAAAAGGCTCTTCTGTCTGACTGAGGCACCTGCCCCTGACTGGGGTCCTGTAAGGGGTTTTCTTTGGGGATGAAGTTCTGAAGAAGAATGCTGGCAACCCAGCCTGAGAGGAAAGCCTGGGCTTTTTGTCTATGTTTGTACAACTGATATCCCAAGAAAGTCCTGAGCAATGGGGACATTACAGCCTTCCTGGGACCACAGTGAACCAAAGCAACTCCAGGAGCGCATTTGGAAGCCATGAAGACGTTGACCTGAGGAGAGCGAGGAGAGCGTAAGAAGACAAGAGGGGCCAGGTCTAATGACAAAGTAAGTTACCTTTAAAAAAAAAAAAAAATGTTTGGAATATAAACAAACACTGTTGATTTGTAAAGATTTCAAGCATATGGTCAGCCAGGGATTTGCTGTCTTTTCTGCAATAGGACCCTCAGCCATAAATTAAGGCCAAGCCCCTTGGCAAAGGCTCATGCGTTAAATCAGACCCCATATTCCATAAACACATGCGCGTGCCTTCCTCACAAAGCCTCCGGCAGCAGACCCCCAGCTCTGTTTTCCAGCATAGGTCAAAAGTCGCCAGTTAGGAGGCAAATTATAGTAGAGCGAAGGTAAGGCTCAAATTAAATTCTATCCATGGCTTGACTCCTAGGAATTAGAACTTCATAGCAGTTCTAGTTTAGTGCGCCTAAGAAGTGACCTTAGATACTTGGCATGAGGACCTGCACGTTGGGCTTTTATCCATCCAAGATTTATCAGACGGCTTGTGTCGGGTAGAGGGCATACAAGATCTCCAGCCTCACCAAAACGTATTGTCGGGTGGGGATCTGGACAAAAACCCACCATTGCAATAGAGCCGCACTGCCCAACTATTGTCACAGAGACAGCTCTCACTTGTCCTAAAAGATCTTCCCAGAAACCAGGGAGTTACGCCAAAGAAGGAGGAGGACCAGCGTTTTTCGGACAACCACAGTGGCCAGGCCATTTACGAAAAGTTGCCCATTTCATCCTGAGGCACATGACCATGCTCCCTATGTCACAGGGGAAGAAACGAACAGTCCAGCAGGTGGGATCCTGCACCGGGCCCAGAGCCCAGGTCTTTCTGCCTGCGAAGCCCATGTTCATATATCCACAGGCACAAACCCTCAGCGGCAGCAATTTCACTCAGGTCTCTATGGTCACAAAATGGCCCCAGAGTTTGGGTCGGCTGGATTTTCCAGTTGGTCGGGACATTATCGACATTATCGTAGGAGATGGAGAGCGACC
Organism: Nasua narica; assembly: GCA_028533885.1. NCBI lineage: Eukaryota > Metazoa > Chordata > Mammalia > Carnivora > Procyonidae > Nasua > Nasua narica. Next base: position 70,870,052 of record CM052797.1, read on the forward strand.
ACTGCATGAAAAGAACATGGAAATTCCTGCATCAGAATGTTTGGGACTGGGAGGTTGCCAAGTCAAGGCGGCTCCCACACCACCCCTGCCGGGCTCGGGGGGCTACCCCTTAGGTCGTGGGAGAGCTTGGCCACAAGAGGGCAGAGTGTGCCTTGAACACTTACAGCAAAAATCCCAACAGCCCCTTGGGAGAAAGAAACCTTAGGCTGCACGCTTCATTGACTATTCCAGGGCTGATAAATACCGGCTGTCCTCTCGCTCAGACACGGGGCACAGAAAGGGTATGAAAGCCAGAACGTGGCCCCCCAGTTACCACAGCTCAGAATGTGTGGGAAGAGGCTTCCCTCGGATCTGCTCCCTTCGTCCCCAGGATTATAAAGCTGCAGGGAGTTCAGCGAGTCTCAGAACTTAGAGAGAAGGGCCTGCCTTGGGGTCCTGCACCCTCTCCATCCGCATGAGATAGGCAGTGCAGTTAAAAAAAAAAAAAAAAAGTTGACCCTTCAAGTCAATGGCATAGTAACCGCCAACAGTCGCCGCACTCATAACAGCAGCAAGGGTTTCAAAATCACTGTAGGGTTCAAGTCCTGGCTCTATTACGTACCAACCGTGACTCTGGTCAAGTCACATAGGCCCCAGGAAGCCCAGATCTCCCCTCTGTAAGTAAGAACCTACCCAATACGCTCGTCGTGAGGATTCAGTGAGTCACTGAATATAAATACTTGGACCGTTAGCATTCATTCCAGTAGCTGCTACATTATGGCAGCGGCTGTTGTTAATATTGACGGAGTTGGCTATACACTGTACCGCAGACAAAGGAAAGCTTTCTGAGGGACCTCTTGCCTTCCCACTGTCACCAAGGCCCTGAGCTGTACCCATCACCTCCCCTTTTTGAGTTCCTGGGACCTCCCCCCCTTTCTTTCCTATTGTAAATTCAGAGGCTTCTCTCCTCAGAGGTGAGGCCATCTTGTCTATCTGGAGGCCACATCCACATCCTCAGGAACCCCAGAGTCATGGTTCATTTTGTCATCATTCATCACACCTGACTTGTGCATCTTCCTCCTCTCCGTGTTCCCTGGCCCCTTCCCTTCCTACCCTGGAACAAGCTTTAGTCCCTTCAACCTGAAAAATAAATGTCAGGGAACAAAACCAAATCTCCCCTATAGCCCATGCGTCCCCTTAATCTCCCTGAGTCTCTCCCCTTGGCAGAAACTCTCAATGGAGCTTCCTACAACCCAAATCCCTGTTTCCTCACCGTCCACTTACTTCTCAGCCCGTCCCAACACGACCCCACCCAGTCTGCTCTCGACAATGCCGCTGACCAGACGGACTACTCCCAGGGAGCACCTGTCCATGCCCTCACCTTCTGGAAACACTGCAGTCTTTCAGGCTCAGCCAACACCCAACTTTCCTATTCCTCAGCGTTCACAGCTGACTCTGCTTTCTCTGCAGGCCTGTAGATGCTAGAAACTTCCATGCTCTCTCTCAGGCTCTTCTTATTCTCCTCCCTTCTCAGGTGCCCTTGTCTCTTTCCCAAGATCCAGTGGCCATCTCCACTTGGACCACGTTTCAGTTTTAGGCCCACACCCATCTCCAATGTCTCCTGCCTGTCAAGCTCAGTATGTCTGAAACTAAGTAACTTTCCTCTTGCTCCTTTCCCCTGAACAGCTGAAACTGCCCCTTCAATAGTTGGTTGTTGTTGTTTTTTTAAGATTGTATTTATTTATTTATTTGACAGAGAGAGATCACAAGTAGGCAGAGAGGCAGGCAGAGAGAGAGGGGGAAGCAGGCTCCCCACTGAGCAGAGAGCCCGATGTGGGACTCGATCCCAGGACCCTGAGATCATGATCTGAGCCTAAGGCAGAGCCTTTAACCCACTGAGCCACCCAGGTGTCCCTTCAATAGTCTTTTGTTACAAAATCTGTACCCCCCATGGAGCCAGGTATTTAAATCAGAAACTTGGCAAGCTCTCTTCATACTTTTCTTTCTCTTATCGTTTACAACCAATCACGATTCCTGCCCTTGTGCCTACTACTTTTTAAAAATCCCTCCCCCTTTTTCACCACTGCCCTCATCAATCTAAGCTACCATCATCTTTTGCCAGCTCCTCTGCCTTCTAGTCTTCACACTTCAGCCAGAAAAACAATTTTAAATGCCAAGCTGACCACGTCATTTCCTACATTTGAAATCCTGTGTTGATTCTAGTTCTTTGGGTCAAGTCCAGAATCCTCAAAGGACTCGCAGCCTCCCTTCCTGGTCCGGCCCTTCCCTAGCTCTCCAGCCTCCTCTTACTCTCCACTCTCCTCCCTCAGCTTCCAAAAATCTTCCTTCCTCCCATCTCACAGCACACGTTTGAAAGTAGGCTAACTTTGTAAGCATCTGCTGTGTACCAGGCACCGTGGGACTCCCAGAGCTGTATCTTTCACACTCCCTGCTTCCAGGAGTTTCCAGTCATGGGCCACGGGGGGCCCAGCTAGACCCATTAACGCAAAATGCGACAAACAGCATGAAAAGTGGACACCGGGGGGGAATCAGAGGAGGAAGAGCGGAGATATGTACAAGGACAGCTTCAGAGATCTGATCTGTGCGTGCCACCGTGCAGGACAGGGACATGGGTATGACCAGCTGTTCCCAGACATGCAGGAGACGAGAAGGGTCTCAAGGAGGAGTGAAAACAGGAGACATAAAGGTTATGTCACGTTGATCAAGGGAAAAACGCTATCAAGGAAGACCCAAGTTCAGTGTTGAATACGGCAGACACCCGGAGAACACAGGCACCTGGATTTGACAATGAGACACTACTGTGGACCTTTGACAAAGTGCTTTCTGTAGAAGCCACATCCCCAAGGGAAAAGCAGCTCATGTGAAAGTGAAGACTGCCTGTACTTTCCTACCATGTCAAGAAGGTTGGTAATAAGGGAAGAGAGCATGAGAGGAGGAAACTTGAGGCTTTAGCTCCTCATAGCTTGGATAAGGCAGGCAAACTCCCACCCGGGATTCTGTCTCGCATCTGTAGATGAAACTAGTGTCGGTGGCCTCAGAACGCAGATGCTCGGCAGGAATCCCAGGCAAGGAGGGAATGAAAGAAAGAGGGCTGTAGCCATCTTGGGCTCACACTGAGAACCCGCGCCAGCCCCTGGGAGGAGCCTCGGGGGCCACGAGGAGGCGGGGACACCCTTCTCACTCTGAGCACTTGCTGTAAAAAGTGCAGAACAACAGAAGCTGGTTGTAAAACTTAAGCAGATCAGACACTATAAAATACTTCGTAATGCACCATTGAGGCGACCAAATAAGAGGCTTGAATAAATTTATATTCCAATTGCTAAACATTACAGTCAATTTAAAAACCCACAAAAGTTTTGCTGAACAACTGTATAAATTAGAATGGATCTGTCGCATTGTACAGTACCTAATAGACTGAGACATAAAACAATCGGCATTAACTCCCTCTCACCTGTTAAATCATCTTGAAATAGATCTGCTCCCGCAACTCTGTGTTTTTTCCTCTCAAGAAACACTGTAGGGTAATTTTCATGTTAATGTGGATTTTATTTATTTATTATTTATTTGCATTTTTCCCCCCTTAAGACAGAAAGACTAAAAGCTGTCAGGGCTGGGAATTTATCAGACCGGAACCTATCTTCCTCCCTGGGAAGCTCCCCACCTGACTTTCAGGATGCTTCTCTTCCACAGAGCCCGAGTGAAATTATCACCTGGTAGCTATTTTATGAAAGTTGAGTTCAATACATACACAAACATGTTTACATACCAATGCACACATGCGCGTGTGTGCATACACACACACACACAAAGACGATACAACTTGAAGAATAAGAAACCAGGCCAAGAACCAAAGAGAAAATTCTGTTCCTGTTGTCGATGTGCTGTGAGAATTTAGGCAGGCTCCCTTCCCCACCATTCCTTGGTTCTCATTCCAAATCATTTGAGGAATAACAATGGCAACCCACGCACTGAAGCAGTGGAGAGGTAAGGAGGAACATTCTTTCCCTCAGGTATGTATTCATGTTTAAGAGCCATGAGCTATAGAGTCGAGTATAGTGCTTGTGTAATTCTCACAACAACCTGATGAGGTAGATAGGATTCTTATCCTCATCTTCTAGACACGGTCACTGAGATCTAGAGAAGGTAAGTGATTGGTTCCATAGCACACAGCTGGTAAGTGACAATTCTGGGATTTGAACTCGGATTTCTCTGAGCATCCCATACAAAAGATAGCTGTAGTGTGGGCAACTCCAAAGCAGACAGGAGAGCAAGTCTCTCTTTCTCAAACCTTTCAGAGGAAGATGGTCCTGACACGGGGAGAAGCCGAAGGTGGGTTCCTGGTCTGTCTTCTCCCACGCAACATTAGAAACTCTGCAGAAAAACCTCATCTTCCCTGTACTGTGGCCTACCCAAGACTCTATGTCCAGGTGAGGCAACATTTTTCAATGGATCATGAAATCCTCAAGAACACCCAAGGATAGAAAAGAAGTCCATTTGAGCCTTATAGGCCTAGAATCTCCTCTATCCTTTCTGTGAACTGAAAAACTCCTTCTGGGCTCCTCTGTTCCAATTCCACCACCACCACCATCCCCAAAAAACAGATGAAGCCAGTTCATCTTCTTTAAATATGACCACAAACAAAGCCAGCTTCCGAGGTGATTGCTCTTGGGTCATAAACTATCCCTGGGCCAGGAAGAAGAAGGGAGGTGAGCAGGAGGGAGGGACTTCTTTCACAGTGGGAAACATACCTGGCCGGGCAGCAGCGCAGTGGGCAAGCTGTAGGTTTCCCTGAGGGATGGGAAGATGGGAGGATGGGCTGAAATGGACAGGTGACACAGCTAGTTGAGAGGGGACATATCTTGCCCAGGTGTTTCGATTAGTTTCCTTACTATATGGATGAAGAAACCCAGACCCGGGGACGTCAACTGACCTGCCCGATGTCACCCAACTTAGCTGTGGCTGAATTAGGACTAAAATTTAAATCCTCCTGTCTCCACATCTAGTGGTCTTTCATCCAGAAGTGAGTTTACCACCCAAAGGAGCCATGGGAAGAAAGGTCTCTGGAGACTACTCAAAAGAGCATTGTCATGTCAGGATAAAAGGTGAAGACAATCCAGATGCGTCCATGAAGGATGAGAAAGGAGATGGTCAATCCCCACCAGACTCATGTCTAAGTTAAAAACCTGAAGTGGGGGTAGGGAGTATGGGGGGACAGGACATAAATTTATGTGCTGGGGTAGAGGTAACAATTTTTACTCTGCCAATCCAAAATAACTATAGATATGAGCTCCCCGGTTTCCAAATCCAGTACTTGGCTGGTGCCTTTTTTAAAACGTCATTTCCATCCAGCCTTTAAGGTACCATTTATAAAGAATGATGATTGGAACCTAATTTCCTTTGTGCCACTTGGGGGCAACACCTACATGTTTGATTTATTGAGACGTCTCATCTCTGCCTTCTGAAAGCTGAGAGAAGTTGCAAATGTAATGGCTATCTTCTCTTCTTCTCTTCCTTACATCAACCATCTTCTCTTCTTTAAACAGCCATCGGAAGCCCCCAACCCGCCTGACTACTGAGAGCTCTGGACCCGCTGACCTACTTGTTTATTTAAAGTCAAATTGCTTTCTGTTTGTCTCAGGACAGGACAAGGCAGATGTCAGCCTTGAAGACTGGTTTGTAGGTGGTGAAGTCTCCCACAGAGGGTGACAGGGGATTCTTCATACAGACAGAACATGGCTTCCAAGACGGGCTCAGAAGGCAGTACAGTCCGCAATGACCACCAGCAACGGGAAGGCCCAGTTTTATCTTCTGGCCTTTCTGAAGGGTGGGTAGGCAGCAGTTGCGGAGTCCGAGGAAGGGGCAGGTGGCCATCTCTGAGAAGGTGAATAGGGCAGCAAGGCAGCGCCCACATGGAGCCACATAGGACCAAACTCTGGGGTTGGGGCAGGCAACTAAGAAGAACAAGGCAGGGTCCCCAGGCATAAAGAGACGGGGAGGCTCAGGTCCAAGGGACAAGTCTGGAGTGCATCTGAAGCTGTCCTTTTCTGACAGGAGGGCTGATTCCAGGGCCAGGCCCCTTCCAAGCAGCCTCAAACTTCTCTCCTGACTTCCAGATCCCCAGATGCCCATGGACTTCTCACGTGAATGTCCCGCAGGCACCTCGACTCAGCAAACCCCTCATCCTCTCAAGACAAATGTCCTGAGTCCTTTCTCAGAGACTAGCACCACCGCCCACCCCAGGAGGCAAATGGGACTCCTCAAAATAGTCCCAGCTCTGTCCCGTCCCTTACTGTGCATGCCTAACGGGTCCCAGACATAGGACTTCCCACCCATTCCCTCCTCCGCTGCCTCAGGCCAGGCTCTTGTCATCTCCCCGAATTAGAGTTCCACTTTCACCTCAAATCAACCACTAAGAGAGTCTTCTTTTTTTTTTTTCCTTCAGTCCGTCCTTGGCAGCTGGTCTGGGTTTCCTAGAAATGCCATTTGCATGAATTACCTCAAGACCTCCGTAGAAAGGAGCCCACGGTGACAGGCTTAGCACCTCCAGCAGGGCTACTCTATTCCGGGCTGAGAGAGGGATCAAGCCCTGGGAGGCCTCCCAGCAAGGAGGCACCGTGGGGCATTGAGGAAAGTCACCACCAGAGGGCCCCACTGAGCTCCCTTCCTGAGCCAGGAGCAGCTCCGGCAGAAAGGGAGCCTGGGGAAGGGATCCAGCCAGGCAGGAACAGTACTTATTGTAGGACCTAGGCGAGGCTGAGCTAGATAGCCTTGACTTGTAAAACACGGACCTTAGAGGCTGGACACCTCCTCTGCCTTTCCTCACCCGTTTGAATGAGGCTGGAAACAGAACCCAAGCCATCTATCTGATCCCTGAGCCTAAACTGTAAGCCGTTAAACCACCCCAGGTTGCATTCACTCCACCGTCTAGGTGTTGTGTCAGTGCGGTTGGAGCTACACTAGGCGCTAAGACCCCGCCTGAGGGGAGCAAGAAAGAAATGAGCTAGGCCATTATCACCTCAGGACTAACCTGCGGAAGCACAGAAAAGTTCCGGGTCAAGGACGTTCCCTGTGAGGCGGCAGCGGATAGAAGCGAAGGGGGCCCCAGGCATGTGTGAGGAAAGGGGACAACACACACAGGGTCCCGGGGGGAGAGCACGCGGGCATCTGTTTAAGATCCAGGGGCAGCTGCACAGGGTTGGAGTGGAGAGGGACGCGAGAAGTGTGGGCCCCGAGGCTGGAGGGGACACAGGAGCCAGAGCTCAGGAGTGGGCCCTCCGCCCCGGGCCAGGGAGGACCGCGGGAGAAAGTTAAGTAGTGGAGTAGGTTGGCCAGATTTGTACTTGAATGTGGCCTCTGTGAGCAGAAGGGATGGGACAGAAGGAGGACAGAAGGGGAATGCAGAAAAACCAATCAGGAAGACACTGGAATCATCTGGTGAGTGATGACAGGAATGAGGACTCTGCACAGCATCCTGTTCTCAGTGCCCAGGCCACCGGGCCACTTCAAGCTTGGTGAGCAGACACGGTGTGTGAAGAGATTATAGCAGCCTCCAGAAGGAAGAATCCATGAGGGAGCGGAGGGAAGTGAGGAGAGAAGGAATAAACACCACAACCACCACCACAAGTCAAGGGGGAAAGGGAGGTGGTGGTGAATCTGAAAACAACTGATTAGTCACAGTAATAAATGTGATACGGTTTAGGGAAATAAGGTCTTTTCCTCCAAGTTTAAAAGCTAGCAGCACTAAGCCAGGATGGAAGAGAGAGACACGCTAATCGATAGCGTTGAAGTGCCACGGCTGTGTAACAAGGAAGTATTTCTCTCACATTATTTACTGAAAATGTGTCGGTAAGAACAAAGCTAGGTCACTGGCGATAATGGAAATAGATGATTTTTTAAAGTAGTTATCAGAGCTGAGACTAGCTGGCCTGTGGGCCTGAGGCACACTACCCCGCCCAGTCAGCTTCATTTGCCTATCAAATGCTGACTCCCTTAAGGACTCATCTAGAACATCTCAGCTCCGCAGTCTTTTGTTTGGAGTATCTCTGAAGCTACTTTCTAAAGGCCAATAATGTATTCATTCCACTTATCTTCAAAAACTTTCAAAGTGGTAGAGTAGATGGGAAGAAAGTTCCAGAAATAGCAGCTCGGGAGTTTTGGAAGAGAAGGGGGCGTGGGGACGGGGAATGTGAAGGAGACCCCAGGGGCACCAGCAAGAAAGGGACCTCCACAGAGGCATGCAGTCTGGGATGGGGCAGGAGCACGCGTAACGGGCTCCAGGTGCAGAGAATTTAAGGGTCAGTCTGGCTCCTCGTTGTTTTTTTTTTGTTTTGTTTTTTTAAGAGAAAGAGAGTGAAGGAGAACAAGAGAGCAGCAGAGGGAGAAGCAGACTCCCTGCTGAGCAGGGAGCCCAATGTGAGGCTCAGTCCCAGGACTCCGGGTTCATAACCCGAGCTGAAGGCAGATGCTTATCCAACAGAGCCACCCAGATGCCCCTTGCTCCCTCGTTTTTATTTAAAGGGCGATTAGAGTTCATAAATCTCAACTTGCTATTCCCTCACTTAAAACTCTTCAAAGGAGGCGCTTGGGTGGCTCAGTTGGTTAAGCAACTGCCTTTGGCTCAGGTCATGATCCCAGGGTCCTGGGATCGAGTTCTACATCGGGCTGCCCCTGCTGTTCGGAGTAGCCGGCTTCTCCCTCTCCCTCTGACTGCCACTCCCCCTGCTTGTGCTCGCTCTATGTCAAATAAATAAAATCTTGAAAAAAAAATACAAGTAAAAATAAAAAACCTCTTCAAAGGGACTCCAGTGCCTCTGGGATCAGATAAAAACGCTTTCGCCTGGATGAAAACCAATGTGCCTCCCTAGCTTACCCTGTTCCTCCTCCCCCAACCCATCATCTGTTTCATTACCTTATCCAGTGGTGAAACCACAATAAGCCACCCTTGCCTTGGTGGGGAGGGAGGTGGCTTTGGGGACTGGATTCCTTTTCTATCCCCGTAGAGTTAATTACAACAATTTAGCAGCTTACAACACCGCACATTTATTATCTCACAATTTCCGGGAATCGGGAGTAGTCCGAGCACAGCTTAGCTGGCTCCTCTGTTCAGGATTTCCCAAGGCAATAATCAAAGGGGTCAGACAAGATCAGGTCTCTTGTGGAGGCTCCACTGGGGAAGTGCACGCGCACACTCATGGTTGATGGGAAATATTTCAATTCAGTATGGCCATAGGACCCATGGCAACTTGCTTATTCAAAGCCAGTGACAGAGATACAGAGAGACACTCCAGCAAGACGGAGGCTACAATCTTACATAATCACCTAAACATGATCATATGCGTCCTATGGCCTTTGCCATAGCCCAGCAGTCAAAATCAAGTCGTACGTGCTACCCAGGCTAAGGAGAAAGGGATTATACAAGGGAGCAAATTCCAGGATGTAGGCATCAGAGGTAGGCAAATACCAGGAACTACGTCACCAGGAGGTAGTTCATGAGCCACTTTATGTCCATCTACCCACAGGCCTGTTGCCCGCACCCTACCGGCCACAGTAAAGCTCTGGAGACTCGTGCCACAGCCAGGGAGTCTTCCCAGGTGTTTTCCTCAATGCAGTGTTTCTCTCTCATGAGGTTTGTAGATCTGGTAGTTGTTTTTGCCCATCTCAACTCTTGGATATAAGCATAGTACAGAATATAAGCTGTTACTTTTTTTACATTAAGTACCCCTACTTATGGGGGCACGTGGATGGCTCAGTGGGTTAAAGCCTCTGCCTTCAGCTCAGGTCACGATCTCGGGGTCCTGGGATCGAGCCCCACATCGGGCTCTCTGCTCAGTGGGGAGCCTGCTTCCCCTTCTCTCTCTGCCTGCCTCTCTGTCAAATAAGTAAATAAAATCTTTAAAAAAATAAAATAAATAAATACCCCTACTTATGAAGTGATATTCTAATGTTTCCTTGACCACAAATAAACTTGTGTCAAGGGGCAACTTTTGCAAACACAGTAGTCCCCTCTTATCCTCAGTCAATACTCCGGAAGCAGGTGATCTCCCTCCTGAAGTATCATCAGAAGGGCAAGAGGACACTGACACTCAATCACAGTGCCTGCTTCGGTCACCTCAGCTCATCGCATCACGTAGGCATTTCATCACTTCACATCATCCCAAGAAGAAGGGTCAATATAGTATAGTAAGGTATTTTGAGAGAGAGATCACATTCACATTATTTTTATTACAGGTTATTATTGTTCTGTGTTATTTCTGTTAGTCTTTCACTGTGCCTAATTTATAATTTATTGTAGGCATGTCTGTACAAGGAAACATAGTTTATATAGGGTTCAGTACTATCTGTGATTTCTGGCACTTACTAAGAGTCCTGGAACGTAACATTCCGTGGATAAGGGGAGAACTACTGTACTACCTAGAGGCCTCTATACAATAGGAAGGCAGAGAGCTCATGGACATACTACAGATTTAGTCAAATTGTAGGTCATTAGGGAAGGGAAAGGGGAAAGTTAGGGTTCTCACTCCAGTTTTCCAGCTTACTCACCCTTACCTTGGGGATATAACCCTTTAGACCATCACCTAACTTCCCAATGAGGAGACACTTGTGAAAGCCCTTGCATTGTGAACCTTCGCAAGGAGGAATGAGAGCTGGGTCTATATAGATTCTCTTGAGCTATTCACAGTGTGCAAAATAGGTGGGGAGAAACCCACTGACTTAACCTTCCATGTTTGGTGTTTAATACATTAAATAGTCTACCCAAATGTTTAATTTGTTGTTCCCTTCCAGGCATGTGCCCAATGAAACGTCTATTGCACGGCACCCATGTAATGCCAATTGGTCCGATCCCATTGCCTCCTTATAAACCAATAGATGAATACAGTTTGCAGGAGTGTATGATGTCAACTGTGGGGTAAGATTGCATGACAAGTTTTACAAATTTAAAAAGACATATAAACCATTATATTCCTTTAATTCCTGGGAAATCAAGCAAACTGGAAATTCAAATCCACGTGTGGCAATAGTATTCTTCGTGCGGACCAAGTTCTACCTGAAATCAAAGACATTCCATTCTCTTCCCCACCCCAGACTTCTAGCAGAATAAAAAGACATTCTTTACATGTTGTTAAGGCATACAAAACAAAACGCCCTGCTCACATGAATGTTACAATCTAGAGGGAGAGAACTAAGACTCTATTAACTAAGTATTGAGCAATCTCAACTGTTAAGTATTAGGATAGGCTGAAAAACGTCCCCCCGAAACTATCCATATCCTAGTCTCTAGAACCTGTGAATATTATCTTATATGGCAAAAAACAAACAAAAAACCCCATGTAATTAAATGACAATCTTAGATTCTCCTGGATTTTTCAAGTGAGCTTTGAATGCAATTGCATGGATCCTTATAAGAGGGAGATTTGACACAGGCACCCCAACAGAAGGCGCCATGGCACCAGAGACGGGCATAGCCTAGCCACAAGCCTGGGGTCGGGGGCAGGAAGAGGGAAGAGGCCAGGAATGACTCCCTCCTAGAGCCCCAGGAGGGAGCGCGACCTTGCCAACAGCTGGAGTTCAGCCTGGAGAAATGCACTTTGGACTTCCGAACTCCAGAACGGTGAGAATAAATATCCACTGTTTTACACCACCGAGTTTGCAGTCATTTGTCACAGCAGCCGCAGGAAGCTAACACAGGTGTCATGAAAAAAATAACGCAGGAGTGTTAGAGGCCAACTCGGAGGGAGAGAAGGGGCAGCCCTGGGACCCGAGGGCTCGGAGCTGACACTGAGAAGACTGAGAATGACCCTGGCTTCCCAGCGCCACCTCAGCCGCCCGAAGTCCCGGCGGAAGCTTAGGACAAACACTTCTGACCGATAACTTGTTGGGTCAGTACAGGTCCAAGGAATGAATGGAAAAATAGGATTTTTCATCCTCCTGTACTACATGAGCCACTCCAGAGATTCTTAGAGTATATTGTTGTCAATAAAAAGAAAATATTTTGATCCTAAATGCTGGCTGACTAGGCAGAAGAGACCAGTGGAAGATCTGGAGCCTATGTTCTGTGTTAAAGAAGAGGGAAGGTTTTCCGAGGACCACGAGAAAGCTAGACTGAAGAAAAACAGAAGAATGGTGACTAGACACATCCGTCAAGAGCAACCAGTAGGTATTTGGATCATATCGTGTGTGCATTCAGCTGGGTTCGTGGGATTCTGCAGTCATCTTTAAAGTGCCGAAGGAAGAGAGAACTACGGGGCCTCTTACTCCCCAGTTGATCTTTATGAAGTATAGACAGCAGTCTCTACTTCCCAGGATTGTTGTGAGGAGTAAATGAGAGGACTATGATCAACCTTTGGCCATCACCTGTGCACACAGGGCCCTCCCCTCCCCCTACTCATCAACCAAGAGCCACAGGCTCTCAGAGATCTGCCGGTCACCTCGCGTCCACACCCCCCTCCTCCTGCCAATGATGTTCTAGCTACACTGCTTTTCCTTCTGTCCCGTGAACGCACCCTGTTTTCTCTTACCTGAAGGCTTCTGCTCCAGCTAGAAAACTCCTTTCCCAGATCTTGGCATGAGGGATTCGCTCTCTTCATTCAGGTCTGAGCTCGAATGCCTTCCTCTCAAAGAGGCATTCCACAACCGCAGTATTAAACCCCCTCCCAGGACTTCGTCCCAATGCAGCACCAATTTAATTTTCTTCACAGAACTCATTTTTGGGGAATGACCTTCCTGACCTATGTCCTGCCTCTCCCCACTGATGTCAAAGACCTGGTCTTCTCCTATTTCTTGCGTCTCACCCAGGACCTGGAACAGCAGGCAGCCAATAAATACCGGATGTAGGGGCCGTCAATAAATATCTGATTGAGTGAATCATTTTATCTACATACGGAGCGTGTACACATGGCTGCTTTATGTACAGATAATCTGTGTGTGTGGAGATCTAGATACATGAGAGAGAGGGAGAACGTAAAGGAATTGGAGAGAATAAACACCAAGGCAGATGGCACTGGCTTAAAGCCAGCATTGCCACTTGAGCTGGGTGATTGCAGCTAAGATACCTAGGCTCTCTATCCTCTTCCCTGGGTGTCAGGGAAGAGTGACAAGGATCTCCCCAATATCATGAGCACTGAAGGAAATGCTCCAATCAAGCATCTAACATGATATGCTCGATACACTGCACAAGCTCTTCGTCCTAACTGTTCACACGTATTTCCTGTCAAACAAAATTATCGTATGCTACCTACTGCAATACCCCGCCTACTTTTAGAGAGCTATCATGACTACTTCTGCAAAATCTTTAAAAACCAGCATATTCTAGGACATCCCGTCGCAAAGATGAACAGTCCCCAGGGCCTGAAGTTTATCAGAGTTAAAGGTTGTGTCTAGTCCAATGCCAACGATTATTTGGAAATATTTCTAATTTGAATTACAAAATGAAGGTGAGGAGTAAAAAGGGAAGCATTCAGACGATCACGAAAACAGCCACTGGAGAGCCACCTACTAGAAAAATAGCAGTGAACCCCAGATTTTGGTGGCCCGACTGTCCCCCCGAGCTCTGTTGCTCAGCTAGGAGCATCAAGTCAAGATTCTTCATACCATAGGGCTGCGAGTCAAGGTCTGGCCACTGATTTTCCCAAGTCAGAGAAAACACAAGTTACAAAGAAATGGGGATCCAACCGCCATTTTAGGAGAAGTGACATGGATTTCCAACCCTCGGGACCTGGCACCCAGTTGCAGACCTGACATGAGGAAAACACCCAACTGGAAATGAATCCAAGGGTTAGGATATGGGAAGCCTGTCACAATACAAAAGTCAGAGCCTCCCAGCTGAAGGGTTTACGTGGAGCCTCACACAAGCCTTTAATGACACATGAGTTTAAGTCTGTTGACCTCTTTTCTCTACCTGTCAAATGCTTTTTCAGTTTGCTTTTGAAATTAGGAAAATCTGCAGGAAACTGGAAAATTTCAGCAGCAGCCCCTGCCCTTCTAGACACGCTGATTCCCTCGATGCTATAGCTCCTGCCCAGCGCTCTTTAGAGAGGAGGGGCCCCATGAACGTCTTAGGGAATCTTGGGGGCCTCAGAAGGAGCCAAGGCCCCAAGAGTGGAAGGACTTGCTCAAGGCAGAACCACGGTTACGAAGCGACTTCCCATTTCTAGACTCAGTGTAATTAGCAACTGGGACGTGATTCATTTCTGGTCCGCTGGACTAGGGGGAAGACAACACCAAAAAAAATCAAATCTAGTTATCTGGCCTAAGTTTCTTGACGTGTCTGCACAGTCATTTGTAGCAGGGTAACTCCATCCAAACTCAGGAGTGCAAAGGAAGCGCTCATTTCTCTAAATCCCTCTGAATACCACTTAGCTGCGATTCAGTCTCAGTCAGGCTTTCTTTCCCCTTATTCCCACCACGTAAGGTTGGGCCGAGTTCGTGGGAGTTTTACACACCACCTAGGCTTTCCCAGTGCCCTTCTACTTACTTAGCCACATTGGCTACCACCAAAGCAGAAGCATCTCTGCCAAGACTAAAAGCCCTCACTGCCTGGGACCTCACCTGCCTGAGCTGTTGTCTCCCTGGGGCGAAGCCGCCAAGCCCCGCTCCTGTCCTTGCCCTTCACTCATCTACCTGCCAACTGTCTCCGATCTCCCCTCACGTCCCCAGCACTCCCTTCTCCCCCCTCACCTCTGGGATCCCCAGCATCCTCTTTTCAAGAAGCTTGGCATGTTAAGAAAAAGAGAGGAAGAGGCATTGACTTCAAGCAGCTTCTGCTTTTTGGTCCTGCAAAAATCCCTCAGGCAGAAAATAATAGGGGTCTAGCTACCTAATTAGAATTCAGGAGAGGAAAAAAAAAATATGCAGCAAGCAAAATCCAAGTGTGTGTCTCAAAACATTACTCCGCTTCACCCTCATAGGCCATGTGGATGCTGGCTCCCTGATGCTAGCATATTTAAAAAACAATTTTTTTTTAAGTTATGGGAAAGAGTTTTAGCTTCAGAAACCCAAGACAGCTTGACTTTAAGTGTGTATGCTTTGTGCACAATTTTAGAATATTTGTGTTTGCCTACGTACAAAACTCTTGAAGCTCTGTGTCAGAGGTCTTTAGAACTGTTTCCAAAGTAACCACAATATAAAATTATGTTTCAAATACCGTCTATTAGAATAAACTCTACACAGTCGCTTTAAATCTCACTCAGGGGTAGTTAGCCGGGCTGGGCAGGATTATACATCCCAGTCGCTGTTAGCTGAACAATCCTTCAAAAGAGTCTAGTCCCAAAGTAGCTACTACCAGATTTCCAGTTACTCCTTTCTCATCAGTATCAGACGTTTTGCTAAAACAATAGTTGTTCAAATTGGGCTCTCATTAGTGAGAGTAATAGTAGCCACTACATGTGTGGGGGGGGGGGGGCTAAACTAGATTAGAGGCACTCCCAACCCTTAAAATGAAAAGGGCTTAAGAATCTGGCCCCGGGCTGTCCAATATGGTAGGCACATGTGGCTACTGAGCAATCAAAAGGTAGCTAGTTCCAATGTCAACACCACATTTTGGATACACTCAAGTCTATAAAATATATTATTCAAATTTATATTAAATATGGCTCACATTATATTTCCACTGGGCAGCACTGGCCATTTAATTTAAAGATGGTGTCCTGAGTTTGATCCCTAAATGGCCTGGGCTGCTACCCTGGTTCAGTAGACTCTAGGCCTCCAGTACAACTAGAGTTAACTAGAGTTAACTGACATAGTTAACTGAATCCTGATGCTGGACTAGGTATCCGCTTAACTTAGCCATCAAGCACTCTTGGGGCAGATAGATCAGGGATCAAAAATAAAAGAAAAAAATGTCAACCTTTGACAGATTACGCAAGAGGGGCTTTCGGTTCAATTTACTAAAAAGTGACCATCTGACAAACTTTGAACAGAAAACTTGCTTTCGCTGTGAGCCGGTAGGGAGTTTGCCGAGGAAGAGCTAAATCTCACCCACTCCAGGACACTGCCATCAGACCGGAGAGTCCGGCCATGGACCCAGTGCTTTAGAAGGTCCTTGTTTGTACTCTTCCTAACACACCCCACCCCGCCCCACCCCCACAAGGCGGCTGTATGTCCCAGAGCCCCGCAGCCTGGTGGGGCTCAGTATAGTGCCGCTCCAGCCACTGAGAACAGTGACGGAATGGAGGGACCAGAAAATGCAGCCGACTGGAGCGTCAGATGCCCCACGCTGGACTCCAGCCTGGTACACACCATTGCCCCGGTGAGGGACAGGCACCACTGCAGAACTGGAAATGGGCTGTGTCTTTCCGCAGCAAGCCCAAGTACTCTCGGTGGGTTGGGACTTGCACGCCATGTATCAGTCCGCCCCATCGTGCTAAAATAAAGGTGCAGCAATTCCAGGGAATGGTATTTATATTACATATATAAGCTAGAAGATTTATAGTGATCTCTAGGGATACGTGAATTGTGTTGATAACACACACATATATTCTGTATCCCGTGGAAGGTTCTTACAGTGACGACCTCCAATGAATCACACCTTCTAGTATCCATACCCTTGCTAGTCCCTTCCCACCTTGACTCTGGCCTTGGCCACGTGACTTGCTTCGGTCCATGGAACATCGGCAAATGTGATGCAAGCAGAGGCTAGAGAAGTGATTGCACTCTGCAGCTTGCTGGCTTACAAGCCCAAGGCCACCATGCTGGGAGCGACCCCAGATTCGGGGCAAGAAAGGCATCAACTGTCTAAGTGCTCCCAGCACCCAGCATCTCACCTCCCAGCTCACCACCAGCTAAATGCAACTGTGCGAGGGTGTAAACGTTGTTGTTTGAATGTTTAAGGCCACTAGGTCTGGGGGTGGGTCATTATGCGGTCACGGGAATCTGATACATTCCCCCAGTTAGGTAAAGACATGCTCCCACTCTCCAAGGCTTCTCTGTACCCCACAAACACTGGCATAGCATCGGTTAGTTTAAGAACCTATTAACCAAAAGAGCATATATGAAAATCTAGATTTTCGTATAAAATGAAGTTGATAATCTACTTTATATAAAGATACTCCTCTGTTAAGACTTAGAAAATATGATTCTAGGGGCGCCTGGGTGGCTCAGTCAGTTAAGTGTCTGCCTTTGGCTCAGGTCATGATCCCAGGGTCCTGGGATCGAGTCCCACAGAAGGCTCGTTGCTCAGTGGGGAGTTTTCTTCTCCCTCTAGCTCTCTCTCTCCCCCTCTGCCCCTCCTCCCTGCTTGTTCTCGCTTTCTCTCAAATAAATAAAAATCTTTTTAAAAAAGAAAAAATGTGATTTTAAGTGAGATTTGTAGACAAGTTTTCATTACTATGAAATAGAAGTAGCCGTGAGCGAAGTCGATAGCCTGGGGGAACCACCACACCACTGTATCAAGTTTTTCAAATCCTAATCTCATTATTTTTAAAAGTTGGTTACTTAGACAAAAATTGTTACTTCCTAAATTTTCTAAAATTACTTATTTTCTAAAAGTCATTTAAGTCAATTTAATATTTTGTCATAAAAGGTAAGGTCTAGAAGCAAGGCCCCATGCGCAAAACTGTTAGAAAACCTTAAGAGTCTATGAGTGCAAAATTAATGTACACAGACAGTAAGTTCTCAGAGCTTGGAAAAAGCAAAGACTCATCTGGAATGGAATCTCACAGAAACGTCTCAGGGAAAAGCAGCTTCCAGTTAAATATGGCAAACTGACCATGTTCCTTCCTTCCTGATCTTGCCTAAAATCACAATACGGGGAATTTTTTTAAATGGCACAAAGTAATGAGGAAAAAGAGAGGTAATTGCACCAAAATTTTTGTAGAAATAGTATCTTAGTTGAAATGTGACCTTGATATGGGAGGAAACCAGAAGCAAGCCAATCCTTTTTGCAGGACCACTGCCCTCAAAAATACACTCAGGGGCACCTGGGTGGCTCAGTCGGTTAAGTGTCTGCTTTTGGTTCAGGTCGTGATCCTGGAGTCCTAGGATTGAATCCTGTGTCGGGCTCCCTGCTCATCAGGGAGTCTGCGGCTCCCTAGCCCCCCCCCCCCCCACCCCGCCATGCTCTCTCACTCTCTTTCTCTCTTGCTTTCAAAAAATTAGTAAAATCTACATATATATATGTAGATATATATATATGTGCGCATACATACACACACACACATACACACGCTCAGCAAAGTGGAGGCAAGTATCTCTCAAAGTTTGGCATGGTAGAATTGAAGACAGGAGTGCTTTGAACAGGTTGAACGTTAAGGGCAGCAGCCGGACCCCACCCTCAGTACTGAGCACATGTGACTGTCCCTCCCTCCCCTGTGGGGTCTGACACACTGAACTCAGGCACACCAAGCACAGCGGAGCTAAGGGGTAGCAATACAACAACCGGTGAATTGCATGCAAATCTTCCTATGAGATACCTCAGTCCCCTTGTCCCAAATCTCCAAGATCCCTAGCACCTAAATGCCTATTTTTAGGCAAGAGATTAACCGTATCCTCTAGGAAAACATGGCCACTCCATAGGAAAGACCTAAGGAGACTGAGAGCCAAAGCACAAGCCCCCAATAGAGCTTCTGACAGATCTGATGGACTTCACTCTGAAATAGGAAGAGGTAGCCCAAGAACCAGCAGAAAACTTGAGGAGGACTTCCATGTGAAAGAAAGATAGTGAATCAAGCAAGAAGAGACTTGGAAGAATAAGAGACCACGCTGGGAGCTAGGGGGAAAAACAAGTCTAAAGTTGTATAGTTACTATCCTCAGGCAACCTCAGAAAAGATTTCACATCCATTCAACTGTAAAAAAGTGCAGCTTAGGCCCCCGGGTGGTGGGGGGCTCAGTCAGTTAAGCGTCTGCCTCAGCTTAGGTCATGATCTTGGGGTCCCGAGATCGAGTCCCACGTCAGTCTCCATGCTCAACAGGAGCTTACTTCTTCCTCTCCTGTAACCCTCCCCTTGCCTGTGCACGCTCTCTCGCTCGCTCTCTCTTTCTCTAATAAATAACAAATATTAACCTTAAGGGAAAGCAGTTATACGGTGTGAAAATGTAATCACAGAACACTGTATGGTTTGTCTCAAGGAACATTTCCACAGGCCTAATAATTAAAACACTGAACATTAGTCTAATCAAAAGGCATGGTATAAATTTATTGAGACGATGAAGGAAGGAAGGAAGGAAGGAAGGGGAATGATGGTGATGGTTGGTGGTGAAGGAGGAGGATATAAATCCTCATTTTTTAAAGTATGAGGCCAACAATATTCCAAACTTAAATAGGAAATAGTATAAACATGCCATCTAGAAATATGAAAGTAAACATCCAAAGGAACAGCTTTATAAGTGTAAAAAAAAAATTGATTACGTGTTGCAAATGTGAACGGGGAAGGAGGACTCTTTGACCAAAAACTATATCTATATAATCAATTAAACATAGTCCTATTTAAAACAAACAAACAAACAAAACTGAAGAGAAACTGAGCAAGTTGGAGTCTGACCAGGTAGAAGGAAAACAGTTGGGCTCAACTCTTACATCTGGAGGAAAATGTCCGACCACAGAGGTCGCAGCCCACTGGGCGAGATGGAGCCCAGCTAGGAACGATGCCTTTAAAAAACCACACGCAGGTAGGTCCATTTGTTTTCGGGCTTAAAAACACAGGTGGATTTCAGATGCCTGTTGGGGGTGGGCGCAGGGAGGGCGGGGCATCAAGCTACTCTGGAAAGAAAAAACAGTGAGAAAGAAACTGCTAGGCAACACACATGGCAACTGGCCAGACCCTGCGGATTTCAGACTGGCCGGAGGTCGACGGAGCTGGGGGGTGACACTACACATGGGGAGCCAGAGCCCACTTTGAGGAGTTCGCCAGCTCTGGGTGGGCCTTTCAGCCAGCATCTCATCTGTGGCTCCCGGGGGTGCTGAGATCTTGGAGCCAGGAACCCACCAGAGACTCAGTCAGGAAGCCTCGGAAATCAGACTACCACCCACACCCGATCCTACCTTCCAACACCTTTATGCCGTTTTGTTTTGTTTTGTGATCTCTCTGCCCCTAAGCTCAGGAATCAATTGTAAGAACACCAAAACTCTAGCAGGATGAATTTTAGAGCCCTAGCAAGTTTACATAATAGTATCATATCAATGTTAATTTTCTGAGTTTGATCGTCATACTATGGTTAGTTATGACAATTCCTTGTTTTAAGAAAATACACACTAAAAAAAAAAGAAAAAAAGAAAATACACACTAAAGTGTTTAGAAATAAAAGGAAGTCATGTTTCAAGTTAGTCTTAAACAGTTCAGGAAAAATGTGTGTATGTATACACACACACACACACACACACACACACACACCCGTACACAACACAGCCATCTATGTACAGAGAAAAGGATGTAGCAAACGCCGTTAACATATGGAGGATCTGGATAAAAGATATCCAGACATTTTTTGTATTCTTCCAACTTTTAAGTTTTAATATAAAAATTATACAGAGAGGAAACAATGCTTTCACACCACAACCAATGTACATAGTAATGATTCCCAAAGTCCTTCCTGAAAGAGGCCTGTGGTCATGTACTCAGATAACCGTATATTGGGAAGAAGTAGGGGACCTCGATCCTTAAAGGCCTGCTGTGCACAGGGTCTCTGATACCCAGGAAACTGAAGCACTCTTCGGCCCTCCCGCGAGAGCAGAACTATTTGGCGCCAGGTAATAAATGGATTTCAAACCCGGTCTGCCCACCTCACAATGGGTCTACTGGGTCCATCGAGCCACCTGTGGTCATTTCTGCAATTCCTTAGTGTGTAAATGGAATGAACGTACTAGTTTATAAACCATGTTGGACATTGGTTCCTTAAAAAGTAGAGTAGGAGGGGGCGCCTGGGTGGCTCAGTTGGTTAAGCAACTGCCTTCGGCTCAGGTCATGATCCCGGAGTCCCGGGATCGAGTCCCATATCGGACTCCCGGCTCTGCGGAAAGTCTGCTTCTCCCTCTGACCTTCTCCCCTCTCATTCTCAGTCTCTCGCTCTCTAATAAATAAATAAATAAATAAATCTCTAAAAAAAAAAAAAAAAAGTAGAGTAGGAGAATCCTAGTAGGAAAGGTCAAATGAGAGCCCCTAAAACTAGACCTATCTTTAGAAAAACCAATAAATTAAAAGCCAATATTGCTTCCCAGAGAAAATTAGGTTAGGGCCACTCTTAGACTTAAATGGTACGGTGGTGATGGCCCACGACCTCACTGATTTTCGCACTTACCAGTATGGCCCCTACAAAAACCTGATGCATCCTGGCGGATATCAGTGGGCTGCCGTAAGTTTAACCAAGCGGTAGCCTCAACTGCAGTTACTGTGCCAGATGTGGCCATCTTTACTAGATAAGGTCAACACAGCCTGCACGGGGCATGCAGGGATCGATCCAGCCAATGCATTCTTTCTCGTATCCATCAAGAGGAGAGATCAGAACCTGGTTGTATTCCCATGTGACGGACAACAATGTACACGCATGGTATTGTCCTCGATTCTTAACTCTGCTGCTCTCTGGCGCATCATATTCCCAAAGTAACCTCAAACATCTGGACATTCTGCAGAACATCGCATGGATCTGCCATACTGGTGACATGTTAACCGGTCTTGATGAGCTACAAGTGGCAAGTATTCTTGATGTCTTGGTAAGATAGATGAGGTGTATGGGGACAGAGAGAAACCCTATAAACATTCAGAGTCTTGTTCCCTCCAAAGTTTTGGGATCCAAAGCTCTGGAGCAGTCCAGGATAGCACCACCAAAGTAAAGGGCAACTTATTTTACCTTGTACCACCTACACCCACCGCTTGATAGCCCTTCTGGCTTTTTGTGGGCAGTCTTGCCCATACTTGGGAATACTGCTCTGACTCACCTATTATTTTGAAGGCTTCCAGTTTTGAATGGCACCCAGAGCAAGAAAGGGATCAGTAGTGAGTTCAGACTATAGTAAAAGCAACTCTGACACTTGGGCCCCACTACTGGGCAGATTTAATGGCGGCAGGGGTAGCCAAAGTTATCTTATGGAGTCTCGGGCAATCTCCAAGAAGAGAATACAGCACAAATCGTTAGGGTTCTACGAGTATAGGGAGTAGAGCGAATTAAATGCTCTCTGAAAAATGCTATGCTACAGATGGAGCATCTTGTCAGGGAGTGTCCAGTAACCATGTGCCATGAATGCCCATCATGACCCACACAGGCTCAGAAGGACTCCACCAACCAATTCAAGTGGGACATCTGGGATCAGGCTCAAAGCAGCACAAAGATCACAAAGAATCTGCAAAAACAGGTAGCGCAGATTCCCAGGACGCCTACCAGTAATGCACAGGGCCCCTCTCTTAGCTCACACCTGGGACCTCAGGGTGCGAGTTCCCGACAATCAGCTAACAAAAGAAGGAAAACATGAGCTTGGTTCTTGGGCTCAGACCCCTTGGGGATGAGAGTTTGGGTCATCCCATCAAACAAGGCATCTAGACCAGAAGAAGGGATAGCTGAGGGTCTGAAGAATCTAAGATGAATGGAAAAAAAGGAGATGATGAGTACAAGTTGTGACTTCAGGACTAGCTGATCCATGGTGCCGTACTGTGTCCACTAGATCTACTCTTGGATGCTTTTCCTAGAAACTGTAACCAACCATAATCATGGAGAATCATGGAGAACAATGAAATGAATTTACTGTGAGAAGCAATGAATCTGAATACAGATGTCAGTTGATACTGTTAGCGTCCCACCCAAATCACTTGTATAGGACTGTGTACCCAGTCCTCTCAGCTGCTATGAGTGTGGGCTGATAATAGCTCATAAGCATGCCATTTATGGAAACTTGCCTCTAACCAAAGCCAGCTCTCTTTCCCAGGAGGCTACAGTTCCCCCCCCCACCACCCCACTGCTATCAACAAAGACAATGCCATTTATGCTCCAGACCATCCCTCTCCTACCCCATCAATGAGCCACATTTTACCGTAAAGTACATTTCATGCTTTGCCTCTTTCCCTTCCTTATACCCTCCACCTTGCTCTTTTTACAAAATATGTGCACCTGAATCCTTGTCTCACGATCTGCTTCAAGCATAGCCAAACTTAGACGTCTGTGATACTGATAGGACTCCTACTGGAAAATCTGTGGACAGATGAAAATTTTGCTACCAATTTCTACGAAGGTTCTGCATTAATTAAGAAAGTTGGCTGTTAAATAGCATTAGTTCAAGATTTCTCCCAGTGCTGTAGCATATTTTTAATGAGCTTAAAAAAAAAAAACAACAAAAGGAGGGGTCAAACTCAACTCGCATGCCAGGATTTTTACAAAAGTCAAATTCCCTTTTATACATTAGTGAAGGAATAGTGAGGAAGGCTTGGATAACAGGAGGGAAGAGGTCTCCTGCTCCCCCCGGCATCCCTGTCCATTGTGTCACTCCAGCTCTTCTGCCCTGGAGTCCAACAAGTTTGTCCACCTATTTCCAAGAGTCTCTAACACTAGGACAAAAGCAGCATCTTAGAGAGACCAACCTGGCAGTGAACTCGAACGGATTGGGCCTGGCCAACAGACCTGCAGAGAGCCTATTAGAGAGGAGAGTGGAGGTGTGAAATGGTAAATGCCTGCTTTTTAGTAGTGGCAGCAGGAATGGAAAAGAAGGAGTAGAACTTAGATTTTAACCCAAGTGCCCTCAGGCCCCACCATCCTGGGGACTCGATTAACACTGAAGCAACATTAACACCCCAAACTCCCTGGATCATCACCCCCACCTGCTAGTGTGAATCTCATCTTCCCCAGTCATTCATGGTCTACCCCAAGGAAACCTTCTATGCCCTCCTGTCTTTCTGCCTCGGCCTTCCCCTCCATGTTGGCTTCCTATACACCATGGGAAGATAGTAGAGACTGTCCATCTCCCAACCCCAACCTGTTCTTCATGAAGACTTACGGCATAGTGAACACTGATGAAGAGTTTCAGAGCAATTGGTAATATTGAGTCACACACCACCATCCTATACCACTCGGTACTGCATATGGGTGTACATTGCCTAATCAATTAGACTGACCATTCCTCCAGGGAATGAACGTTCTCTGTATTCTCAATGGTGTGTGGGGTATATAATGGTACAAGGTGTATTGACCATACTCAAAATCCTGGTTTAGTGATTAACCAGTAGAGACCTGGATCAGGTTTCCAAGTCATTGCCTAAGAGGAGGAGAAACCTTCATCCCATATGTGACAGTAGAAATGACTCAGAGAGCACCATCTATTAATTTGATCAGACGATCACCTGGTTATTCTGGGGGGCTGTAGGACACTGGCACTGAAGACCTTTGGCAGAGTTAAACTAGAAATAAAGAAAAGGCTGAGACAGATGGTCAAAGTGATAGAATGACTCTTAGGAAGTGACTCTACACTGTCATTAGATACAACTTAACACGCCGATGGTCCATCAATAAAGGGGAAGCCACAGGAAAGAGAAAAGGGAGAGTGGCAGAGGCAAACACTGCAGTCCCTCCGCCCAAACCCTCTGATACCTGCGAAAGGTACCCCAAATCATGTTTTTAAAAAAACCGAAAAGCAGATTTCAACATGTGCACAGAAGTCCTATGAGGGAAGCTAATGGAAATACCCGGTTTTGCTCAGTGGCTGCTTAGCTCAAGTGGGGAGAGCACTTTCCTAAAGAGCACCGACAATATTTCCCATCTGATCCCTGTGATACTATGGCTTATAGTAAATTTTATAAATAAATTTTAGGATTGTTTGTTCTACCTCTCTGAAAAATGCTGGGGGTATTTTGATGGGGATTGCATTAAATATGTAGATTACTTTGGCTAGTATGGACATTTTAACAATTTTAACATTTTAACAATGTTTGTTCTTCTAAACCAAGAGCATGGAATGTTTTTCTTTATGTTCTCTTCAATTTCTTTCATAAGTGTTCTATAGTTTTCAGAGTACAGATCTTTTACTTCTCTGGTTAGATTTATTCCTAGGTATCTGACTGTTTTGGGTGTGATTATAAATGGGGTCACTTCCTTGATTTCTTTTTCTGCTGCTTCATTATTGAATAGAAATGCAACAGGCTTCTGTACTTTGATCTTATATTTTGCAACTTCGCTGAATTCATGCATTACTTCTAGCAATTTTTTGGTGGAGTCTTTAGACTATCATGTCGTCTGCAAATAGTGGAAGTCTGACCTCTTCTGTGCTAATTTGGATGCCTTTTCTTTTTGTTGTCTGATAACAGAGGCTAACACTTCCAGTACTGTGTGAAATAGCAGTGCTAAGAATGGACATTCCTTTCTTGTTCCTGACCAGAGAGGAAGAGCTGTTTTTTCCCCATGGAGACTGATATTGGCAGTGGGTCTTCTGTAAATGTAAATGTTGAGGTATGTTCCATCTATACCTACTTTGTTGAGGGTCAAAACCCTTGGACTTTCATGTGATGAGACCAACAAAGGTAGCTTTTGTTAGGTTAACGAAGCAACTCCAGGAAAGCATCAGACACAGGGGGATGGTCACCAGGGGAGCCAACCAAGCCATTAGAGTGGGAATTTTCAGCCCTACTGCACCACCCATCCCCAACACACACCTCCGGGAAGGGGGGAGGCTGAAGACTGAGATCGCCAATGGCCAAGGATTTAGTCAGCTATACCTGTGTGGTGAAGCCTCCATAAAAACCCAGAAAGAGAGGGTCTGGAGAGCTTCCCAGTTGGTGAACATGTGGAGATGCCAGGAGCACTGTGCCTAGAGAGGGCATGAAAGCCACCCACCCTTTCCCCCAACTTTGCCCTATGCTTCTCTTCTACCTGGCGGCTCCCGAGTTACAGCCTCTTCTAATAATAAACAGGTGATCAAGCAAAATCCTTCTCTAAGCCCTAGGAGCTGTTCTAGCCCATCAGTCAAACGCAAGGCTGGGATTGTGGAAACCTCCTACCCACGACTCTTCAGTAGCCCCGGGACAACCTGGACCGCAACTGGGGACTCAAGTTGGGCACTAGGGGGGAGAGCCTTGTAGGACTGAGCCCCCAACCTGTGGGATCTGACACTATCTCCAGGTAGCTTCAGAATAGAGATCAATTGTAAGACACCCCACTGGCGTCAGAGAATTGCCTGGCGGTGTGTTAAGAGAACACAAACACATTAGAATTGCTGTCTGAATTGTCGCTGGAGATCAGAAGTGGAGTCAGGAGAGTCGTCATCACGCAGTTATGGAACTGTTATTAAGCAACTGCTTTATAAAAGCTTATTCAGCTAGGTACTTTGTTTCCCCGAGGGTATTTGCAGAACCAAGTGAAATAAAACATGCTCATCAGTAGCAGCAAAGGCATTCTGTGATGAGTTCCTTGAAACTCACAGCCTAGCGTAATGGGAAATTAAGACCCAGGATAAAACTGGAGTAGTAGTTGATTTTGTCTTGAACAGAGAAGGTTTGGGCAGGTAAAAGGACGGGAGAGTCAGGGTTATTTTCTCCTCCCCCCGCTTATTGTGTTTCAGATATACCCTAATTGCAAAGTAAAACAAACCTATCCCTGCGCCTGGAGCAACAGTTTCAAAAAAACCCAAATCCAGCCTGCAAGTGGGGGGCGGGGGGCACCACGACAGGGATGTCCTTGTTATACAAATACCAGTGTCCGCGTGGGAGTGGAGCACAAGCTCAGAGCTGCACCAAAGCCTGCCACTAGAATCAACTCCTTCTCCAGGTACAGTACCAAACCCCCGCACCGAGCAACCTTGAAAGTCCTTGGATTCAAGGGGAAGGCACTCGAGCCAGCGGCCCGCACCGGTAGTTAAATGCGGAGGTCGCCCTCCCTTGATTTTGCAGCCTTAGAAAACAGGGCCATTCCATTACCGCTAATAATGTGGGCCGAGAAGCAGAGAGGAGAGCGCTTTGCTTTTGAAGCCGAATCCCCACAGGAAAGCGGCTTTGCTCCGCGCAGGCAGAAAGAGACAAAGAGTTGCAAAGAAACAGTCACATGCGCCAGCACTTTTATCTCCTTGCCGCCTAGCTGCCCTCATAGGTAGAGCGCGCGCAAAGAGGGAGAATTCTTAGGACAGCCCCAGAACCAGCAGGCACGTTGCTCCTGAGCTTCGGGAACACAACCTGGGCAAGGTTTTTAGTAACACAACCTCTGAAGAGCTAGCTGTGCCTTGACCAATAAGGTCTGAGAAAGCGTTCTTACCTCTTCTGGTCTCTTCCAGTCCAATCTTATTTCCCCGGCTGGTCCCTCGGGCCTCCTCTGCAGGCTGCAAGGAGAAAGGGCAAAGTTGCTGTATTATTTGAAACCAGAGGTAGATTATTATGGCTTAAAAAATCAGCAAGAGCAAGAAGCTTAGTAGCACCAGTTTCCACCACCTCCTCACTCCAGTTATCTCAACGCGCCGATCCCCGTCCCTGCTGATGCCTTTCCAGCTACCGCTTGCTCTCTCCACCTTGGGTTCCTCCAGAGGCTACACAGAGCTTCCTAATCTTAAGCCAAGTTTAACTTTCAAGTGTTCTCAGAGAACAGTAAGGAAAGAGTAGAAAAAGGATAACTGAAGAGGAAAATATTTCCCTGAGAAGAGAGGAGAAAAATCCAACTACTAGAGTGCAGTATTTAGAAGAGAGACAGAGAAAGGAAGACACACCTAAACCCAAACCACTTGTACCTAGAGATCTGGTGGAGAATTTCTGATTTTCAGCTCTAGTAGGCTCAAGAATATAAAAAATTAACATGAACGAAGAAGATGTAATAGCGATCTGTAGGTATACTGCTAACTTTGTAATCTTCTGAAAATAGACATTCTCAAAAACTTCTGAAACAAAACTTGTTTAGCTATTAGATTCCTGAAAGCCTTTTAAGACTTTGAATATGCAATAAGACTGGAAATAAGTCAAAACAAAAGCAAATATGCACATATAAAAGTTTTAACAAAATTCTTGGTGCAGAACAACAAAAAAAGCTCTCTATAGTTAGACTGTTCAGAAATAATGAAACTCTTAGTAGGGAATAACATTCAATTATTACCTGTGTGTCACTTTTTTTAAACTACTTTATACTTAATCCTCATAACACTATGAGGGAGATGTTATTACTTCATTTTTCAGGTGAGGCAATGGGACACATAGAGGTCAAACAGCTTGCCCAAGGTCATATAGGTATGGAGTGGCGGAATCAGAACTTGAACCCAGACATCCTAGTTCTAAAGCCCACATCTCTAACCACTAGATGGCAAAATTTCGTAAAACCCCACAGGAATGGCCGAAGTCACAGAGAGGAAAATGCATACCCTTAATAGCTTTTTATTGTTTCCAAAACAGATTGGGTGCTCTCTTCGGCAGCATATATACTAAAAAACAGATTGGGAGACACAAGGTTGCAACATGATGGCCGACTCAGTAAAGGAGCCTACTGCCTACTTCTGCACTAAATGTGTTGGGGAAGGAAAAAGAAAAAAAAAAGTGGAAATGGTGCTGCCCGGGCCGAAGATTTGTCACTGGCCGTGTGAGTAGGGAGGTGAGACATGAAGACACACGCTAAGATAAGAGCATGGCTTTGACTAGCGATGCCATGAGGCTTACAGCATCCGTGCACATGGGGTCAAAACTGTAGGAGCCAAGAACAGAGCTAAGAACAGAGAAATAACCAGAACGAAAGGAACTCTGGAGATAAAGGAGCACAGAAACCACTCATGTCCTGAGATCTGCTGCTCCCATTAGACTCGAGCTTGCAATTGAAAGAATTTTGGTCGCAAAAGGGACCTATGTCAAACAGACTCAACACGAGATGGAACGTCTAGTGGGAGACTCTCCCCTCAATCAGCCAAGACCCATAGTTGAGGACGAGCCGGAGGAATCCAGGTCTTCTATGAGATCTTGACTCCGAGACAGACCCTGAACTCAAGGCTCGCACTAGGATTAGGGTGGTCCTGGGCTAGAATTGCCCTCAGGTGCCAAACCGGAGCAAACTTGTGTGCCCTCTGGAGCACTTTAGCTTTCTTCTAGTTCCCGCTGGCTCCTAGAGGCTGTCCAAGGGCCACAGTCTGGAAGCAGAGGATGCACGTTCAAAACAAGTTACAATTGAGGGAGAAAAGCAGAATCAGGCACGTGTGTGAACATATGTGCGCGTGCAGACGTGCGTGCAAATCCATGAAAGAGCTGGCCTGTGAGAGAATTCTGCTTATTATGTTTAGTGAAATATGTAAGCTACACCTACAGAGGGAACAAGAAGTTTTCACCAAGTGATCTTGCAAATGAGCAAAACAATCAAATAGAACTTTTACCATTAAAAAAATGTGATAGTGGGGCACCTGGGTGGCTCAGTGGGTTAAGCCTCTGCCTTCGGCTCGGGTCATGGTCTCAGGGTCCTGGGATATTGCCCCGCATCAGGCTCTCTGCTCAGCAGGGAGCCTGCTTCCCCCTCTCTCCCTGCCTGCTTCTCTGCCTACTTGTGATCTCTGTCAAATAAATAAATAAAATTTAAAAAAAAAATGTGATAGCCAGGGGTACCTGGATGGCTCAGTGGGTTAAAGCCTCTGCCTTCGGCTCAGGTCATGATCTCAGGGTCCTGGGATCGAGCCCCACATCAGGCTCTCTGCTCAGCGGGGAGCCTGCTTCCCCCTCTCTCTCTGCCTGCCTCTCTGCCTACTTGTGATCTCTCTCCTCTCTGTCAAATAAATAAATAAAATCTTTAAAAAAAAATGTGATAGTCAAAGCTAAGAAGTCGGTGGAGAAGTTAACAGAAGATCATGAGCAGGGATAAAAATCAAAACAAGTTATCCAGAATACACAGCCCAGAGAAACAAAGAGAAAAACTGGTAAGAAGTAAGAGGTACAGACCTAAGAACAAGGGGATTCAGTCAGGGTCTCCAAAGAAGAAAGTAGGACAGAGACCACATTTGAAAAGATAATGGCTGAGAATTTTCCTTAACCTATCCAGATTTAAGAAGCTCAGTGAATTCCAATTACAGTAAGTAAAAGTCCACACCTAGACACATCACAGTAACACTTCTAAAAAGCATTCACTTCCTAAATGAAGTCTGAGGAAAAAAAAAAAAAAACAAAAAAAAAGATTTTTTTAAATTATTTTATTGTTTTACTTGACAGAGAGAGAGGGACAGAGCACAAGCAGGGGGAAAGGTAGGGAGAGGGAGAAGCAGGCTCCCTGCTGAGCAGAGAGCCCAATGCGGGGCTCGATCCCAGGACCCTGAGATCATGACCTCAGCCGAAGGCAGACGCTTAACCAACTGAGTTAGTTAGGCACCCCTAAAAAAAAAATACTTTCTTTTTCTCTCTTAAGATTTTATTTATTTCAAACAGAGAGAGAGAGAGAGAATGAGCAGCATAAGGGGCAGAGGGAGAAGCAGGCTCTCTGCTGAGCGGGGAGCCCAAGGTGGGCCTCAATCCTGGAACTCCGGGATCATGACCTGAGCCGAAGGCAGACGCTTAACTGGCTGAGCCACCCAGGTGCCCCACAATAGATTTTCTTAAAAGGAGTGCTGGACTGACAGCAACAAGACAGAAAACAGTAATCTTTTAGTTTGTTGAAGATCATCATCAACCTAACATTCCCAGTGAAAATATTTCTAGAACAAAGGTGAAATAAAGACATTTCTAGAAAAAGAGTTTAATCACCCAAAGGAAAATCGAACAAATGCCTCTAGGTAGTAGCAAATATGATCCAAAATTGTTCATCAGAGATGTGAAAAGGATTTGTGAGTTCATGTAAATAAACACCAAACTCATCAAATCGATCTTGTGCTTTCTAAATATAGAAAAATCATTACCTTTTCTAGAGGAAGGTAAAGTTACTGATTAACTTTAGACTTTGATTCATGCTGTGATTTTTCAGGATAACCTAAGAGGAATAGAGACAGAATGTAAAATGCCAAACTAGTAGGGGAAAAATGGAATTATAAAAAATTTTAAAAAAAAATTTAAAAAAATAAAATAAAATAAAAAATTTAAAAGATTCAAGAAAGGAAAAAGTAGGGGCGCCTGGGTGGCTCAGTGGGTTAAAGCCTCTGCCTTCGGCTCAGGTCATGATCTCAGGGTCCTGGGATCGAGCCCCGCATCGGGCTACCTGCTCAGTGGGGAGCCTGCTTCCCCCTCTCTCTCTGCCTGCCTCTCTGCCTACTTGTGATCTCTCTCTCTCTGTCAAATAAATAAAATCTTTAAAAAAAAAAAAACAAAGAAAGGAAAAAGTAAAATGACACAGAAGTATAACACAAAATACGATTAAAGCCAAATAAACCGATCACACTTCATTTAATTGAAACATACACAAAAGCATGAGGAAAACTTCTATGAGCTGATAAAAATATATTCTGAAAATCACCTCATCAGTGACAAAGCAAGAGGCAAAAAAAATTAGCTGTCACTTTTCATGGAAGAAAGGAAAAATAGAAATGCACATGCTTATTTTTGCAAAATAAAACTAAGGATAAATGAGAAAATCAGTGGCCTATGGGGGAAGAGGGCGTTAGTATCCACGAAATAGGAGGGACAGAGAGAGGAATGAGACTTCTAAGTACACCTGTTCATAGTTTTGACTTTTGAAACGTGTTCATATTTTATGCATTCAAAAATTAAATTGAAACAAGAATGCGGAAAACACAAAAGTCGAATGCAAACAAAAGAACCCAACCATATATCACAGTGTATCCATAATTATACACATAATTACACAGAAGGAAAAAATTAATCTAAATAATTTCTGAACACAGTACTCTGACAATACACCTTCAGTGGAATACAGTTTAGTCTAAGGACAGAAAGAAAGCTGCAAAGAAAATGTTTAAATGACTTAGCTTGTTGCTGAGGAAGCCATTATGCAATAGTCTCAATCTATCACAGGACTGAACCAACATATTGTTGGGAACCCAGGTTCTCATTGTGGGACATGAAAGTTACAACTATCGAAGGTGGACAGAAGAGGGAAAAAAAAAAAAAAACCTGTAATGTTAAAATAGAATTAAGAGACCTCTTCAGTGGCAACTTGAGATTGCTTAGCCTTCCACAGAAGGCCCTAGAAGCAATTACATCTCTGTACCAAAGAGGGCTGCGGCCTCTAGACCTTGGTTTGGAACACTGTTCCCCACTTTAAAGGAACATTATGACATCTTAGAGAAAGGACAGATTGCAGGGCTGAGATTGGGTAAGTTAAAAAGCAGCTTGGGAGATCTTGTCCCCGAAGAATAAAGTGCTCTCAAACCTGCTGGAGAGTCTCACAAGAAAAGGCTCCCTGGACACAAAAGCTTGAAAGGGCTCCAGAGGGCCAAACGGGAGAATTTAAACTTCAGAATGAATAAGGACAGGAATAGATTCTAACACTGAATCAACAATATCATCCAGGAATCCACCCTAAATCCCAAAAAACTTATTTTAAAAGGAACGGGGTAAGAGACCAGAGAAAGAAAGGGCGAGTTTTTCTGCAAAGTAGAATGCCAACCAGTGACTGTAGAAGGAAAGATAGAAATCGAAAATCATTATTTTGCAAGAGTAAAAACCACCGAAGGATGATAATATATGGGGTAAGTGATTGCGTGGGAGCAGAGCGCAAGAAATCCTACAGACACCTACCTTAGCCCAGGGATCAAACTTAAAATGGGACAAACTGTCCCATGTGCCCCTAACACACCCGCTGATGAGAACGAGCATCACCTGGGTCGTACTCCTGCCACCAACATTTCCCTCGGCCTACCCTGAAACAGGGAAGGAGTCAAATACAAATAGAGGGATAGCCTGCAAAACAAATGAGCTGGGATCTTGAAAAAGAGACAACAGACAGACGCACATAGGCAAAATGAAAAACCGGGGGGGGGGGGACAAAAGGAGTCTGGGTCTCTGTTCTTCATTAGTAAATACTATGGGATAGTCCCTTGCTAAAGAAAAAAAATAAATCCAAAAGGAAGACATAGAAACCAATGCAACCAAGAAAGCAATTAAAAACCAAAAACAGGGTGCGCCTGAGTGGCTCAGTGTTGGTTAAAGTGTCTGCCTTCGGCTCAGGTCATGATCTCAGGGTCCAGGGATCGAGCCCCGCATCTGGCTCTCTGCTAAGCGGGAAGCCTGCTTTCCCTTCTCTCTCTGCCTGCTTCTCTGCCTACTTGTGATCTCTTTCTCTGTCAAATAAATAAAATCTTTAAAAAATAATAAAAATTAAAAAATAAACAAAAACAAAAAATGTCTTCTAAAAATTCTTCATTACAGGAAAAAAAAATACCCTAGAACTAGTATCTGAGATTTTCTTAATAGGAGAGGTGGTTGGAATCGAGAAGGAGCTGCAGGCATGTAGACGTGGTTATTTTGTACAAGAGGAAGCTACAGATTCTGATGAACTCCAGAGGATAGGAAAATATTTAGGTGCACATCAAAAATTCGAGGTTAACTAATAGAAAAATACGGTGTATTGCTTCTCAATGACTTGAGTGAAAAACACAGATAAGAACAAAAGCAAACAAACAAGAAGTTGATCAAAGACAGGAAAATAACAAACCAAGAAACTAAGCACAGTAAAATAAGGTATGTCACTCCAAATACATCAGGGACTCCAACCGAGGGCTTGTAGGAGGAGAAACAAAGCTAGAAGCTATTTACAAGAGATACCCCTAAAATAAAACACAAAGTTAAAAATAAAGAAATGAAGAAAAAAAAACCTGTCAGAAAAATTCTACAAGAATACGGTAATCTCAGACAATAGAGTTGGAGCCG
This sequence comes from Nasua narica, assembly GCA_028533885.1. NCBI lineage: Eukaryota > Metazoa > Chordata > Mammalia > Carnivora > Procyonidae > Nasua > Nasua narica. Next base: position 70,903,706 of record CM052797.1, read on the forward strand.
ACAGTCACTAACAGGAAACAAAGAGGTATCTTTTTTTTAAAAAAAATCACAATCCACAAAAATCCTAGTAGTCACACACAGTTGTGCATTAGCCCCAGAATTTCCAAGTACTGAAAGCAAAAAAATCTTCATAAAAATATAAGAAAGGAAAATCCCTAAGCACCGTAGGTCTAACCTCCTTGGAATCCACCTCTAAATATCCTGTCCAGGTTTCTCAGCAAAGTCTTAATAGCTGTTTAGCATGTAAGTTACTTTTTCTCCAGTGTCAGTATATTTCTGTCCCCAGAGCACGCTAGGAATGGACCCCGGTGATAGAGCTAAGGGTGACAAGGATGGCCATGGTGAGTCTTCAGAATGAGCATCCCTTTCAAGATGTCTACCCCAGCTGACATGACTGTAGGTTTCAAGCAGAGGAGGGCAAGCCCTTCAGATACTGGTGGGCAGGACCCTTGCACGGGCAGGCGAAGTTTGCGGTGATTTGGGGCTTCAAGACTGTTCGTTTTATCAAAGTCTAACCAGACATTTCCATTCCTAGTTTTGGAATCCCATCCTTTCCCAGTCAATGCCCTAAACTTGAACAAAAGAAACTTGGCAACACTATGAACTCAGCGCTCCTAACTCTCCGATGCACACAATTACATTTTGTACCTGATTTTTTAGCAGTATCGGCCCTGTGACTACAGGAAGTACTAATCCTTGGAGGGCTATAATAAAAGCTCTGTGCTATCCTATAATCAGACCAGGTCTGAGCGGAGAACTAATGACTTGAACTTGTCCTTTCCTCTCTATAAATGCTCTAGTAGATTCAGGCCAATCTGCCTCCACAGCTCTGTTCTTTAGTCCTCGTTACTGATCTAACAGTCCAGTCCAGCAGTTGGAGATCTCAAGATATTTGCTTCCATTGGCATTGCATCACAAGTAACCACAGGCGATAGCTTGCTTCCTTGTGATTCCTTGGCATGCCAAAGATCGCCAGCATCCCATTTCCTATTAGCTAGGAGCAGAGCACAGCACTTAGGCCTAGACCAAATACCTCGTGTGTGTGTGTGTGTGTGTGTGTGTGTGTGTGTGTGTGTGTGTGATATTTAACTCCTGGGACCACTCCCAGTACCAATTCTATCACTCAGGGTCCAGGCAAGAGACAAACTACACAGGAATTTGATCAGGGAAGATTAATAGGAGGAACTATCTATAGGGAGGATATAATAATAGAGAGCAGGGCTAGGGAAGAGCAACAGGGAAAGAACAAACGTGGAAGGGCAGCCCCTTCCCCAGAGATCCCCAGATTCAGGTCTCTCTCTAGAGGATAAGCCTACAGCCCACTGGATGATGGAGGAGCATTCTAGATGCCAAGAGCCAGACCTGGTCCGTGGGGAGCTGAGGCTAGGATCAGGAAGCCTTCAGCTGGGTGCCCACAAGCCAAGGAGATGGGCTGGGAGCTGGGGACACGACTTGCTAGAGGGTAAGCCCCTCTCAGTGTCCTACACAGTCCACTGACTGGCGGAGACAAGCCCAAAGGGAAAGTGCCCCTGCCTCCTGCAACGTCCCTCCAGCACCCTCTACCGACAAAGACTGGCATCGTGCTGGCTGGCAAAGGAGAAAGGTTTGCAGAGTCTAGCTCCACTATCCAGGCAGAGAAGGGCACGTTTGGAGTGGGGAGATAGTAAATTGGTAATTAACTTATTCCCTCTCCACTGCACCCCCTTTTCCTTCACCCAGATCTACAGCTGTCCCAGGGCTCTTGACCTGGCTCGGTACCCTAACCCCTCATTCCCGCTGGGGTTAGCCCTGGGCAGTGCTGCCTAGAGAGTGCCGCTGCAGCTGCCTGCCAGCCTGTATTATGGACCTGGTGGTCCCAGGACAGACCCCAGGGGCAGCCCTAGGTGTCTGCCACCCATATTTCTCGGCATCCTCCTTGGGCAAGGAAACTGCCCTGATAGTTTAATCAATCACTGCAGTCAACAGTGGGTCATGTGGTCCTTCACTGTTGCCCATTTACCCAGTAGGACTCCTAAAGCCAGGACGGCCAGGTGGCTCTCAACATTCAAATTCAAGAGAACTATCACCGTGCCTCCTGGAGGACGCCTGTGGCCGACAGGGAATAACAGCTCCGAGCTCACGGAGCCCAGGTTCACAGGGACAGGAAACACTTTCTACGTGGGTTATCCTATCATCACTAGAGGGAGTGGAGGGAAAGTTGCCGAGGAAAAAGCTGAATCACGCAGAGGTTAGATGCCTCGCAGAGGTTGCACGGTTACGGACTGCTCAACGGGAATTCAAAACCACGCCTGGCTCCGAGTTCCAGGTCGTTTCTGCTCCACCATGTGGCCTCCCCACTATCTGCCAGGCTGCTGGGAAGCATCAGCGGTGACCACGACATCACACCCCAGCCCCCCGCGCTCTGTCTCAGCACCCATGAGAATCACCGACACCGTACTCAGAATGCCGGCGGTCGTGCTTAGCTGCCTGCGGCTTCCCCAGCCCGTCCGTGCCGCTCATCACCCGAAAAACCGCGTTTCCCCGACAAAGTTGAAACCGGGCGTCCCACCTGTGCAGCCAGAGGGCTCTTCCCTTATCTCAGAGCCGGACTTGCTTCGAGCTTGAAAGCACGGCAGCAGCTCGGGCTCCCGGGTCCCGACCGTCAGCAACTGTGTCACCAGCCTTCCGACCCCACGGGCCGCGGACACGGAGCCCCGCTCAAGGGTCGCCACAGTGACTTTGCAGGGGAGAAAAAACACGCAACCCGGCCGAGCGGGAGAAACTTTAAGCTGCTGAGGGAGGAACCGCTGACCTCTAAGAACGCCTCCAAGCACGAGCCTGGCCATTTGGGGAAAGGAGCCTCAGCTGCGAAGGAGCCCACCCAGGTGGTTAATTGTCGCTAAGGCCTCTCCTTGGAGATGGTGGGCGTGACTGACGAAGCCCCGAGCCCTCGAGCCCTGATGGTTGCAGGAGAAACACGTGGCTCAGATTGGGGGAAAAATACGAACTAGATCCTATGGGTCCTACTGAGCCTAATACAGAGTCTTTTTTTTTTTTTTTAGAAGCAGCTGGCCATAATCTAATAGGGAAAGAAATGGCCGTGATGTAGTTATTCCCCTTGAAGGTGGAACTTCCTACTACTATAACTTTCGAACGCATAGGTCACCCCCAAGAAGACCAGGCTCCGATGTGGGTTTTAGAAACATGATCCAATTTGTGGATGGGTCCGGTGACTCAGCCAGGGTCAGGGTGTGACTCATACACCTACCGATTCCATTTTACCACTGTGTCCAGGGAGGGGCAGGCAGAGCCCACCTTGGGAAATGGTGTGAAATGAGAACGAGTGCCCGAGCTCTGCCACCCAGCAGGGTTGCCCTCACGGCCTCCCTACATTCCTCCCTCCACATTCCCGGCATTCCCGGAGCCCAAGCCGCTTCTGCTCTGCTTTCCCCCGCCCCCCACACTGCAACCTATTTCCTGCGTCTCTCAGACCCCAGATGCCCAGCGTCGACCCTGATTCACAAATCAGAGCACGCATAAACAACAAATAGGCAACCTACGATCATCTAAGTAGATGTGTAGTAAAATCTAGCTTTCACCTCTTAAGTGACAAGTGATTGCAAGGACTTCAGTTCTGATTAAAAAAAATATATATATATATATATATATATATATATACACACACACACAAAAACCCGGAAGAGTGAATGCCAGCGATGCTATGTGATCTGGAAGGGCCCGCGAGGCCCACATCCCCTTTCTGAAAAAACAGCCTTGTAGGGAACACCATCCCCTCCCCCAAGGCACTGGCCGACACCTGACTGCAGGTTGGGTAGTCCGGGCTTCTGGTCTGACCCAAAAAGGTGAGCTCTGAAAATCAAATTTTTCTGGAAAATTGGAAAACTGAAGGCAGCTAGAATGGCAGGTAGCTAGGCTATCACGGTCTGGAAGAAACTGTCCAGCCAAGAGAAGGAGGGCAGGAGAGAGTGAGGGGGACGGCTACCTTGAGAGTTTCCTTAGTCCCTGGCTGCTTTCTCGGCTTCCAGAGCAAGTCCAAGGAGACCTCTCATGGCCTGTTCTTGGATGTCCATGACCTTTCCTCTTGAATTTCAACACTGCAACAGCACTACCTAGAGGGTGAGCAAGGAGTCCGTCAGTTAGCCGCAGAGCTTAGAGCAAAATCCTGGCCTCAAACCAAAACTGATGTATCTGTCCTCAAAAGTAGGGGCGATCATGAAACTCCCCAGCAGTTGTATGGCAGAGGCCCCACTCATCGGGAATGGAGGTCTGCCCCGTCAGACGCCAGCAAACGTGCACTGGCCTCCAGCTTAAGGCGGGACCTTGGGTCAGGACACTTGAAAGAAGGCAGTCCACACGGGCCTCACACCTCCCTAAGTGAGAGCATGCTGCAAGAACTTACCATAGATTAGCAAGTGCGAGACAGTCTTCACATTTCTCCCACCCGGACCGGGCCCTTCCAGAGTCACCCCTCTTTCCACGGTGCCTGAAAGGAGTGGGGGTGGGGCCCCTCGGAAACACGGGGAAAATCTCCCTGGTCTGGCACCCAGACCAAATCCTTAGGTGGAACTCAAGTCGTCACTTCAAAATTCGGTTGCTCTGTATCCACATGAGTTCAGATGAGGCAGGGTATGGCCGTCAGAGCGGGGAGAGAATCTCTCCGAAGCTCTTGGGGGAGACTGTGGCTAAAGATGTGCAGTGTTAGTGGCCCTGGTGAAAAGGAGAGGCGTGCTGGCTCCTGGTAAAGGACCGCTCACTCCTTCACATGATCCCTATTGAGCTCTACCAGTGACGGCTGTTTTCGCAGAGTCCCAGATGAAACTTGTAAAAAAAAATAGGTAACCCTTGCATATTTTTAAGCTAATGTCTAAGTATTTCATTTTGAGTTTAAACAGTTGCAAACAATATCACTTACAATATAAATATTGACATTTTAAAACAAAAATGTTCTAGTATTCTCTTAAACGTAAAAGTAGACGTGGAGAGTGAGATAGAATATGAGATGGGAGGCTGAGAAATTCCCTTGATGGAGCTGAGATGATCAGTATCCAGGCCAAGTGGTAGGGCAAGAAGTCTGTGGGCAGAGGAAACAAGTGCAAAGGTCCTGAGGCAGGCACAAGCCTGATCTGTTTGAAGATCAGGACACCATTAGTGCTGAAGACACATAGACAAAGAAAAGAGTAGTGAGAGAGAGGCTGTAAGACAGGGGGATAGCCAGGGGCTGGATCGTGTAGAATTCTGAAGGTCATTTGTGCTGATTTCTTTTTGCCCCTCCCCACTCTTCACCCCTATGTCCTTGTCCTGGGCCCCAGGAGCCTGACCTGTGTCTCTGTGTCACCCAGTGGGCTTGGGTGACAGGTGACTTCTAGATGCATTTAACCAAGGGTGCGCTCCAGCAGGTCTGAAGAGGAAAAAGCAGGAGTGTGGAATGTTTATTCCCCTGGCTCCCTTCTTGCAGGCTCCCATGAGCCAGTGGGGTTCCTCCAGCAAAGATCCCAGCTCCTGCCAGGGAGCCTCTCCACCCCTGCCTCTGTTTCTGGTTACCACTTTCTTCCCCTGCCTTCCCACTTCCCACACCCCTTCATGCCTGGGATGAGCCCACCTGCTGAGATAGGCTTGGTTACTTCACTCTCTCTCTTATGGTTTCCCTACACCCTCCCACATTGGGGGAAAATCCCTTCACTTAACTCCTCTCCAATTATCTCAGTTTGCATGGGTCATCTGTTTCCCCTGGGACCCTGCTTGGTCGGTACACAAGGATAAAGTGTACATTATATTAGCTGTATTCTCGGATCCTCTGATAATTGTCTTCCATCCTGTGAAATTATAGAGCTGTATCACGGATCTTATTTTTTTCTTCACAGATTGTTTTTATTTTAGCTTTTGTTTCCAGGGCTTTGATGGTGTTATAGGAAATGCAATGACTATAGACATGACGCATGACAGAGCTACGCGATACTTGAGGGACAACTGGTCCACCGAGAACAGAATGCAGTTGGAGGCCATGAAGTTCAAGTCTTGAGTGGCGTTCCCAGGCACAGCCCTCTCCGGGGAATGCAGCCACAGTAGCTGCAGAGCCCATTCCCCTCTCCACGTTAAAAAGTTCCTCTTCACCCTGGTGGTATTGTTTGGAAAACTCTTCAGCCATAACCACGTGCTGTCATATTTGGGGAGGTGGGAGGGGCAGGCCGAAAGCTAAAAGGAAAAATAAAGAAGGTATATATACTTCCATAGCTGAGATCAGTTTACTCCTAGCATCCTTGTCTGGGAAAGCCTCAGTCAGAGGTCGAGCGACCAACAAAACCAGCCAGCACAGAAACCTCTCCCTTCGGCTGGGTGGGCACGGACTGCTTTCATTCATCTCGATCCAAGAAACATCATGACCAGTCATGGCTTTGTCACACGGTGGGAGCCTTAAGTGGCTGCCAGGAAGACAGCCCATGCTAATCACGGCAAGTCACAGCTGTCCTGCTTTGTGTTTTTTAAAAAGTGCGTTTCCTTCATCAAGATAACAGAAATGTACTGACAAAAGGAAACTTACAGACAGCCCAGAGGGGAAGCAGAAGGTAAGAGTGAATTGCCCGTTAAAAACAAGAACATGTGCAGAGGGGAGAGTTTCCCTCCGTGGGGAAGCGAAGCCAGGTTCCCAGAACCCTGAGCGGCTGCTCTGGGACGGGGACACCCCCAGCCCGGTGCTGTCTGTGGTCACCAGACGCCGTGCTCACACCTTCTGAGAAAGCCAGGGAAGGCCAAGGAGCATGTGGGCTCAGGAAAATAAGAAGCAAGGAAGAAAGGATGTAGAGGTTGGTTAAAAATAAGACTTATCAGATGAGAATTAAGTCCGGAGAATGTTATCTCTCCCCACAGGAGGGTGGGGGGAAAAAATAGGCATGTCAAGGAGAACACAGGCCACAGGATGAATAAGCATAAAAATAGGAGGAAATGACCAAGGGAACGTGCCAACTCTGCCGGAGGAGGGCCTTTCTGGAGGTGCTGACTCTCGGCACAGGCCAGGAAACCTCAGGGGGTAACCCAAGAAACGGACCAATGGACGGTTTCTTGGGCCGAGATAGATTTCCCCCCCATACCTTTTTCAAACTGATTGCTTTAACTCCCCCTCCCCAGCCGCCATGTGCCTTTATTATCTTTTCAGAAAAAAATAAAAGTCTGTGGAAGAGGTTCTTGGGGAATTCCTACTCACCAACATTTTTATGGCAGGTACTTTGTCCCCAAGGAATTTTTCAAAATTCAGAAGTTGCCAAGTGCTTAAGCCCTTCCCCAGCTGCTTGCTACTGCTTCCTTCATCCTGGCCCAGTCCTTGGGGTGCGGGAAACAGCTGCCCACCTCCCCACCCCCACCCGCCCACACCCCCACGGCTTGTGGGAGACCTGACACGAATTTGGGCTACTCCCAAAGTCCCTTCGCAAGGGGCCTGCCACACCTGGCCCCTGTTCTCTTTTAACTCCCCTTTTCCTGGAAGCTCACAAATGATCCATAAAATGTTCCTTCCATTTCTCTGTCCCAAGTCACCTTCCACCTGTAGACCCACCAGGCGTCAGTCATAAGGGTGATGCTGTTTTCCCTCAAAAAAAAAAAAAGGGCACAAAACAAAGACTACTTCTTAATTTTTAATGACCCAGTGTTTATCCGCTCCTAAAATTATGAATTTCATTCCACAACTGCTCTTAAATCTGCGACATGAAATCGTGACAATAAAACCCAATGGCCACTCTCTGAGCTCCTTCTCTCGCTTTAAAAAAAAGAATCACAAAATGGTCTTTGTAAATTTTCTGAAAAATTTCAGCCCTCGGGAGCATGAGCAGCAACCACTTCCAAAAAAGCTGACTTTTCTAAGTGCGAAGTTTATCAAAGGTCAAACAAACAGGATTCAAGAAAGAAATCTGGTGCTTTTTCATCACTCAGAGCATTTAAGTAAGCAAAAGAGCTGTGTTAAAGAAATTAAAATGACATCCTTCTACAAGCCACCTTAAAAAGATTAGGCAGAGACTGCCCAAGTGCCTTCGAGAATTAAAAATGTTTCTAACTCCCCACTCAATGTCACTCAGAGGTGATGAAAATATTGCTGAAATGCCGGTGCCTTGTTCCGTCTTCTCCCTTAATTTCTTTTTTAAGATTTTATTTATTTGACTGGGAGAGATAGTGAGAGAGGGAACACAAGCAGGGGGAGTAGTATAGGGGGAAGCAGGCTCCCTGCTGAGCAGAGAGCCCGAGGTGGGGGATGTGGGGCTCGATCCCAGGACCCTGGGATCATGACCTGAGCTGAAGGCAGACACTTAAGTGAGCCATCCAGACGCCCCTTCTCCCTTAGTTTCTACTTATCAGATGGAGAATCATCGGTAACAGAACTACACTGACATCTCAGCTCGACCTCAACCCCAAATTGAGAAGATAGATGCATCAAAAAGAAAAATCTGTTTTCCTTCCCCAGAGAGCATCAAAACAGGTACAAGAGTGCATCACTTTGCACACTGCCGATGAGGCACCATGGTCTGCTGAGAGGCCTCCAAATGGCGCCCAGGAAATGGACTCTGTTTTCCCTTCCAGGGGCCCCCTGCTCTGCTCCTGTCTAGCGTGAGCCTGAGGGGCCAGTGTTGGACCTAGACCCAGAGTTCCTCCAGGATCCTGAGAGGCTTGCGGGAAAGATCCTGTCGCCAAGTCAAGGAATTGGGTGATTTGTTCCTGTGGTTTACACTGAATAACTGACATTCCTTTAGGAGGCTGGGCAGGAGACCCCTGTGGGTAACCAAAACATTATGTAAAAACCCACAAGCAGCAATGCTCCCCTTCTCCCAACTCCACTTAATCCTACGCTCCTGTCTGGCCTCTCCTCCGCAGGAGGCGGAGACCACCAAAGACCACAGTCATCCAGGAGCCTGCAGGTCCCAGGTCAGATACCCGGTTCTGCTCCGTTACCCGGTCCCCACGGACGAGCTACCCCACTATGTCTTGGAGAGCTGTGTCACCGCGGCTGAGAGCCCGAAGCACGGACGTGGCGTAAAAGTATTCTCGGAGGCCCGACAGTCATTTTACCAGTTGTTTTTTTGTGGGTCTCCCTCACCTCTGATCCTGGCCTTGCAAACGTAAAGACAGGCCTTGGTAAAGGCAGCCTCTCCAAGGACCTAACCTATCAACGTGGAGAAACAGCATCATATTAAAAAAATCACATTGGGATGGGAGTTGAGCGGGTCCGGGAGGAGACTGGTTCTCGAATATAAACCAGCGTATATGACCCAACAGAGCTCAACTCTAACCAGCTTCGTTTGGGGAAAAACTATTTCTCTCTACTGTTTTGACAAGTCTCTAACCCACCCACCTCGCTGACCGGTAAGGATTCTTTTCATGTCGTTCAAAGGATTCAAGACTGACGCTAGGTCAATCTTGTATTCTTTTTACTTAAAATAACTTGACCAAGAACATCCTTTGGGCTAGTGCTTGTAGTTAATCAAATATAAAAGTACCTGACATGTCCAAATTCCTCTTTAACACAAGCTGCTGACCCAGCATGGCATTTCCCATCACTGCTCTCTGAAACACAGGAAATTTCAGGATTGAATGGCTGAAAGAAATTAGGATGACCCAGCCTCGAAAAAAACCCGAGTTATTTAAAGAAGAAAAACAAAATCACGTCTGAATGGATAATCGAAGATTCAGACAGCCCAGCATTTAATTGGTATTAACTACTCTACTAAAGATCTATTTAATGCACTTAGGTAAGACTTTTTATTTCCATGAAATTGGATCTTTGGTTCAAAATTGAATCTCCTGCCAAGGACTCTGCACTGTATAGGTGACGTAACACTGAGGTGGTCTCTTAACGTTTCATTGCCAGGAATATAAAGGAAATTGATCAGATTATTTGCCAAATAATGTGTCTTGGGTGGGGCTGAGTCCTCCCCTAAGTGGACTGTCAAAGAGAGGAGCAAAAAGCAGACGTTATTAGTTTTATTTTCTACGTTCAATCTTCTAGGGCTCAGAAGATTTTTCTCAAGCCTGAGAAAAATCAGTGCATTAAAAATTGATTTGGTATTTAGTTTATTAGTTTACAGGACCTTTGTCCGAAAGGAGTAAAGCCCAAGAGGTCAGATCTTTTGGCAAGTCAAAATAATGTCTCAAGAAAAAGATACAAGACATGCTATGGGAATGACATGATATTCCTTCAGAATCTTGTCACGAGCACCCTCATGACATCAGTAGCCATGGGAAAACTTCGTTACAATTTTATGGCATATAAAATTCCTGGTGAACAACGTTCTTTCCTTCTGTCTTACTGAAGTGTCTCAAAATTGTTCCATGGGAGGGACGTACTCTGTCCTATCTGAAGCTATTCTTAGGTTCCTCCTAAAGTCCCAGGCTGCTGAAGGGCAGAGTTTTTCTTTGTTCAGTTTTTAGATTCCTAGTGGTCAAAGACCTATTCCAACAGAGAAATAGACAGGGAATGACACTATGACCAAAGCTTCTTAATACTCTTAGCCTCAATCTGTAAGTCAACGAGAGAGAGAGAGAGGGAGAGAGGAAGGGAGGGAAAGAGAGAGGTGTATAAAAACTTCCAGCAAACCTTTCTGGCCGGAGATGGAGGAAATGAATCAAACCATGAAAACGCTAAGGTAGGAAAGCAAGTTTATTCAACAAAGTATTTACTGAGCCCTTACTGTGCCAGGCACTATTTCAGGTGCTGGGAATACATTCCGTTGATTAGAAACATACAAAAATCCCTGTCTTCATTGTGCTTACACTCTAGAGAAAGAGTACGAGACAATAAACATAATAAATAAGTAAATTACATAGGAAGTTAGAAGGTGATAAGCACTATGAAAAAAATAGAGCAGTCATGAGAATAGAGACAAGTCTTATCTGGGAATTTTCCAAAACCAGAAATGGAAAAAAAAAAAAAGCCTCTTTCTTGGAAAGTGTATATATCTATAAATGACAAAAGAGTATGTTGCTGGCTCTCTCGTGTTCATGGGATTTGTATGCAAGAAACTAAGGGGAGTTAAAAACATGAAAACGGAATTGAAAACTAGGAAGACTAACTTTCATAAAACAGGTGCACAGTTCAGGATTCTTGAGACAGTGGGACCTGTGCCCACAGCAGTAGTAGGACCTTCCCCATTTCTGGTGAATTCTATGGCTCTGGACATACTACCAACCACAGTGGATCTAAGAGTCAATTCTGTTGAAGAAAGGCTACTAGGGACAGAAAATAGCCTTCTGGGATTTTTTTACCTATTTATTTCCATTTTCCTTTTTAAAACACAACATCCCACCTTTTCTTATTTTCTCATTCTGTTAAACAAGGGTGATCTCATTAAAAAGGAAACGTGGGAATGTTTCCAACGCCATTGCCATTCTCAGACAGTCCCAAGAGGCATGCAGGTTTACTGTGTATTAGTAGAACTTGTGTCTTCTGATACCAGCTCCCAGAGGTTGTTGCCTCTGAACTACCAACCAGGTGGGTTCTTTTCCCCTTTGCTTGAAATGCAAATTCTACTTCAACGAAGTAACCCAAATAATTAAGGTCCAGTTTTTGTCTCTGGGGAATTAGGTCTCAAGTAACAAGTGAAAATAAAAAATAGGTGGTAGATCACCTTTGACCAGAAAACCCTATTTTCAGCAAAATGGGGCAGAGGCAGCAAGTCCAGGTTGCGGGACCAGGAAAAAGAGAGTGTCCACCCACAGGATACTTCTAAATTGATGACTATGACAGCAGTTTTCTAGAGGTAATAATGACATTAAGTTGTGATAATTCTCTAGAAACCCCCCGAAAAAAGCCTGGATTAAGACCATCTGGAAACTGTTCAGATGACACAAGTTTCTGTTTCCTGCTGTTAAGGCTTCACGGATGCCTCTCGGCATCTGTCGCCATCTTGTTTTTCTTGCAAACCTCCTCCCTTCAAACCAGGAAGTGTACATAAAGTGCAAGTAAGAGTCATTCCCTTGCCCACGCTTCCAGGATCTTATGTTGGTAGCTGGTATTACCAAATCTATCAGTTCAACTGCTGGCCAGCTAGGTCGTCTGCAGGTATTTCTGGAGTTAACAAATGAGTTCATCTGGCAAAGAGAGTATCTGAAGGTGGGTGCAGTCTTGGCAAGAAAACACGAAGTACCATACGTAAGACAGGGATGTGCATGATGCAAGCAGTAGGGGGGCTTCTTGTCACCGAGTCATGGAAGAGGCCTTCTTTGGATCTCAACTCTTCAAGAGACCTCAGGAACCATTACCAAAATGAATGAGGCCAGCGTATTTCAGAGCACGGTCAGTCTTCTGTGAGGGCAGATTCAGTTTTCCCTGAGTTGGGGACAGAAGAGAAGATGAAGAGGGTAAGGAGCCAGATCTGATGAGTTTAATGCCACAAGTGGCATCAAAAAAGCCTCCAGTGAATACCTGCCATCTTATAATCCACAGTTGAGCATGGTACCCACCCCCCCCATAGGACTTAGCACAATGTGTTTTCTTCGGTTCCAATGGGTAACAGGCAATGTTGCCTCTACCTTTATTTCAATCTTAGATGACCTGCTCTTGATTAATATGCCAATGACCACTATGACTCTTCAAGAGAAAAATACAGTATGTAACATTTCCCACATTTAGGGGGCCAGAAATTTTCCCTTCACAAACCAACATGGCGAGATCCCACTAGCGGGATTGAGTGTTTCAATACAACATATTTTGGGAAATGCTGCCTTACAGCTAGAGGCAGGACAGGAATGGTGTTAAGGTTGGAGGGGACATATTCAGCTTGTATTACGTGAGCCCAGGGTTTGCAGACAGAGTCAGAGCCCCACACCAATATAATACATTAACCATTCTAGCTGGGCTCCATTGTATCCCCCGTGCGATGTGCCAAAATCATAAGCCGAACTGAATGTTATGTTTGATGGTTGAACATTAATGATAAAAAGTTAACTACTTACTGTCACACAATCAGTGGACATTCACAGAGGAGGTCCTTTGCATTTTTTCTGATTTTTCCAGCACAGCTAAGGCTGGGGTTTCGGCATTTAGCCCACCAAGATGTCATTACATATGAAGCTAAGCCCCAGTCGAGACCCAAGATGATACAGCTGACCCTTGAACAATATGGGTTTGAACTGTATAGGTCCACCTCCACAAAGATGCTTTTTGAGAAATACAGCACGGTCGTGTGTTTTCTCTTCCTAATGATTTTCTTAATAGCATTCTTTTCTCTAGCTTACTTTATTGTAATACAGCATATAATACATAGAACATACAAAATATGTGTTGATTGGACTATTTATGTCTAAGGTTTCCTGTCAACAGGAAGCAAGCATTAGTTAAGTGTTGGAGACTCAAGGTGTATGCAGATTTTCGGAGCGAGAGGGTCACCACGCCTACTCCCACCTGGTTGTTCAAAGGTCAAGGATTTATTAGAATATATATACAAATGTGAAATAGAAGTCATAGATTGGCCCCATTAAAAGTCACAGGAAAATTTCAAACACCTACTCGTTAAATTCCTGAATTTCTTTTTGGCTTCTGCCCTTTCCTCAGCATCAAAGTACCAAACGGTCATAGCGTATCTGTGAAAGATAAGCAGATATAAGAAAAGCCGTTTAAAAATACTACCAAAAAATTAAAAATACTATAAATCTCACATCAGAGTCATTTGTAAAGCCAACATTAAAGTTTTCCCTATTACCAGAAGCCCATCCCAGTTTTAATTTAAAATAAACTTCTCTGGGTTCAATTCTATTTAAATGTAATAAAACATGTAAGGAATTCCAAGTATGCAGCAGGCATTATCCTGAGCAATGGGAATTCAAATGATCTGGTGAATAAATCTGCCTCTTTCTCAAGGAGCTCAGGCTATCATAGGGGAGACAAGCAATTCAACAAATAATATAACAGGTCAAGATGATCTACACAGAACTAGGAGGGAGTTGTTCTTTTTTTTTTTTTTAAAGATTTTTTTATTTTTTTAACAGAGACACCGTGAGAGAGGGAACACAAGCAGGGGAGTGGGAGAGGGAGAAGCAGGTCTCCCACCGAACAAGGAGCCCGATGCGATGCGGGGCTCGATCCCAGGACCCTGGGATCATGACCTGAGTCCGAGCCAAAGGCAGGCACTTAATGACTGAGCTACCCAGGAGCCCCAAAGGGAGTCATTGTGCGACCCAAGCTGTTGGGGAGAACACAGAAAAGAGGAGGTGACAGCTGAGTAAAGCTTTGAAGAGTAACTTATTTAAACGACAGGACACTTAGAGCTCTTGATCTGCTTTCTTTGGTTTTGGATACTGAGGAAAGGGTGCAACAGAATAATAATGCCCTCAAGCTTTCTACTGAGTTTCTGTTAAATTGCTTTATCGCATCTACGGGATAGACTATAATAGGAAGCATTTCATGCATGAGTTTTCAGAAAGTTTCATTTTCTAATTATTATTAGCTACTAGAATTTCTATAGCCCTTGATTTTTTTTTCCCAAGGGCTTCCCATCAACATCTGCTAATGTTTCTCCTGTGACTTGGGTCATCAAGAGATTGAGGAATACCGAGGGAATGCTGGCACAAATGACAGGGGCCAATTATCGTACCCTATTAAACAAGCCACAACCAGGCTCTGGGGGGAGAATTAGTTACCTGCTCACAGAGGGCACATTCCAATTTGACATTTAATATGCAACCCTGTGTGGGGCTCAGATCTGTGATTTCTTGGGGGGGAACACCTATAAATCTTAACTACTTTACACATGCGATTCTAATTTAGTTAGGCTTGTTAAGGTTCGGTCGTTATTCTACCGTAGTCCTTTCCTCCCGCCCCCAACTGCAATTCCCACTGCGGGCCACATCCCCACAGTACTGGGCTGCCGCCTGGTTTACAGCTCGGGCCATAAAACAAAGGTAATGCGAGGCATATTCCGAAATTAAGATTACATCAAGAGTTTCTAGATCAATACTAAACAAGTTTGTCGAGTTACCCTGAAAATCTTCTCATGCTTGAGCTAAAGAAGGGGCTTTTAAAAAATCCTATTACTGGGATATGGTGGGTACAGTGGGCCCAAACCAATTTTAAGAGAAGGAAAGTGTAAAAAGAAAAAGAAGTCAGAACAAAGTCCTTTCTTTTCTCAAGGTTCCCTCTCCGTTTGCAATAGGCGACTTATAAATTCATCCAGAGTTATCCCAGAATTCCCGGCATGTGATGGCCAACATCCTCTAGGGCTACTTCAACATTAGATTGGTTTAAGGGAGGAGTGGCAAAGGAGGAAGGGAAAAGCACTGTGCGGAATCTGGAATCCACCACACTCACCTAATGGAAAATAATTTGTTAATAGTTCCAGTTGACATTAGGTTTTGTGAAAGACCTAAGGAATCGAGGTTCCCTGTAACTGTGACCGCCTCCACACAGGTCAGCTACCAGCCTCGGAGCGTGGCTGGTCCTTCATATACACGGGACGCAAGTTTCGGGACTACTTTGGAAACTGGGTTTTGTACAGAAGCTTCTCAGGAGGAATCACGGCTCTGGCTGTTACCTGGTCGCGTAGGAAGGCTGGACTTCATGCGGGTTCCGGCGGTCCGACCAGAAGAACAAGAGTCTGTCAAAAATGGGCTCCACATCCGCTATGAATGACTTCCCTTCCGGAAATATCCGCAAGACCCCACCGTGTAGCTGAGGGCCACAAAGAAGATGGATTATTTCCTAGCCTCACATATAATTAACTACCAATGGTATTTCACCCTCATCTGGAGACAATGCCATCTTCCAACCTCCGGTCCGGGTGTGCATTACGCCCAACATTCTCCTCAACCTTATGCCTTGTACTCCGTTTTACTTCCAACTTAGCTAGTCGTCTCTCCTTATCCACATCACATGGAGTGAAGCCTTCCTACCCCCAGTTATGAAACCCCTGGACACAAAATGGAGTGCTATTGGGCCCAATCACACAAAACTGTCAACACCTGACTGTTTTTGACCTACAAAAACCCACCGGCAATTTCATATGGTTCCAGCTCATATTAAGAACGTCTTAGGACAGTCGTCACACGTGACGTCCCCTTCAACGAGAATTTACAGCTTTTTTCTGAACTGCTTCAGCTCCTAAGTGATCTCGTCACCTGGAAGTTCTGTGTTCTTTTTTCTGAACTCAGACTACCTTATCTACACTTTTTAGTACATGCATCACTCTCTTCCTTAGATTTCTTTTTAAAAATATGTACGCCCAAATCTCCTGCTGGGATGAGCATATCCAGGTAGAACCCAGGCCTCACATCAGTGTTTCTGCACAGCACAATCCCTCGCATTAACAGGTGCTCAAATATTTGTTGCATGATTTCATACTTCGTGATTTTTTAGCACTGACCTGATAACTTTACTCTCTGGCCTATAACACTACCTTTTAAGATTTTAAAAGCCAACTAAGGGATGCATTCCAGTCATGTTACCAAATAGGGAGAAGAGACATCTGACACACTGGTTTCCCAGGTTTCGTTTCCCTGACACCAGATAAAATACCCTTGTGCTTCAAGACAACCAGTATCTGCCCCAATGAACAGGAAATGGGAGATGCAGAAGGTTCAAAAGCCAAATGAGCTTGAAAAGTTCTCTGACTTCTCAGACTCCTAAATCATCCTTAAGTTTCAGAAAGCACACAAATTCCAGACAAATGTCTGTAAGCGTGGAACCAGACTTCATACCTCTATCTATACGTTGAAAAATATAAAAATAAGACAGAATTCCTCTGATATTCACAAACCATGGTGAGCCATGGCAAGCGGCCACCAATGAGACGTGTCACCCCGAGAGGGCTGTGTGGGAAACCTCACTTGGGGCCGGTTTTATATCCTACAGTTAGTTCTATTTTTGTGGAATTCTCTCAGGGTTGCTGCTGGAAGGAAGAAGTATGTATCTTACTGTGCACTGAAAGTCCTATCAGCTCTGGATTAGACCAAAAAAAAAAAAATTGATCCCCATTCCTGAAGTAGTAAATTACCTTTTTCTATCAACCACCCTTCCCATAACCTAGTAATGACCCTCCCCTACTGCCCCTCCTACCCTACAAGCCCCCCTCCTGATTAACTTCATATCCTTTTCACCTGGGCAACTTAAGTACTAACACCACAGTAGGGGACAAAAAGGAAATGGTGAAATAGAAAAGATTCATCTGTGAGAATCAGAAACTCCTAACCCTCCTCTAAGTCATCTGAATTCTTCCCCCAGAGTTTCTAGCTCCACGCTCTACTCCCTTTATTCCTCAGTACCTTGGCGTCCCAATTCTTGTTCAGATAGTAGATGCAGGTGATGCAGCGGCCATCGCCGTTGGGGTTGTCCACATGTCGAACATAACCCGTCCCATTTCCTGGATAGCAAGCCACCATTGCCTGTGGAGACATCCCGAGAAAGCCGGTTAACGAAGCCAAGACCACCTTCTCCCACTGGGGAACAGCAGAGTAATGAGGTCTCTTTGGGTGCTGTGTGACATTTACAGGTGGCTGTGGGCTTCTTAATTGCATAGACAGTACATAAATCGAGACCCTTTGTCATATAAGATTAACAGCCAAGTCATATCTTAGGACTCAACCCAAGAGGAAAGCGGTTCAGCAATATTCCCACAGTTCTAGAACATTTTAGACAGTAACCCAGCTACATCACCACGAGGACACCCTACTTTTCTCCAATCCCCCTCTTTGAAAAAGCAGGTTCTGGGTTCCCATCCTAGACCCACAAAATCAGACTCGCTAGGTAAGGGAGCTTAGGGATTATGTCTTTTAAGAAGTGCTCCCGAATCACCAAATCACCCGCTGTCTTAGGACAATGGCTAAAGATCCTTGCATTGACAGAGACCGGAACCAATCACAAAGATGGAAAAGATCAGGCTTGCTCAATAAAATGGTTAGGACAGAAAGAAGGAAGGGTCAGTCGGGAGGAAGCTGTGCCCCAATTTTTTACCACAGGCAGCACAATTGGGTCCAATTCATAGACAAAGCCACGGACACATCTTAGTATGTTTCTCAATGCTTGTCTTCTTGTCTACTGATAACTATCACATCAGGCAAGAACCTCAAGTTCTCTTCCTTTGCCCAGGCACTACCTGTATCAGCCAGGCGGAGGAATAAAATAGAAAGCCATACCAACAAATCCTACTAAAAATTACTACCAGAGAATTACTGTTAAGTAGCCACCAAACCTCTAACTGTTCCATGGGAAAATTATAGCAAAGAGCAGAAAACAATGGGCAAAGTGCAAAAGCTAGTTCTCTTCACAGGACACTGCCTTTATTTCTAAAATATTTTCATAGGGATGAGACCTATGCAGGGAAGATACTGGAACTGGCAACGTAAGATGAGGAAAGGGATATTTTTCCTCTTTCGTTGATTAATGCCTTCTTAGCACCTAACACAGTGCCTGCCGCACACAAGGTGTCTGTTTAAAATGTGATTAAGTGAATAAATTATCAAATGGCTCTGTCCTCTACAGGGTAAGTTTACATTCTACCTAGATCAATAGAGGTTTCTGTCATCTTATTTTTTTTTTCTTTTAAAATTTTTTTAAAGATTTCATTTATTTATTTGACAAAGAGAGATCACAAGTAGGCAGAGAGGCAGGCAGAGAAAGAGGGGGAGGCAGGCTCCCCGCTGAGCAGAGAGCCCGATGCGGGGCTCGATCCCAGTACCCTGAGATCACGACCTGAGCCAAAGGGAGAGGCTTTAACCCACTGAGCCACCCAGGCGCCCCTTTGTCATCTTATTTTAAGGATTTATTTATTTTAGACAGAGAGCACAAGTAGGGGTTTGGAGCAGAGGGAGAGAGAGAGGGCGAATCTCAAGCAGACACCCCGCTGAGCATGGAGCCCAACATTCGGCTCGATCCCAGGACCCTGAGATCATGACCTGAACCAAAATCGAGAGTCAGATGCCTAACCGACTGAGCCACCCAGCTGCCCCAAGATTTCCGTCATTTAAAAAACCTATCTTCAAACATACATGTAGTGATCCAGTTGGTATTTTCCTTCATCAAGGGCAGGGCTGTTTCGAAGGTAAAACGATCAGTCAGATAGAGGCCCAAACTAGTGCACAAGCGGCTCAATGAATCAGCTTCGACGCTGCGGCCACCAAGTCACCGTGAGCAGTAGCATGAAAACAGGGTAAAGCATGTTGCTTTAAAGGCATCACACACACGACATACTGGAACAGCAAGGCTCAACAGTAACTTGGCTTTACAATGATCTTAATATTGAAATCACCCTATCTCTCATGCGCCTATCGACCCCCACATCCTGCCTTTGACCGTCTACGGTGTCGATGCAAGGTAGCATCTTGGAACTGACATGAGGCTGTCGGCCTGAACCTCGTCCAGAAAGTGGAATTCTGAGGCCACTGCCATCAAGATTTAACAAATGATGGTACCACCTAGCAAGTGATGGCTTGGAGAAAGCTGATCTGTAGCAGGCAGAAATGATGGGCCTGGCTGGGAAGAAGAGATAAATGAAGTCACCTATAATGACTAGGGAATTACTCATCCCTGGAAGCAGCTATTAGGATTATAAGAGCCACCACTGAGCCAATAATGAAAGTCACTTAAGCCACAAACAATTATAGGCGAGATTCAGCCTCTCCCCACTGTGAAGCCCTGAAAAGCAGCAGCACTCCATCAATGCTATATAATCTTAGATTTTTAAACAGCCCTGGCTCTACAGAAAAGGTCAGTGGTCTGGATGCCCGCCATCTGGGTCACTCAGCAACTAATTGTGTGATCCCGGGCTTGGTCTCTTTTCCAGAAAGAACCTTTCATAGGTTGGAGGGCCCCCAAAGGTCTGAGACTCTAGCTAAGCAGCAATCCCAGAAGGAGCAATGGGGTTCTTTGGGGGCATTACGAAACACCTGTCTGCCTCAGAATACAGTCTGCAGTAAATACTGAAAAAAGAGAGACCAACCCACAATAGCACCTCCTTCACAAATACCTGCATCTATAAAACACACACACACACACACACACACACACACACACACACAAAGAGTTAGCGCCTCCCAGAGACTTATTAGGACAAAACCCCTCAGTGTCGGCAGAGTATCTGATTGCTTAGGGAAGGGGAGCACAGGGAATTTTTCGGGCCAGAGCGAATCTTCGCCCTCTCTCCTGCTTTCTGAAGCCACAGCATCAAGTCTGAAACAATGGAAGGAAATTATTGTGGGCCTCAGTGGGCCTGCCGACACGACATGGGCCAATTTTATCAGTGTTTTCTGGACAAGAGCCATAGGCGATAGGTCTGGGCTTGGGCACGTTCCCAGCTATTGGCTGGTCTCTGACACAGTCTAGAACCAGGAGGCTAAGCATGTCCTGAGAAGCAAGGCTCCCTTCAACAACCAGGCTTGCATTTCTGGGCCAACTTGTGCACGGGACAGAAACAAACCCCGGAAAAGGGATGGGTTCAGCGGCAGGGCGATCTAAGCCTCATCAAGGCCGGGAAGGGATTTATAACGTATAAAGGCGGAGAGCACTTCAGAACAGTAGGAACAAGGCCAGAGCACTTGAATTATGGCAGGACCAACATGCCAAGCACTACCACGGACACGGACCGAGATGATGACTCATTCGTGGCAGACGTTCTGTTGGCCAAAACTTCCTGACTGCATTGATGCTTGAAATTTACAGAAGTGTAGTGACATATCAGTGTGGCCCACGGTAGCTCATACAATACAGCCCTAGAGTTGCATTCTTGGGTGTGCAAATGAATCCCCTTATGCATTCACCATCTCTTCCTCCGACACCCCCCTCCCCGTGCTCCCCAACAAGCCCCTACCACCACCACCCCCGGAGGCCTTTCCAGAGCTCTGTAGCAGCAGGAAATGAGGGGAGGGGTGAAGCCCTCCCAGGCTGGCTCTAAACCACAGACAAGTGCTCTAGAGATCTGAGTGGCCACGTTCAGGCAGGGACCCACACTGTCCATCCAGCAGTGACGACCATTTTAGACCTGTAGGTGAGAAGGGGATAAGTGTGCCCCACCCAGCCTCCGATTAGACTAACCACTTCCTTAAGAACAATCCACGACCTAGATTTGTAGAGAAACATATTTCACATCGCTCATGACTTTGGAGTCAGACTCACTAGTATGACTCGGTCTGAAATAAGTTATAAAGTGGCCTTTTATGTAAAAATGAATTTAGCACATGAAAATACTAGTGAACTCATTTTATTTGTAAAGTTTGCGATCAATGTGAAGCCAATGTAAAAAATGCGTCAAGAATCGCATAACTTCAAAGCCACCTGGTTGAGTGACCGTCAAGCCCGTATTTTGGTCCAGGGCCAAGTGCTAGACCCCTCTCGTTGCCAGACAGAAATACCAGTGAGTCTTTGTGAGGATCTGCTTTCAATTATGAGTGATCTTGAGCACAAGCGTACTTGGAATAAATTGCAACCCAAGTACAGGATAACCTGTACTTAACCGCTTCCTGCCTCAGTTTTCTCATCTGTAAAATGGACTTACGAGGACCGAAGGACTTAATCCCTGTAAAATGCTGAGCACAAGGCCTGGCATACACTAAACGCTGCTTCGTTCGCTATATAGTGAGCTATTCCCCTCAGCCAGGGCTTCTGAATGTCTCCCATTCAGGGATCGGATTCTACTTCAGTGCTCTGTAGCTTTGAATCCGGGACTGCCTACCTCAAAAAGCTTTTGGCGCTTCCAAGTAACAGAAATGCCTGAAGCCAATCAGGAATATATGTGTCAGAACTCTGGAGTGTGTGCTCTGCCGCCTACAACCAGGGAATCTGCGGTCCTTTGCAACGAAGGCCCGGTGTTCCAAATCTGCAGATTTTAGGAGACACAGGCCACCGAACCAGATTTGCATACAAACCCTCTTGTATGGTTTCTATCCCTATTTTTTAATCAGGGCCACAAAAAATTACATCAGGCTGTACTCTGAAGTCACTGTCTGTGGTCTCCTAAGAAGTCAAGTTACTCTGGGCCAGCTCCTGAGCTCCGGGGTGGGGGTTGGGGGATGGGGAGGGAGTGCCCCATTTCTCCCCCCATCTCTCCTTGCATGGCTCAGATGCACCCTGTCCAAAGGCAAGGCCTCATCCCTCAATGCCATCCACATTCCACGGGCCTCCTCCGGTCCTTCCCCCATGCAGGCTCCAGAAAGGGTCCTTCCTCTCTCCACCATGAGGCAGTTAACCACAAGGAGAACGCAGTGTGTAAAGACTTGAGAAGAAATACAGGAGATCATTTGGCTTTGTTAGCTTGCAAAAATAACCAAGCAGCTCACCATAGTAGAAAAGGCAAGAGTTTAAACTTTCTGGCTAGAAATGGGTCCAATTTATAGTTGGGCGACAACCGCCAAGACGATAAACCTGCCAATTTTTCTCATCAGCTGCAGGTTCAAGGAGCTTAAGGCCATATACTCCCAGGGTCATTTTTCTGGGTGCTTGGAGCTCAGCACATATTCAAACACACAAATTTCATGGAGACAGGGAACAAGGCAGTCCTGGGCCTGTATACTTTACGTCCTGTATTCACAGAGGCCCCCACTGAGGAAGGGGTCCCATTTGGTAATTCAGGACAGGGGCGGGGGAGTGTTAGTCCCTGCCACAAAGGCACTAGCTCTAAAATTGAAGTTCTCCTGTTTAAAAAGAAAAACAAAAATTAGAAGTATGTATTCAAACTGCTATATGCAGGTAAACCATAAGAAAGGCTAGAGAAAAACTGGAAGAGGTATGATCTTTGCAAGTTTTGTTCTTTAAAAAAACAAACAAACAAACTAAAGATAAACTAAGCCAAAATGTCATTTTCCATAGTTTTCCATTTGGATCTGCAAAGGACTGAGAGAAGAGAACTACAAAAATCCTTTGCAAGGGCAAGGAGCATAAATCTAGAAGACAAGGAAAGCAAACTGGGATCACTGTGTTAGTCTTTCCTTATTTTCTTGTTCAGGGTTACATAATTCTTCAAGGATACCTTGTGGGACCCACTATTGTCCCTTAAACTAAATTCCTACCCTACAATATTCATAAGGCATCTTTACAAGATAAAGGCAAGTATGCACTGCTTTCTCCAAGAGTTTCCAGAAAAGTCACTCTGCTTTCCAGAAAAGTTCACACTGCTGACAGTTCTAGCCTTCATCTGAAATTGAACAACAAAAGCAAATTCTCAAGGTGATGATGCACCGCTCATAAACATAAAAAGTGCTTTAGAAACCTTCTACATGCACTCTAACTTCATCCGGACTGGCATGAAGAAATTAGTTGTAGATAATGTAGGCACTTTAGAGAACAAAGCAGGAAACTCTGCAAACAGTCGTGAATTATCTTGGCATCTTGCTTGTCGTCTATCTGGTTGGTTAAGAGCAAACCTGGCTAGTTCCTTCCCCTAGTGTTTCGAGTTAAAGACTGATGTAACAAAATGAGGAAAAAATGGGAAATATGCTTTTGGTGGGTAATAACGTGAGCCTTGGCCAACTACCATGTTCCGCTTCCCAAAATTTCAGTAACCGGCCAGACATTCGGGGGAGTCAGAACACCAGTCAAGGTAAGTAACCCTTTCAACAAACCTCAAGTTGTTCATTCAAATGTTTTCTGCTATTCTATATCTACACTGAGAACCACTTCTGACTTCCTCATTTGTTCTAAATCTGCACTAAAAATGCCTCTTCCCGGAACGCCTGGATGTCTTGGTCGGTTAAGCATCCGGCTCTTGATCTCGGCTCATGTCTTGATCTCAAGGTTCTGAGTTCAAGCCCTGAGTTGACTTAAAAAAAAAAAAGAAAGAAAGAAAAGAAAAGAAAGAAAAGCCTCTTCCTGAACCCAGAGCACTGCGTGCGACACAAAACCTCCCCTTCAATTTAGAGCAATAATCCTCATGCCCCCTATGCATGGATTCTGTTGAAATGCAAGAGCATTGGTAATTCTGAAAATGAAAAGTGAGAAGGCCTAACCAACTCTCAGTTGCTCTGATGATGTGGGTCTATCCACCCCCTTCAGGTCAGGTGAGAGCATCGTGTGCATGTGAAAGCAGGGAATTTACCATCTTCACTTGAAAACCTGTCCCCAGGTAGACTTTTCCATCTGTGCCCTTGTTCAACTCTACTAAGAATTTGGTCCTAGCTCTGCAATCATCCAAACCACCAGCAACTACCCAGACTCTAGAACCTTCGATTTAGTTCTTCTAGCTCAGTGATGGCAGTTTTACCAGATGGCAAAGCCCCTTGAAATTCTTCATTAAAGAGTTAGACTCCTCCCCTCACCACAAAAATACACGAGCAAGCACACGTGCAAGCGCGTGCGCGCGCGCGCACACACACACACACACACACACACACACAAGTCTGCATAAAAATCACAGGGGATTCACGGGCCTGTAAAGTCTGACTGCACTACATCAAGATTCTATTCCAGGGAATCCTGCACTTCGTGCATGAACTTGAGTGAATCACCCTCCCTGGAGAAGCCATGGAAACTCTTCGAGGCCAAGAATTTAAGAAACTATTGTCATTCCTTTCTGAATTGTGGTTAATTCCTCTCCTTGGAGAGGATTCAGCCAGAGCTCTGCAATTAAGCACAGTAAACAGGCCGGGGAACAGGGAACATCGACATATCAATACAGGCTGTTTGGGTTTGGAAAGGCGGCCCTTCCCCGCCCCCCCCCCCCAGGCCTGGCTCCCAGCCAGCAGGGTGACGGCTGAGTGACAGGGCTACGTGCGCTGCGTGAGGGTGGCAGCTAGCCCACGCCCGAGCACACCACAGGGCAGACTGCGGAGGGAACCGGCACAGGAGAGCCCTCCCCCGGCGCTCCCCGAGTCACCAGAGAAATGTTTTGAATAAGGGCTTCCTTGCACTTATGAAATCAGCCAAAGTCAGCCAGACTCAGGGTGAAGGACATTAAGAGAGGCGTTTAACCATATCCTTTCCGATGCTTTTCGCCACACTGTAACAGCTGCCGTTTCCTGAGGACCTGTGTGGCCAGGCGGCCCGCTGCCGTGGCACTTTCCACACACCATCCCGTTTCGTTCCCTGATTCTGGGGGTGGTAAGGAGCAGCCTAAGGCCCAGAGTCTCCCACTCACAAGTTCTCAGTAGAAGTCATGAACCAACCCTCCCACCTCCACGTTATCTTCTTTGTATAGAGAAACAAATTCACAAGTAATCCTGAAGGCCCTGTGGGGGCAGGGACTCACGGTATTTGACTTCTTTTGATGTGAGAGATAGCCTTATCAGAAAAATAAAATTTTACCTGCAGCTCTCAGAAAGGCTCTGAAAATAAAGAGAAAACAAGACTGTGGTTGCAGGACTGTCAGAAAATTAAGCATGGCTGTCCTAAAGTTCTCATCTGCCATGAATCCTCAAATATCTTAAGGGAATCCATAACTCAAATATAATTGAGAAGACAAGATTTTATAAATGGGTAATAAAAAAAAAAAGTTACCAGTCAAAACACATCATGAAAAATGCCTTGAAACAATCTTCTTAAGCTAAGAGAAACCAGGCAAAACTTTACCTGCAATTCCCTAGGGACACTGCAACTGTACTGGAAAAATTAAGGTCAGAGAATCTTCTAGGAAGCCAGATCTTATATTTACATGTGCCCTGCAGCGCCTGGCAAAATGTATCCGCTCAATGAAAGAAATGACACACAGCAAATCAGCTGGAATTAGAACTTATGACATTTCAGGAGACACATCGATTTACTTGAACAAACATTTTGTATAGTGCTTACTACGTGCCTGACACTGTTCCATGTACTTCATGAACATTCCCTCATTCAGGATTCAAAAATAACCCCATAAGGGAGGAGCCCTCCTTAGGTCCATTTTACAGATGGGGAAACTGAGGCACCAGGAGGTTTGGTCCCTTGCCTTTTCTAACCCAGTTAGTCTAGCTGCAGAGTGTGAAGCCTCCATCACCAAGTCGTGCCTCATCAGTACCGCTGACCTAATGTCCAACATTAGCCAAGTCACCCATTTTGGGGGAACAGAGATCTTCAGTTCAGCTTGAAGCATCTGAATCCCTCTCACCCTTGCCTAGCACCCTTTCCATAATCATAGAAAACTGTAAAGGGCAAAAAAAAAAAAGACAAAAATATGAAAAAGAAGGGTGCTTGGTATTGAGTCTGTGAACGAAAGCTCCAAGGTGGGGGGAGGCGGGGGCAGGAGAGCAGTTAACAGAAGCACAGGGTAAAGGAAACTGACTCAGTCCCCGTGCAAAGTTCCAGCTGTCCACAGGGCCTTTGCTTCAGACCCTCCCACTGCAGGGCAAACTCACTCCCACTCTAGAGCCCGGGGGGGCCCCCGGCACAGCCCACATCTGCTTTGGATGCAAGTGTTCGACAATGAGTCCGGGCCGTCCCCGGGCCGCTGCTGCCAGGCCCGGGTTCCATGGGAGGAGGTCGGCCTCCCGGGACCTTTCCTTGTTAGCTCAGGTCAACACCTGCCAAGGTTTTCACCCTTGTTTCAAAGTCGGAAGATAAATGACCGAGGAAGAAAAAATTTTCAAAGAACTACACAAGTGTTTTCGTCAAAGGAGCGGCACCTGGTAAACGCAAAGGAATGCCAGCGATGAGAGTAAGTTGTCCTTACTCATGCGCGAAGCTTGCTCAGGTGACAACTCCAGCAGTACCGTGTCAACTGGAATTCCCTGTACATAGAACTTTCTAAACTGCACGTTGACTAGAATACGCTGGCGACAGACCCACTGAGGCCCACAGGAGGGGTGAGACCCACAGGGTAACTTAGAGGAGTAGAAAGTAAAAGGATCTTCTGAGAGCGAAGCACAAACTATTTGGGGAAGTGGCAAGGGGACTAGAAATAAAGGGGTGGATGGCTCTGAATTTGGGGGAAAGGGATCATTCATTTATGTGTCCCCGTGTTCTTCCAAGACATACACAAAGCCCCGTTTTACAGAAGGGGAGAAATCCAAAGTAGCTCATGGAATGTTATAGAACCAAGCCCGGTCTTTCCACCATTAAACACCGCTTCTAAAATATCAGGAAGCATTTGCTAACTGAAAACAGGTGCTCTTATTTCCAGAGCAACCGCTTCAACTCCAAGATAAAGCAATGAGGTTGACTCTCAGATGACTCCCCTGACTTACCAGAGGCAGACCCAAACCTTTACTAGGCAATCAAAGACACCTCCACGTGGAAGGAAGAAAAGGCCGAGCAGCAGCTACTCTCCGCCCTTCTCCAGGTCCTATCATTGATTCCCAACAAGCTGCATTTGGTTGTCAGCTTTCCTCCACATCCCCAAAGAGCTCCTCCCCTCCTCCTTCTCAGGTCTCCCATGGGGCTCCAACCCCCGAGGGCGGAGACCATGTTGGCTTCTGTGTGCGATTCGCAGGGAGCACACAACAGTCAGCACCTAACCACGGCGGCTTATGCGTCCAGTCTGCGCTCATCCAAAATCATGAGGGGCCTGCCCCCCTTCCTCTGGGTGCCCTCGGCTCCCCTTCTTGTGAGACTGCTGGGCACCTGGCGGGCGGCCACACCCTGCAGTCATTAACCAAGCTTCTTCAATCCTCCTCCATTTCACGCGAGCCGGAGGCCATCAGTTCCAAGCTGCGCTCCAATTCTGGCTCTAGAAAACTTAAATTTACGGACACAAACACCAGGAAAAAAATTGCCTAGTATATTCACAGGTGGTGGGTTTTTCTCAGAAATCTCCCAGATGAACCTGACGTGCTTGTATGTTTTTGTCTTAGCAATAAATAAACTCAGATCTGAGCAAACAACTAAACTCTAATTTTCTTACTAACATGGAAAGTGGGGGCCCCTGGGTGGCTCAGTGGGTTGAGCCTCTGCCTTTGGCTCAGGTCATGATCTCAGGGTCCTGGGATGGAGCCCTGCATCGGGCTCTCCGCTCGGCAGGGAGCCTGCTTCCCCCCCCCCCGCCCCCCGCCCCTTAGCCTGTCTCTCTGCCTACTTGTGATCGCTCGCTCTGTCAAATAAATAAATAAAATCTTAAAAAAAAAATAACAGGTTAAGTGTAGGAAGATACAGCCCCACCCCTGTTCAGCCTCCTCGGATTCACTTTACTCAGGTTTTTCTCCAACTTAAGCACGTGAGAATCACCTAGAGGGCTCAAGAGCTTCTGACTGACGAGTTCTGGGGAAAGCCCCAAGAACCTGCACTTTCGGGGAGTCTCTAGACGAGGCAACAACCCCTGTCCCTCAACCCCTCTTTGCGAACCATGGCGATTCTGTGGCCAAACCAAGAGTTCTGGGGCAACGCCTCCCCCTGGATGGCGAAAGGTGGGGAGTCATTAGTCGCCGGCGCTAGTTATTTTGGGGAGGGTGGTGGGTACCCGGAGGAGGTGGTGGGTAGCAGCAGGAAGGGAGAGCAATTCCTCAGGCAGTTTCTGGCCCGGGCTTGGCCGTGTGATTCCTAAAGCTGGCAGGAAACATTCCAATTGTAACTCTGTGGCATGGCTGAGGATTACTGTCATGTCAGCGCTGGAGTGTGACCGCCGGTAGCAGTCGCTTGGGGAATCAAATAAGAAGTGCTGAGAGCACCTATCTGCCCTCTCAGATGGAAATTCAGTCTCAATTTTCATTTAATTCCCTATAATCCCGGAGGTAGAGACACATAGCCATGGTATAGATGAGGAAAGCAAGGCTCAGAAAACAGGCTAGCCCAGGATGACGGCGAGATGAACGAAAATGAAAAATGCGCATCCTAGGGCCTAGTGGGAGGTACCAACTAAATTAAATATAAAAATAAAAATCCATCTCATTCATGAAGAAGTGGGGACAGAGGTCCTGAGACACTGCCTGCCAGAAGCCAGGGCTCTAAGCTCAGGGTCCCGGGTTTGCATGCTTCCCAGCGCCGGGCTCCTACTCGTGAGCTGCCGGGATTCGGGCGTGGCTCCGGCACTTGCTGGGGCCAAGAATAAAATTTCACAGCTGAGAAAAAAAAAGCACAACCTCATAAAGCCAAACTCTTGTCTTTGAGATGGTCCTTCATAGCATGTTAATATAATAAAATATTTAAAGACTTTGACATCAAATTAGGGGCTACACTGCAAAACCTTTTTTTCACCTAACAAAATATTTATAGCTTTTCTGACACCCTGACGTCCTTTGAAATCAAAGTTCCTTTTGAAGATGAAATTGAGTCAAGCACCTATGAATTGTTAAGAGACTATTCCGAGGCACTAGAAATAGCTATTAAGCTTAACAGTCTCTGCCTTCAAGGAGTTATAAGTAAATGGAGGGTAAGGTAACTAAGGTAACTAAGTAAGTAACTACAGGTAGGTTGGTATGTAGTAGGGAGGCTTGGACTGAGCTATCCACAGAGTTCTGGGAAGCAGGAGGGAAGGTTTCATGGGGAAGTCAATAAGATGGATTTTTTTTAAAGATTTTATTTATTTATTTGACAGAGAGAGAGATCACAAGTAGGCAGAGAGACAGGCAGAGAGAGGGGTAAGCAGGCTCCCTGCTGAGCAGAGAGCCCAACGCGGGGCTCGATCCCAGGACCCTGAGATCATGACCTCAGCCGAAGGCAGAGGCTCTAACCCACTAAGCCTCCCAGGCGCCCCAGGAAGATGGATTCTTAAGAGTAGAAGACAATAGCGAAGCTCAGTGCGCCTGGCAAATCAGCTTCTAGCATTTCAGAGAGTGGGAGGAAAGGAAGTCGGTCAGCAGGAGATTAAGCGAGAAGGGTCAGATGGGGTCAAATGGGGTCAGACACGGAGGACCTTAAATGACACGGTCAGAAGTTCGTAGCACGTACAGGAGACGCCAGGGTGAGAGTGTGGTTTAGTCTGCTGAAAGCATGGAGACGATGTGGTTGGGGTTGGGTTTGGGACTACTTACATTCTGGCCAAATCACATTAAAATGGATCACAAGGAGAGCAAGAAACAAAGGCAGGTGATTTATGGTTAAAATAAGTCTTTTTAAAATAATTCCCTCCTCAGGGATTCCAACTAGGAAAGCAAAACAAAATTTAGTTAAAGGGGGGAAAAAAAAAAAAAGACAAAACCTGAGGTTCCACAATGAACCTAAAACAAAACAAAAACAAAAATCCAAAACAGTCCAAAACAGGCCAAGTTTGAACCAATAATATTGCATGTTCCTGCCCAAGTGTTCGATATTTTGTGTGTGTTTGTTTGTTTTTAAAGATTTTATTTATTTATTTGACAGAGAGAGACACAGTGAAAGAGGGAACACAAGCAGGGGGAATGGGAGAGGGAGAAGCAGGCTCCCCGCTGGACAGGGAGGCGAGATGCGGGGCTTGATCCCAGAACCCTGGGATCATGACCTGAGCTGAAGTCAGACGCTTAACGACTGAGCCACCCGGACGCCCCAATATTTTGTGTTTTAAAAAGGTTCTGAATAGGCGGCACCTGGCTGGCTCAGTCAGTAGAGGATGGGACTCTTGATCTTGGGGTTGGCAGTTTGAGCCCCACGTTGGGTGCCGAGATTCCTTAAAAGATAAAATCTTAAAAGAAGCCATTAAATAATTAAAATGAAAAATGAAAAAGTTTTGTTTATCCACCCACTCTAGTCATTCAAATTAACCTGCAAAACAGCATGAATCCAAAAGGACTCACCCAAAAAAACCCAAAAGCACACACACACACACACACACAAAAAGACTCCCTTGTCAGTTCTGTGTGGGGTATGGAGCTCTCTCTCAGGTTTAACTAGAAAGATGGGAAAGACACAGGAGGGGGCGTGGAGGGAGAATCTTTGTTCAACGCATTGTGTTGTGTTGGAGAACAGACAGCAAAGCTCCCAGAGAAATTCAGACTGTTTAAAACGGTATGTCCTTACTCCCTCCGCGCAATGCTCAAAAGGGTATTATCCCGAATGCTTCAAACAACTTCACATTCCCCCAGCAGAACCAAAAATAGATGTCACTGACACCTGGAACTGAGTTTGTCGTTTTGTTCTCCTCCCAGTGAAAAAATAACCAAGACTACCCCCATATTTTCTTTGATCCTTTGTAGCTCAGAGCTTTTAAAATACGGTAATAGCGTTTTGGCCTCGTTTTGGAAGGAAAAACAACATTTAGTATGAAAGAGGCACATTTATTCCAGAACTTGAGAAACACTGATCACTCTATCTCCTGACGGATGAAAACCTGGCGTGGCCTACTAAGGAGGTATTCCCGTGGCACAGGACCGGAGGGCCGCTCAGTAAGCAGGTACCGACCGAACCCACAACCGGATCCGAAAGCCTCCACTATACGACCCAACACCCTCAGGTCTGTAAGGCTGGAATCGAGTTGGGGGAGGGGGTGAAAAACACAACCCTCCGTCCCTCCCAGCTCGCCAAACCGAGACTGAGGAATGCAAACCCACAAATCAGGATTGAGAGACGATACCAAATCCAGGTAAGTGCCACCCTGGTTTAAGATTGAGATAATCGAGGGAAACGGGGTATAAATTCTACGTATAATGAACCAAGCTAACTAATGTCGCTTGGCAAACAGACACAGGGCTCTGAATCTAAGCCAAATCAACGGCTCCTGGCCACCCGCCAAAACCGAATTCCTTAGTCTGGCATCATAAAATGATTTGTCTGTCGCATTTACAATTCCAGGGCCTCTGGATTCCACTACCCGCTGGGCACCCCTGGCAGGGGCCCAAGCAGAATACAGCTGAACTATCATTACTGTCAGAACGTCGGCATTTGACAAACACTAGAGAAAAACGACGCCCATTTCTCAGAGGAGTCTGAGTTAACAACTGCAAAGTGATCCTACAAAGGAATGGTCGAATCTGTTGCTGTAATAATTAACAAGGAATGAATAACCCTCTCCGTGGAAGGTTTCCGCAAAGCCTAGAAGGTTAGCCAGCAAACTGCTTCCTGGGTGCGCCACAGACTTGGGTCGAAGTGTCACTTCGTGTACCCAAGGCCACCAGGGTGTGTCAGAGGCAGAGGTCTTGCCAAAACGGAGCAAACTTGGCCCACAGGCAAGGTCCTCCACGTTTTATCCTGAAGGGCACGACGCTGGGGTGCCTGGAGGCGCTTCTCAGATGGGCCCCGCTCGCTCACGCTGGGTTAAATCCCACCCCACCTTGGAGCTTCCGCAGAGAAATCTGCCACACGGGGTGTGTTTTCGGAATGGAGTTGTTACATGCAAGGCTGCTTGTTATTTACAAATTTGAACTTTGTCTAGCCAGAGTCAGGATGCTGGAAGGAATTTACAAATTTTGCCTGAGCTGAGCAAGGTCACAAAGGGAAATAATTCGTGACACCCAAAAGTCGAACGCACCTAATTCCACCTACGGGTGTTTATCGATTTTAAGTCATCGCTGTATTTAAGATTCCCAAACTGCATGCTGATGTGGCTGAATTAACCTAGGGACCCTGTCTCCTAGTCTACCTGATTCATAAAGCAAGCCCCTCTCTAAAGCACCTTTCTTTGTTCAGACCCAAGGCACACCCCGATCCCTTCTCGATCCCTTCTTGATGGCTTCCCTTCTCTATGGCTTGCTGGCTTGCATAAGACCTCGTCTGTCCAAAAACAAAAACACCTTACCTGCTGAGTGACTGATGGACGGGATAGGTGTGATTTCTCATACCTCTCTAGCTCTTATTAAAGGTCTGTGTATTTTGGGTCACTTATTTTAAGTATATTTTGGTCACTTCTCATTTTAAGTAAATAGAGAAACTGCTGAAAGCCCCAAGAAGAGAAACAAAATGACAAATCAGTGTACGAGGGGACTGTTTAACCAGAAAAAGAGAAAGAAAAGTTGGTGACAACTATCTCACCCCACTCGGTTTCCATCGTACTTCTTTTTAGGTAGTTTTATCACTTTCCACCTCCCTTTGCCTATCCGTGTACAGGTCCACCACAGTGCAAGGGATTTAATGTTTTGTGAATAAATAAATGAAACTGATACCCACTGATTTGAAACTTCACTGCAAGCAGATAAGCTGTGGTGGAGTGACCAGGGGCCCAAAATTGAGCCAAAGAAATTACAAGGTAAACACACACACACCCCTATCATCTTTTCCTTGCTCCTAAAAGCCATTCGACAAAATTCACGAAGAACATTATGAAAACTCACCCAATGGGGAAACTTGCTTCCCTGAGCAAGTTTCTGAGGGGATACAACACTGAGGTTGTACCCCATAAATTATTTCTTTGAGTTATTATCCTTCCTCTAGGAGCTAAGTTGTTTTGAAACAAAAACCTTTTCTAGCAATCCCTCACATCCTTACTAGAAGATATTCCAGGGCTTCAAACTCAGGGACTCCTCCCCCTAAAATATCTTATTCACAGACAGACTTTTAAGACCTTAATTACAGAGACACTGTGCATGGTGTCTAGGCCTCAAACACCATGCTCTAAGAACTGGACCTTTCATCGGCCCTGGCAACTGTGGTTTCATATGATTCTACATTCCCACTACCACCCCCAACCTGGCTGACAGAGCCCCCGGACCAAGGTGAAACCCACAGACTTTCCTCCAGAGAATGAAAACAAAGATTCTAGAATGTTCATCGAGTCGCTGTTGATCTCAAACTGAGGCTGAGGTGGCCACTGTGAGGCAGCCATCTTGAGCCAGATGCATGAAGAAGGAGCCAAACCTAGATGGTAAGTAGATTGGGGCGGAAATCAAGAGCACACTCAGAGAGGCAAAGATGAGGGCCATAAAGCTCCAGAGAAAACAACTAACACACCAGCTGTCCTTAGGACTTTCGGGTTCCTAGTTCATGGCCCCAGTCTTCTGTGAACCCTGATCGCATTTCCTGCACTTGGGTCCTGAGACATATCCTGATCTTTGAAGCATTTTATGCCATTTTTGCTTAAAGTAGCTTGCAACCGTGAGAGGCTCCCTCGAGGCAAAGATCTTCCCGAAAGCACAGGAGAAGTGTGGGCCACAGCTGTCACTGCTCGGCTGAAGAGGAACAAGCCCACTACCTTGCAACACACTTTCCTTCATTCGTAACTTATCGCTGAGTCATCTTTTGTCTGCGCTGCTTCAGGACGGCTGAGCAGTCTGTTCACAATACAACTCCCGTGATCCTGCCGTCCAGAACTACTCCGGGCAGGGGATCCTACCAACCAACCTTGTTAGCAAACACTTTCCCCGCAAATAACAGAAGGAAAACATTAGCCTGGCGAGCCGCTTTCTCCTTCAATGTTTGGGTTTTGTCTTTTTGCTGTTTTAAGCTTGAAAATTAATCGAGTGGGAACTACAGGGTCCTACGGTTTGAAAGTACATGGGAACAGAAGTTCTGTGAGGCAGGGATGACACCTGTTTCCCTTGGTACCCCCAGCCCCTGCACGGTACCCCACGCAGAGCAAAAGCCACCGAACACCTCAAAGGACGAAAAGGAGAATAATCAAGAACACAAACTCTGGAGTCAGACGGGTCTGGTTTAGAATTCTAAATCTTCCACTTACAGCCTCGTAACATTCACGGGGGCACAGAATTCCGCTAAGAATTTTATGTACGTTATCTTATTTAATGTTCCTTCCCCCAAAAAGCTGTAAGGTATTATTACCCCTCGTTTTATACTTGATGAAAAGTAAACAACTTACCTGAGGCCACAAAGTTCCTGAGCCCAAGCCTAAGTCCCTAACACCTAGGATAAACTGCTGCTTACCATAAACTTTGTGACCCTCGGGAAATGATTTAATCACTCGATTCACTCAAGACTGTGATTCTGAAGACTGAATCAGATAGACAGTGTTTATAAAGTGCTTAGCACCGTGCCAGACTGGGCAAACTGCTCAATAAAAAGTAGTTATTATTCTTAAAGCGACTAAATAGTGAGCCTACAGTGAGATGCTTCAAGCAGGAGAACATTTGGTTCCATAAATTACACGTTCTCTGGAAAACAGCCATTTCCAAGATCTAGGCAGCCAATGCAAAAGGAGCAAATTATGTATGACCGATATTTATCTTGGATGGGGCCTAAATTCTCCAAAAGGGAGTTACAGATAAGAAATCTCTTGATAGCCTGGAAGCAATGACCATGCTTGAAGTTAGGGGGCGCCATGCCGCTGCGCATTTTAGGAAACTCCTTCCCCACAGGGTCTCTAGCACCCTTGGATTTTCCTCAACAAAGTGCACTGGTAACACCTTTTTTGGCAGAAAGGAGGAAGCCTTTAATATGTCTTTCCATTCTCTTCCACAATTTCAACTTTAGGTCCAACATATATATGTATATATATATATGTTTCTATTTTATTCCCAAAGCCTTTGTTTTTGCTTTTGCTTCACTGAGATAAAGGGCATTCTTGCATTATTCCATGACCTTTAAACGTCCAAGGAAAAAAGTATTTAATTAGGATGAGAGGGTGAACAGACAGAACTCCAAGAAATATCAAACAAAACAAAACAACTGGTCTAAAACAAATGGATAAATTGGCGATTGCTGAAAATGGGTCATAGGAGCAAAATTCACTACACTAACCTCTGTACCTCATATACATATTTGAAATTTTCCATAATAAGACATGACAAGGGGCGCCTGGGTGGCTCAGTTGGTTAAGCGACTGCCTTCGGCTCAGGTCATGATCCCGGTGTCCTGGGATCGAGTCCCATATCGGACTCCCGGCTCTGCGGGAAGTCTGCTTCTCCCTCTGACCTTCTCCCCTCTCATTCTGAGTCTCTCTCTCTCTAATAAATAAATAAAAAAAAAAAAAAAATAAGACATGACAAATAAATTTTGAAAATAAATGTACACATCCTACCTTTCAAAAACTTAGTTTCTACTCAAAACCTGCTTGGAAGATGCAGCTGGAAACTGTTTACATCACTACTCTGGGAAGCAGCATACAGTAAGGCACTCAGTTGAGGGAGGAGAAGAAACTTAAATTAATGTGAAACTAATGTAAATCGTTACCATGCTTTAATACGACCCAAGGCCACAAAGCTAAGGAGAACCGTCTAACAAGCCAATCAAACTTTTTATTTTTGACTCTAACGATCCGGTTGGCCACGAATATTCCGCCCTAGAGGTGATTTTGCTAAAGGACGGGAATGAATAGCTTTGTGCCAAAACAACCAAAGAAAAGCTGGAGATCTAGATAGGGACAAAAGATGAATTTCTCTTTTCACTTCAGTCACCTTCTGAAAGCGTTAACTGAGAAGTTATTTGTTCTCCCCAGAAGAGAATCTTAACTGAAGAATCTTATCTAGAGATCTTTCTTTTCCCTTACCCAGGCATTATCAGTGCTTCCCATTCAATTTGTCGAGTCAAATTCTAGTCTACAACCCTACCACAGACAGTCACAGGTAAATACAAATACTTCACTTTCAAATCTGTTAGTGACATCTTTCTACCAACTAATCCTGACCTCTCTCTGACCAAATTACGTTCCCAGAATGCTAGGGGTAAAATCTTACCACCTGAGTTGAAATGAAACTTGAAAAACCTGATAAGAAGCCATCTGCCCTTCCAGACCGAAGCAACAACAACTTCTCTAACACTGAGGCTGGCCCTTCCCCCCTTCTCCATTCCCGCCCCGGGGAGGCAAGGTCACTCTGTGCAAAAACAAAACCAACCAAGACAAATGGCTTTCTAATCACCCAAATGATAAAGGAGCAAAGAAACACTTCAACTGTCAAACCTTCTAGAGTCCAGGTAACTGAATTTTCTCGGAATCAAAATAAAATTTAGAAAGCAGCATTTTCTCCCAAGATTTACTTTATTTGTGTCTGATTAGTAAGTGCTCTCAGACATTTCTATTCATGTCCTCCTGGCTTGAAAGGCATACAGCAATGTTTTCTCGCCAACTCTGTTCCTCCACTCCAGCCTCTTCCTTTCTACACATTTCCAGTCTTCACCACTTGCCCTTTTTTAAAAGTATCCCCTGAGTCTATGAGACAGATGAGATGCTAATGATATGTTTTATCAAAGGCTCAACCTGAACTGAGAAATACTACAGGTACTGCTAAAGAATGGTGCGCCATTCCTCTCCAGCGAGCACGCGTGGCCTCACTGTGTTAAGTAAAAGTTTTCTACAGCTCCGCGGGCCCCCTGACCAGTCCGCAATAAAAGGGCAAATCACTCAGAACTGCCACTGGAAAAGGGCCAAATTACCATCTGTAGGAAAGACTGAGTAGCTGGATTATCCCAGAGTAATGTACATGGACCAACATCCGGGTACCACACGTTCCCACAGTTCTGCCAATCTACCTGTACGTGTTTCCAAGATAAATTCCACCCAGGGAGTCACTTCTGGCCGTGGGAACAAAAACACGGACTTCTTTCCAAAGGTACTTGCCTCCCCTCTCCCCATCACTTAACTAGCTGTTCTGAGTGGATCTTAAGAGTTAGGAAAGGGGACGTGGTGGTGGAGGGCTCAGCACCAGAAGGGAATGTTCTAAGCAAGTAGTTGATCTAGGAGTGTCCAGGGCGCAACAAGCCAAGGGCACCTCCCGAAAGGGAGAAGGAGCTTTTCTCTTTCACAGTCAAACTCCTTCATACCCGCCAATCTCCACACACCAAATGCCACACTGAAAAATCACAACTGTCTCCAGGATTCTTGAAGAGCGCTTTTTTGTTTTGTTTTGTTTTTTGTTTTTAAGGAATGCACTCTGAAGACAACGAAGTACAATCGTAGGTGACTTTAAAGTGGCCATTTAATAGGCTGAATTCGCACGTGCCTCGGATCATACGCAAGGTTTCGGATAACCAGTCCCTCATCTGGACCTTTGAGAACCTTCACGTGTTACAATGAGACCAAAATACCACAGCTTGTCCGGTTCGTCCCACCCACCGGGCCCATTATTTCAGTCAACGGAGGGTCACCGTACTGACACACCTGAGTCCCTTAGTAGGGATTTTCGCTCGGAGGAGGGGTGGGGGAAGCGGAGCCAGACCTACTGCTCGCTTGTCAGGTGAGAAACTAAAGTTCACTCGCAGCCCCGCGAAGGCAACGGACCGCGGGCTCCCAAAGTCCCCAGTCCCCGCGGGCTACAGCGGCGGCGGGGAGCCCGCGCGCGTCCTACCTTGGACCTTTCCTTCACGTAGTATTTGCCTAGCCGGCTCCCGCAGTACAGGACCAGCCTGTCGATGAGGGACAAGAGGAAGCTGATGGCCTCGCAGCCCTCCTCGTTGCCCCCGATCCACGTGATCTGGTCGCCCCGCAGGTGCCGCTTGGAGACGCCGGCGCGCGGCCCCGCCAACTGGCCGTCCCGCAGGGCCCCGTT
Source organism: Nasua narica (assembly GCA_028533885.1). Lineage (NCBI taxonomy): Eukaryota > Metazoa > Chordata > Mammalia > Carnivora > Procyonidae > Nasua > Nasua narica. The sequence goes on from CM052797.1 coordinate 70,941,782, forward strand.
GCAGTGCAGCTGCTTGACGCGTTCCAGGACGCAGTCGCCCACCACCTCGCCCAGGAAGTTGTCCAGGTAGCAGAAGCCGACCTCGTGCAGACAGGGCACGATGTACTCCAGGGCGATTTTCTCCAGATCCAGCCTCATGATGTGTCCCAGGGGCATCTCGCCCTCAGAGCCGAGCTCGGGGATCCCCAGCGTGCACGGAGACCCGGAGCGACCGGCGCGCGCGCGAGCAGCCGAGGCGCGGGGAGCGTGGCCGGGGGTTCAGCTACCTGCGGCGGCCACTGTCCCCGAGCCGCCGCCGCCGCGCGGGGGAGAGGGGAAAGTTGCTGGAAACTCTGGGAGGACGGATCCCTTCAGAGACCAGTGGGAGTTGCGCGGGGCTCCACGACCCGGCGCCGGACTGGCCCAGCGAGGAGTCAGAGGGCCCCTTTTGGGGATGCGGAGCCACCACTAGTGCCGCGGCGGCCCCAGGCGGGGAGAGGCTGAGGTCCAGCCCCCAGGCCGGCCGACTCGGCGCGTCACGGGCCCCGCCCACGCCCCGCCCCGGGCCCGCCTCCGGGACAGCCCTCCCCAGGCCCGTCCCCCTCCCCCGCTTCCTGACTACTGCTGCCAGGCGCCAGCCTCGCTTGTTTGTGACTAGAGAAAGAGCTGAAGAACATAAGGAATTTTTAGACTGCGGTCGATTTGCATATGTTTTGCATAAAATCCCATCGCAAACTTGAAAACCTGGATCCCAACTCTGGAAATGGAAATGAATTTAGCACAGTTTATTGCCACGTTCTGGGCCGGTCACCTCTTGACCAGAATAACAAACTCAGGAACAAGTACGTGTATCAAACCGTGATCTCGTTCTAGCCGTACCTGGTGCCTTTCCTTATTCCTCTTGATTCTGCTGTTTGACCCAGGAGACTTAAGCTACTGAGAGACTGGGAGAAATCCAGTTTGAACTCAAACATTTCCCTAACTCCTGTGTCCCCAAAGCCCCATGTCCTCTCAAGGAGGGTTGGGGGGGAACAGTGGAGGGACAGTAGATGTGCACAATGAAGAAATGCTGGATATTATCTGATTGAATCCTGAAAATACTGTATTTTGCTTTGCTGGATGTTTTCATCAACTTCTCTTTCAGGCTACTTACTCAAATAGGGTGTTCTGGAAGTTTGCCTTCAGAATTAATCACATGCTCATGTAACAGCCATCTAAAAGACGGACTAAATTCTAGGTCTCCAAGCTCACTTTTTCTATAAGAAACTACACTTACACAGGACACCACCTAAAAGGACTTCTTAGTTATCCAAAGGTAAGCTGACTGCTTTATGGATTTTTTTCACTCCCTTTCCAACCAAACACCAGAGATTACAATCAGGGGGAAAAGGTTTGTAAATTGCATGCAAAGTCATTTCCACATTTTAAATTTTACATTAGACTGCATTCAGGTTCTTCATTTAAATAGAACTAAAGAATGTACAAGTTTTTACAAGTATTGTGTATTTTGTACACTATCCTCTACAGCTTTTTCACTCTTATTCTCCTTCCAATAGCCCTCTCTGCTCTGCATGCTAGGGGAGAGATATGAAAGAAAGAAATGGGGAAATCCACGCCAAGAACAAAGAGTAGAATAGGAAAGGTGCTGCCGCTACATGATGGAAAGAAGCAGACAGGGGCACTTGATGGGGTGAGAACCTAAGGAATATTCCAGAGGAGCGGTCAATAAGAAACCTTTGGTGAAATTTCTGTTACCCTGAGAGGAGGTTCTCTGCCAGGACAGTGATTAGTTGGCGCTGTCAGCACGACCCTTCAACAGAAGCAGCACCAACTGGGGTAAAGTCTTGACTCGGGCAGCCCAATGAGCTGTTGTCCAAATTTCCACAGCAGCTTCATGATAACGGGAGCCCATCCTCCTGGGACCCCCAGGGTGCCTAATAGTTACTGGGAATCTGGTGTGCAACCTCCACAAGGGTTTAGGGCATGTTTGGACTTACCCGAAAGGCTACAAGAAATGTCCATTTGCTTGAGGACCTGGGGAACCTCCCCAAAAAGAAGCCACTGGAAGAGTGTCTGGCAGATCAGCCTTGTCCAGAACCAAACCGCAGAGCCCAGTGAAGGAGGTAGTTGGGCACCCTGCAGGTTATTTGTCTCTTGGCTTAGTCTTCCCCACCCAGCTCTGGTAAACGTTCAGGTCCTGAGAGCAGGAGGCCTAGAGCGAAAGCTGAAGGACTGACTGCTCATCTGTGCAAAGAGGGAAATGGAGAGGCCATGCTGAAAGGGAGGAAAGCCCTTCTCCCACTTCTGCAGGATCCCCTGCGTAGCCAGGAACTGCTCTGGCCCATCCGGTGATCTCCTCCAGGGACATTATGGATAATACCCAGGAGAGATGTGGTCTGAGGTGGCCTGAATATGGGCCCTGGTAGGCTGTGGCCTGTAGTGTTTGCAGCTTTGGGGTCTGCTGTAGACCTTAGAAGTCAATACCCCTGAATGAAAAAAGGAGGAAATGACAGCTAATCCTTGGTAGCTGGCTGAAATTTTCTGGCTAAAACTTCTCTGCAGATACACCTGACACTCAGAGCAGTAATTGGGAGGGGACTTAGAGAGGGCTGGAAATCTGCACTAGCAGGTAGGGGGAGTGGCAGCCAACAAAATCCAGGAGACTGCGTACCCATCCCCCAGAATGCACATATTGACCCAGGACTTCAAATCCCAGAACTGGGTAAATTTGGCTTACTGGGCAACTAATGTTTCAATGGTTTTAAAGTTGTAACTAGTCTAGTTGTGACTAGAACAAGAGTCTATAAACAAGTTCTCGCAGCGGACAGCCTTCAACTGTTCTAGATGATTTGGTTGCACAATGTGGACAGTTTGGAAGGGGATTCAATCCCTTCCCACCCTTCCTGCTCAGCAAGGGTGCCTATTAATCAATCAAGGGCCCCCGATCCACTTGGGGCTGCCAGCGCCGCACTTGGCAGAGGAGCCTGAGATACCGTGCCTGGCAAAAAAGCATCTGGTGTGATTACACCGAGGGGCAGACAGGCGTGGGCAGGCTTGGAGGCCGAGCCTCAGAGGGGCAAACCCCAAGCTAAGTGGTAAAGCACATTTGTCTTCGTTATTTGCCCATTAACGTTTGGCATTATAATAATATTAAAATACTTTTCATAGGCATAACTAAAACAAATTAATGTCCATGTCATTTAATTCAATGATACTGTCTTCCAGGGTCCGTCTGCGGGACAGATGCTGTGATTTTCAAGCACATGGTTGAGTCAGGGAGAAAGAAGCATGGTGAATTTCTTTGTCTTCGAATGCGAACTGAAAGGGATCCTAGTGGCCACTCACTCCAGCTTCATTTTCCTACAGATGAGAAAATCACGGTCCCAAGGGGTTGACATCAGCTCTTCAGGAAGGAGTTTCTGGTAGGTGGGAGAGGGAACCTAGAATGTCCCTGTCTTCTCAACGAGAACAAAGAGAGCGCTCAGTCTCATCCTCTTCTGTGTTTGTTTTTTCAATGAGGTAAAAGTGACAAAACATAAAATTAACTTGTTCAATGGGGACAATTCAGCGGCACTTAGTACACTCGCGCCTTGTGCGATCATGGCCTCTTTCCAGTGCCGAAACATTGTCACCACTCCAAATGAAAACCCTGTGCCCGCTAAGCAGTTACTCCCCAATTCCCACCTCCCCCCAGCCCCTGGCCACCACCAGTCTGCTTTCACTCTGGAGAGTCCCCACAAGTGGGACCACTGGATATGGGATCTTTTGTGACTGACTTCTTTCACTTGGCATGTTTTCCAGGTGCATCCATGCGGTACCATGTATCAGTACTTTATTCCTTTTTATGGCTGAATGATATTCCATTGTATGGATATACCACTTGGGTTTATCCATTCATAAGCTAGTGGACTTTGGGTTGTTTCCACTTTGGGGTTATTTTGAGTAATGCTGTTATGGGCATAGATATGTAAGTATTTGAGTACCCACTGTTCTTTGGGTATATATGCAGGGGTGGAATTCTGGGACACACGGTAATCCTATGTTTAACTTTCTGAGCAACCATCAAACTATTTTCCACAGGAGCTGCTGCATTTTACATTCTCATCAACAATATGGAAGAGTGGGAGAGTTCCATCACATCCTTTTCTATTTCTTTTACTTCTTTTTTTTTTTTTTTTTAGAGAGGGAGACAGAGGCGAGTGGGAAGGGACAGAGGGAGAGGGAGAAAGAAGAAGGAGGGCTAAATCTCACAACCCTGAGATCATGACCTGATCAAGAGTCAGACACTTAACTGACTGAGTCACCTAGGCACCCTCCTTTTTGGTCTCTGATGAACACTGTCCACATTTCTTCGGCCCTTTCAGTGTCCCACTGTACCTGAGGTTCCCTCCCTCCTCGCTGCTACCATTCTTCCTTGTGTTTTTGCCACGACAGACACATCAAGAGTTTGATCATTACCTTGAATGACCTGAAAATGGGCAAGGGCTATCTTGTTTGTAACATTTACCACATTCCAGGCACTGTGCTAAAATGTTACAAATATTACTTCCATTAATTAATTAATTCTGATGACACCACCAAGAAATAGGTACTGTTATTATTATTCCACATTGTAAAGATGATGCAAATGGGACATGGAGAGGCTAAGGAACTTGTCCAAGCCACAAAGTAAAAGACTATAACCACACTGGACAAAGTTGGAGAGATTCCAATGTAGTAAGATCAGGGGGAAAGTCATTTTTGGCCACTTGCTTGGCATAGCAATGTTTTTGCCCTTAAATACTCTTTTTTGTTATAACTCTTAATCATAACACTCTGCAATGACAATTTTAATTATTGGTTCCCTTACTGATATTTGGTGCAGAAGGGATAAGCAAAACTTACCATAAATTATTTAGTCAACTGCATTAAGAGTAATCTTCCAAACCTCCAAACTACGAATTAGGATTTGCTCCTTGCTCCATTCCACCAATTATGGCCTAGTGTTTGCAGAAATCCCACATAAATCCAGTGATAAAAAGTCTGTTGACAGTAGTCAAGTAGTCCTCGGCAATAAGCCACACCTCAGTCCATTGGGTTGTGTGGCTGCCCTTCAGGACACGGGAAGCGCCTTTAATTTAAATGGAGCAGATGAAACAAGAGACCAGTGCCCGAAGGCAGTTTGTGCTCTAGCTCACTGCTATGAATTGGGTTTGAAGAAAGATGCGTATGATTATGTCCCATTCCCTATGAGTCAAGCCATCCTACTCCTTTCCAGGTCTAGGGGGATGGCAAAGAAAGCAACTTTCTATATGTGTTTTGTTTGTTTGTTTGTTTAGAGGGGGTTAAGGGTTGAGGGAGAAGGAATCTTAAGCAGGCTCCATACCCAGTGCAGAGCCCAACATGGGCTCCATCTCACAACCCTGAGATCATGACCTGAGCCGAAATCAAGTCAGAGGCTTAACCGACTGAGCCACCCAGGCACCCCTATATGGGTTCTTAATTGTTCTAACATATGGGCAAGCTTAAGCCTCTCTCATTTGCTGTTTGATAATTCAGGCCATGTGCAGATTCTGGGAAGTGTGAACTTTCAGGAATCTTCATTAATATTTTCCAATTCAACTCCTGCTTAAAGCCAAAAATGTTTTAAAAGCATGTGCTCTGACTGAAAACATGACACTGATCGCAAAAATACAGCAGGATCAAGTTTGTATTAATATGGAGTATTTTAAAGAATGATTTATGCTTAATTTCATAAAGCCTTTTCCAAAAGTGTTTTTATCCTTTAGAATTTCACATCTTAATGTATTTTTTTTTAAAGATTGTATTTGTGAAAGACAGAGAGAGAGCACAAGCAGGGGGAGTAGCAGGCAGAGGGAGAAGCAGACTCCCCGCTGAGCTAGGAACTCCATGCAGGACTCCATCCCAGGACCCTGAGATCATGACCTAAGCAGAAGGTAGACACTTAACCGACTAAGCCACCCAGGTGCCCCTTAATGCATTGTATTTTTAAAAAAACCTTTGTATTTTAGAGTAGTTTTAGATTTACAGGAGAGTTGTGAAGATTTATACAGAGTTCCCATATGCCCCATGCCCAGTTTCCCCTACTAATATCTGATTTAGTACAGATATGGTATATTGTCACAAGTTATGAACGAATATTGATACATTATTTTTAACAAAAGTCCTTATTGCACTCAGATTTCCTGTGTTTTTACCTAATGGCCTTTTTCTTTTCTAGGATCCTGTTGAAACTGTACAGTGGTTGAAATGAGTTCACTGTGTTTTCAGGAAAGTGTTTTCAGCCTTTCAGCTCCTGCAGAAACTTCCAGGGGATTCCCCAGGGTAGGAAGGAACTGATACCAATAGAACATGTCTTCATCCCATCCTAACAGCCCATTGTGGTGGCTGAGCCTCGGTAGCACCATTGAGAGACCCTCTCTGTACAACCAGGGATCTCTGGGGTTCAGGTCACAATCCCTCTCCTCTCCCCCTTCTTCCAGCCTGACTATGAAAGGAGGGAACACTAAATGCTCCAGCAACCTGGGGCTCACTGTTGTAATAGACCTTGATTTTGTTCACAGATTTACCTCCTTCCTAGCTCCACAGAAGAAGCCCGATTGGTCTAAGGCAGTGTGTCTCCAACACTAGCATCCATCGCAATCACCTGTCAAGCTTGCTAAAGCACAGATTACCGGGCCCCACTGGCAGAGTTTCTGATTCAGTAGGTCTGGGTGGGGCCCGATAATTTGCATTATGGACGCATATGCATATAAAATATGCAAATGAGGATGCTTCTGCTGGTCTGGGTCACACTCTGAGATCCACTTTTCTAAGCCAATCCGTTCCTGATGTTACCCTGGCGACTGTTAGTCCAAGGGGCGGGCAGGTGACATTAACCAGCCTAATCCAGGGGTTCTCCCCCCCCCACCCCTGTGACTGTGCATCAGACTCACTTGGGAGCTCCTAAAAAACTACCTCTAGCTGGGCCCCACTCCAGACTAATAAATTATTATTTCCAGCAATAAGGCATAGGTATGGAGCAGTTTAAAAATTAAAGTATCAAGTAAATAAATAATACATCATCATCACCATCCCCATCACCAGTTACTAAACAGGAAGTTAATTTAAAAATCAATCCATTAAAATGAAATAATAGCAATAAACAAATAAATAATAAAGCACTCCTGAGGATTTTAATGCGTAGCAGTATTGAGAACCACTGGTCGGCTAGAACTGAAAAGAATTTATATTGGAGGGAGACGTCTCTCTGTTTTTCTTTATGCTGAATGTGGAGAAAAGAGTCAGGCAGCCCTGTGGCCCCTGGCAGCCACATAGTCACCGTGAAGGGAGCCAGGGTCAGCATGAAGCCAACACCGAGGAAGGTGGAACCAAGTGTTGAAAGAACTTGGGACCTTGGTGACATCAGTGAGTGGCTTATCTTACCATTCCGGGAATCTGTCCTACCTCTGGACTTCTAGTTATGTGAGAATGTGAGATAACACATTTCCTCATTTTAAAAACCAATTCAAGTCACGGTTTTCAGCCACTAGTACTGGGAAGCATTCTAACAGGCGACCCCAGAGAAATGGTCATCCCGCGGCCATCACAAATGGCGTCTACTCTTAACGACCCCCTGGCTCAGTGTCACCCCGCTGGACGCTCCAGGGGACTAGTCTCCAGGGGACTAGTTTCCTTGTCAGAAATCTGACTCGGAGACTAGACAGATGGGGTAGCAGGACGGCTCTGGGATAGTCTGTGGCTAAGCACCTCTCCCCCTCCAGACTGCACGCTTCCAGCTGGCAATTCTGTTGTCCTCTCCCCAACAGAGGAAATGAACAGGATGACAAAAGACCTGGCATTTCACCTTCTGTTAAAAATAATTAGTTTTCTCTATCTACCTAAGCAAATTATCTCATAATAGTCAAGCTGGAGGTTACAATTGTATGCTTCATGAGCTGTTTTCTTAAATTGCAAATTTGTTCTCAGGCAATAATTCCTTTTTTTATATTTATAATAGGAAAATGTGAGTAAAACATAAATATTCAACACTGGGAGCTAGTTAGAACAAAGTAAGTGTTTACGGCATAAATTTAGTGCAGTAGGTTACAAAACTGAATGTAGAGGAAGAGTCACTTTTTGAGAGAGAAAAAGAGAGAGACTGAGACCAAGATGTTATGAATAATTATTTCTGAATAAGTGGGAATATGAAAGTTTTGTTATGTAGTATTGTTTGTCTCTAGTTTCTAATTTTTCTCTAATGGGCACATATTGTTTTTGTACAAACAATGTAATATATATTTGGAAAGGATAGGGGATTGTTTTTCCTATATAAAACAAATCCTTAATTCTCCCGCGTGCTGGTCATTGGCTTGTTGGTGCCAAGGACCGTTCCCGCCATTCTGTGCAGCGCTCTGTCGGAGGTGGCAGGAATCCTGTGAATTGCATTTCCCAGACTCCCTTGCCAGCTGGCCAAGTGAGATGCTGCCAGTGGGAAGCACTGGTGGGAAACTGGTTGAAATGATGGAGAGACACCCTCCCCTTTGTTCAAAGCTGCTGGCAATGGCTGTGGCTGTGACCAGCAGCTAGGGGCTCCAGCATCGGCCTCGGTGGCCGGGGTGCAGTGGCCAGTACCAACAGCACCAACAGCTTCGCAGTGTCAGAGGCCCTCGCCATCTCCCATTCTCTCCTCCAGCATTAGGATTGGTCCTGACTTCCTGCGGATGCTTACCTCCAGGTGACCACACCTTCCCCTTTTCGTTCCTCTAATCTTGCCAACATTTACTTGTAACCGATTCCTCAAGCTGAACTCCCTCTGTTTGAAATACCTAGAATGATGCCCGTTTTCCCAGTGGGACACTGACTGATAGGCCTACATACTCTCAGTCCCGGCATCCGATTCGCCGATAAGTCCTCTACTGCCTAACTGTAACTCAAACCTCTTGTCTGCTCCCTCTCTCCATTGCCGAGACCAGTCCGGACCACCGTCGTTTCCCATGCACATTACTACAGCCTTCCCTCGGGGGTCTCCCTTCTTTTACACCTGCCCTACGACAATCCATACTCTACACAGAAGCTAGAGAAATCTTCCTTAGGTGTAAGATGGCATCGTTCCCCTTTGTGAAGCCCCTGCCTTTACAATCACGTCCAAACTCATTACCATGGCCTACAAGTCCCCAGTGACCAGGCCGTCATTCTGTCTTGTCTGCTTCACTCGCTATGATCCAGTCACATTTTTCTTTCAGTTCCTGAAACAAGCCGAACTCTTCCCTACCTCATGATACCGCACACACGGTACCTTCACTCTGGAATACAGTTCTCCCTTCCCTGCGAAAGGTAGCTCCTTCTGACCATTTCCTACATTTTCTTTCTTCAAAAAGGCCTTCTTTATCGCCCTAATGAACGTAGGCTTTGCCCATTTCGGCTCCTTGTTCATTTCCTTCAATAGTGCCTATCAAAACTTGATTCTTTTTTTTGGTATGTTTTACATCTATTTCTCCCAGAAGTCTGAAGGCAGGGACATGTTCACCACAGTATTTTCCAGTGCTCAGCACAGTGCCTGACACAAATCAGATGTCTACTATCCACTGAATGACTGTGCTGCATTTTTAAGTGTGTTTCAAATTCACACATAGAACTCAAGGAAATCTGATTTTCTCGACAATTTTTTTCATTGTTGGATTTGTTGGATGTCTACATTGTGTTTCTGTAGAGAATACGCCAAAAGTTAATGAAAATCTAAAAAGTAGAAAGAGGGGCGCCTGGGTGGCTCAGTGGGTTAAAGCCTCTACCTTCAGCTCAGGTCATGATCTCAGGGTCCTGGTATCGAGCCCCGCGTTGGGCTCTCTGCTCAGCGGGGGACTGCTTCCCCCTTTTTCTCTGCCTGCCTCTCTGCCTACTTGTCATCTCTCTCTCTCTCAGATAAATAAATAAAATCTTTAAAAAAAATAGAAAAAAAATAAAAAGTAGAAAGAAAAAAGAAAAAAGTAAATATTTTGGAAAAACAGACCCAGATGACAAAAGATAAAGAGCTTAAAAATCTTCCCATGATACAGTTGCAAAATGTTCTACCAGATCTGATTTGGTCCAAACTCTTCTATGGACAAATTTGGTTTTGTCTGAGTTGATTTTTTTTTAAAAAGATTTTATTTATTTATTTGAGAGATAGAGAAAGTGAGAGAGAGCATGAGAGAAGAGAAGGTTAGAGGCAGAAGCAGACTCCCCGTGGAGCTGGGAGCTTGATGTGGGACTCGATCCTGGAACTCAAAGATCATGACCTGAGCCGGAGGCAGTTGCTCAACCAACTGAGCCACCCAGGCGCCCTTGCCTGAGTTGATTTAAGCCCATTAGCTAAAACTGATTCAGTTATCCAGCCTGGGTTCTGAGTCTCTTTTAAGGCTACATGAAAGTCAAGCAGAGAATTTCACATAGGATCAGATCACATTCTTATTTTTTCTTTTTAAGACTTCATTTATTTATTTGACAGAGAGACAGCAAGAGAGGGAACACAAGCAGGGGGAGCAGCATTGGGAGAGGGAGAAGCAGGCTCCCCGCCAAACAAGGAGCCCAGTGTGAGGCTTGATCCCAGGACCCTAGGATCATGACCTGAGCGGAAGGCAGACACGTAACGACTGAGTCACCCAGGCGCCCCAGATCTCATTTTAAAAACACTTTTAGCTTTTGCATTCTTACATCCTTCAGTCAGGCCTTCATTCATTGAATCAGTCAGTCAGTCAACAGATATCTTCTTGCCTGCTTTCCCTGTGCCACATACTCTATTAGGTGCAGGATACACAAGTAAACAAGACAGATGGGATTTCTGGGCTTTGGAGGCCTATAGGCAAAATGGAGACAGCCAGTCAACAAGAAAACACATAAGTAAAGCAAAATAATTCCAGATAATGAAGAAGTGCTATGGGAAAATACAACAGGAGAATGTGAAATGTGGTAGAGGGGCACCATCGAGTCGCTGGTCAGAGAACTCTTCCCTAAGAAGGCCCCTCCAGCAAGGTTACCCTGCGACCTGTACATACCAAAATGATGGTGTCTTCTCTCCTTCCCACCCCCAGGTAATTAAAAATTCAAAAAGCCAACCAGGGCTTAAAATAAGTGCAGAGAAGGTCAACAAAGTTCTGATCCCCCTCCACCCCATCCCCCACAATGACAACTACTTGAAGACTTTGGGGGAAATATCTAAAATCAAATTCATTCCACAATATTTCCTCATCGTGAGGGCTCTTTTTTGGCTGGGTCTCCAAGTATACTTTTTTTTTTTTTTGAAGATTTTATTTATTTATTAGGAAAGAGAGAGAGGGAGAGAGAGCATGAGAAGGGAGAAGCTCAGAGTGAGAAGCAGACTCCCCGTGGAGCTGGAAGCCCGATGTGGGACTCGATCCCGGGACTCCGGGATCATGACCTGAGCCAAAGGCAGTTGCTTAACCAACTGAGCCACCCAGGCGCCCTCCAAGTATACTTTTAATCGGTTTACTGAGTTACCTAGCACTCAGGGCCATCTATGCAGAAACCTGAGGAGAAAGTGTTCCAGGGAGAAGGGAGAGCGGCCGGAAAGCCTCTGGCTGAGAACTTGGTGTATCCAGCCTGTGGGCCGAACACGGTTTTACTGGCACATTCTTTACACATTGTCTAGAGTCCACCAAGAGGGACCATCTCCTTTAACTTTCTTCCTTCCTAAGGGAAGGAACCCTTCCCTTAAGCCCCTCATGGGCCTCCCCCTCGCACGGCCCACCACCCCAGAACGACGGCACAATAGCTACCGTGTCAGAGAAAACCTAAAGTACTGAGGGGCCCACTACAGAAAAAGTTTGCTGACCCATGGATTTTCTTTTTTTTTAGTTTATGAAATAAGATCAAGAGCTGGTGGAGAATTTTCAGTTGCAGCTGAGCATGATTTCTTTTTCCCTTTTTAAAAGGCGGTGACGGGGCGCCTGAGTGGCTCAGTCATTAAGCGTTTGCCTTCGGCTCAGGTCATGATCCCAGGGTCCTGGGATCGAATCCCACATCAGGCTCCCTGCTCTTCCGGGAAGCCTGCTTCTCCCTCTCCCTCTGCTGCTCTCCTTGCTTGTGTTCCCTCTATCGCTGTGTCTCTCTCTGTAAAATAAATAAAATCTTCAAAAAAAAAAAAAGGCGGTGACGGCCACGAGGCAGAGCCTGCGTGGGGGAGGCTGGGCACGGCAGAACCAGGCAGACGCTGTGGCAGCAGCTGGGGTGAGTCCCTGGGGCCGAGACTTGCGTGGGAACGGTAGGCGTCAAGTGTCCGGGAGCGCCAATCCTTCTGTAGCTACAACACGGGCTTATTTTTCTCCTGAAAGGGGCTCAGGGTATCCTGCCCAGCCCCTAGCTCTTAGCAGTCGAGAAAGATGTCTCTCAAGTCGTCCCATTTGATCATCCTCTTGGAGAGGCCTCTGAGGTACTTCTGCCCACTTCAGGCCTTCACAGGAACCTCTGGAACTCTGGCCTCGCATTTCGTTCCCTGATGCCTCAGAAGTCCCCCAGGGCCTCTACCAGCTGCCTGAGCCGTCAGAAACAGTGCAACGTTGGTGTCACTCTGCATCTTCTCCTGGGGACAAGCTGCTGAGAACCCTGGCAGGCTAATGGCAGAGTCCTGGCGCTCTGTCCCCCTCTCTGGCCCTCATGGGGCACAGAATCTTCTGGGGCTCTGCTGATGTGCCCAGCTGCCTGGGCTCCCTGGCTCAAGAGCTGAGACTTCAGTCAAAGCAGGCCTGCATCTCTTTTTCTCTCTAAAAAACCAAAGAGCAATGTGGCCTCTTTTCTCTAACTCGAGACCTCTGAGTCTAGTGGCTGTCTGGGCGCTCTCTGCATCTGCTTTCTCCTGAGTGTTGGCTCTTCCTGGCGAGGGGAGGTGAGTGGACTGTGGAAGGTAACGGAAGCTGAAGTTTTTGACAAAACTTCCTGGACTGATGGAGACGCTGGTTTCTGCCATATCTCATTTGTTTACTCTCAACTGCATTCAGGTTCAATTCAGTTTTTAAATATTTTTATTTATTTATTAATTTTGAGAGCGAGGGAGAGAGAGTGGAGGGGGGGAAAGAGAGAGAAGGAGAGAATCTCAAGCAGGCTCCCCGCTGAGTGCAGAGCCTCATGAGGGGCTCAGTCCCAAGACCCTGAGATCATGAGCTGAGCCGAAATCAAGAGTCAGACACTCAACCGACTGAGCCACCCAGGCGCCCCAATTCAATTTTTAAAAAATAAATTGCTTTTCTCAAACCATTCTGGATTTGAGTTGGAATCTTCAGTTTGGGGATTGCCTGAAAATGTTTCTGTTTTTTAAGTCCGAGTACAAGTCAGATGAACGCAGAGCCTGGGAGGTACCACAAAATAATATTAACAACAACAAGAAATAAACCTTAATAGAGTGTTCTTAGCTCATTTTGTTCATTAGAAAGATAGAAAGGGAGTGAAGGGAAAAATTTAGGAAAGTAAACGGAATCATGTTACTCCTGAGTGTCCCTTCATTTTTCAAAGTTCTATGCCTCATTCACTTTTTTAAAAAAACATTGTAGTTAAGGGTCGCCTGAGTGGCTCAGTCCGTTAAGCGTCTGCCTTCGGCTCAGGTCATGAACCCAGGGTCTTGGGATGGAGCCCCGACTTCCTCACGCGCCTCCAGGGCCCAGAGACTGAGGCGGGCAAAGGCCATCTGGACTTCAGCTGCGAGGTTAGTCCTCATCTGAGAGTGAAAGTGGTTTTAGAGCCTTAAAGGAGAAGAGGGGAGATGGGGTGGCTGTGCAGGACTGGGGGTTTGTGGGTCGAACACGGAGTAGGAGTGCGTTTCAAAAGGGGGAAGCATATCAGAATCACTTGTGAAACTTTTTCAAACTTGTCATTTTGATCCAACTCTGACCATCATGTCCCCCAACCCCATATCGATGCCTCCGTATCCTCCTTTTCCCCCATACCTCTATATCCTCCTTTTCCCTCTTACCTCTACAGAACGAAGTGACTCTGTGACTCTGTGACTCACAGGAGTGTGTCTGTCTCCCAAGTGGGTTGGGGCCAAGAGTGTATCCAGATTTGGGGGGCCTGAAGCTGATAACAATTTTAGGGGCTCTCTTTAAACAAAATACAAAATAGCAGATAAAAATGCCTGTAAGCTACATCCAAATGGCCAACAGACACATGAAAAAATGCTCAACATCACTCGGCATCAGAGAAATACAAATCAAAACCACAGTGAGATACCACCTCACACCAGTCAGAATGGCTAAAATTAACAAGTCAGGCAACGACAGATGTTGGCG
>CM052797.1:70956515-71019415 GCA_028533885.1 Nasua narica
AAAAAAAAAAAACAAAATGCCTGTAAGCTAATATATAATGCACTCAAAGCACTCCAGTGCCACAGACAGATCTGCCTCCTCCTTTTTAATAACTGCATACTATTTTATTTTATGAATGCACCGTAATTTATTTATCCATTCCCCTACCGATAGATCCATATATTGTTTCCAGCCTCTTGCTATTATATAAAACACTGCCATAAGTACCATCGTACATACATCAATTCCCACATTCAGAAACATTTCTGTAGGGCAAATTTCTAGAACTAAAAATCACAGGATGGAAAGCGCATTTGTGCATTTCTAATTTTGGTAAGTATTACGAAATCACCTTTATGAAAATTGTTCCAGCTTACGGTGCCTGTTTCTCATGTCCTTGCTGGCATAATAGTATTATTTGATATATATTTGCCAATGTGATAGATGAAAAATTGTATCTCTCTCTCTCTCTCTTTTTTTTTCTTGAGTACTTTTTCATATATTTAAGCACCGTATGGGTTGTTTACTTGAACTGTTCGTATCCTTTGCCTGGTTTGGTTTGGTTTTGTTTACAGTAGACCAATAACCTAATTGGTCTTTTTCTTACTGAATTGTAGAAACCCTTTATATTTTAGGAAAACTATCGCAGTAATATGTAAAATGCAAATATTTTTCCCGGTTTTCTGTTGGTCTTTTGACTTGGCTTCTAGGGGCTTTACCATCACATTTTTTTAAAAAATGTTACCCAATTTAGCTTTCCAAGAGTGGGCCATTTTATTTCTTTAAAGATTTTTATTTATTTATCTGAGAGAGAGAGAGAGAGATTGGGAGAGAGTGCACAAGCAGGGGGAGCAGCAGGCAGAAGGAGAGGGAGAAGCAGACTCCTTGCTGAGCGGGGAGCCTGATGCGGGACCCGATCCTAGGACACTGGGATCATGACCTGAGCGCAAGGCAGACGCTTAACGACTGAGCCACCCACGCACCCCATGTGTGGGCGATTTTAGCTCTGGCAGTGTGGGAAGGCTCCTCCCAGAGGGTGGCCCTTGAGCTGAAACCCCAAAGATCGCATACACGTCTATTTGTTCGGGGGTCTCATGCAAAGAGCAGGAGTCAGGCGCTCTCATCTATAGACTCTCAGGAAGGCCTGCGCTCAGCGTTTTAGCAAACACCGCCAACAAGAAGTACCAGAGCTAGACAGGGCCCAAATCACAAAGGTTCTGAAAGTCAGGGAAAGGATTATAGGTTAGCTTCAAGGCCCTACAGGGGAACCAAAAGCAATGAGGAAAAAAAAATGATAGGCTAAATGGCTATTTTAGAGTCTACATATTATTAGATGAATAGTCTGGTAATTATCACCGTGCAGCATGGATTGGGCTCCAGGAGTATTCGTCAGTGAGTTTCAGGCAGAAGGATGACACAGCTGAGTGGAAACACTAGGGGAAACTAAAGCATTTGATGGGAGCTCGACTCGGTGACATTTCTTTCTTTACCAAGAATACCAAAATGCTGAGATTTTCTGTGATAGATCATCCATACTCCGCCCCCCCTTTTCTTTACCTTTGTGGGCTCTCTCCTTTTCTGCTCATCTTTTTTCCTTCCACCCTTTCTTTTTCCTTCCTTGCCTTTCTCCTCTCCCACTTGATAGTACAGCCAATGCTTTATTCTTGACCCCACCGACAGCATTAAAGAACAAGGGGAGACAGTGTTTATGCAGAAATAACTCTCTATTTAGTGTGACACCTGACATCGCACAGCGATGCCGTGCATGTAACTGGCACTGGAACCCTCTTTCACCCAGGAGTCCCCAAGGGCAGGAACCACATCTTTTCCCTCCCGAGCTGTATTCTGGTACAGAGACGTGGATCTACTACGTGCTCGAAAAACAGGTGATGTTACTGTGCATTCACGGGCTGTGTCTGCAAAATGGCTAATTGCAGAGAGTATGGTTTCCTTTTAACAGTTCAGGTCTAGGAACAGTTGAGGGCAAAGACTGGTCTGAGAGGTCAGGACAGGAAATGGATTTGAGACTCTTCCCTAAAGATGAGGCAAAGCCATAATTAAAAATGGGATCACTACGTCAGAAGGCAGTCGAAAAGGTGTAGATGGACAAGAAAACAAAGCCTACGTCCGTAGTATGGCTAGCAAAGGAAGACCGTCAAAACTTGAGGCAGACAATATCATGTGACACTAGATTTGGAGAAAAGCAGCAGTAGGGCCCGAAACTGAGGTGGGAAGGAAAGAAGGAAAAGAAGACAGAGCAGGCTTCTCTCAGGACCCAGCTGGAAGTGCAATAGACCAGGAAGGGAGTCGGCGAGGAGGAATGAAGAGCAGGTTAGACATTGCGGAAGTGCTTTCCATTTTTGTGCCTTATTTCATTTCATGGTGGTTCTCCAAGTTACAAATTATGATCCTAGTTTTACAGCTGTGGAAATTGAGGCAAAGAAAAGTCGAGTGACTTCCCCAGAATAGGCCATGGTGCTGGGATTTCTACCCCATCTACATCCAAGGTCTCACCTCTATCATCAACTCAATCAGAGCAAAAGGAAAGTTCCTATTATTGAAAACATTGGCCAAGCAGGCCAGGCAGAGTCTGGGAGGTCTCCCAGGTGAGCACAAGCTGTGCCTTCAGCCAGGTGAGCTGGGCCAGCAGATAGACTCTGCTCTTGGCAGAAGAAGGAAAAGAGAACTGTAGTTACAAGTTTTCTCAGCTTCTTCCCCCAGCCAAGTCGATGTCATGTTTGTTCTAGGGCCATCTTTTATTCAAATAATATCTCAGTGTTTCCTCAAAGAAGTTATCAGTGTGCCTGGTTTGGATGCACTGCCTTCCTTCCAATTTCCTATTTCCCTGGGGCCACATTCTCTTGACACATCTCTCCTCCACACACAGTGACCACACTAATTTGGAATTGGAATCCTACACAAAAAGGGAAAACACCCAATAGGAAAATAAATCCTAATTTTTTTTTTTTACCCACCATAGATTTAGTTGGAGATGAGAGAGGTCCTGCTTCACACGGCAGTATGATTAAATACATAAGCAGAAAGAATCCTTAAATGTTCTGATTTGCTCACTGTTTACATTACAAAATTAATTGAATACAAGAACAAAGGCAAACATTTACAAATGGAGGAGAGGGGTGAACAGCCAAAAATATACCAGGAAATAAGAGCTGGCTTTCTGCTTTTTTAAAAAATTGATAAATCCATTCCCCATGAGTCCTTGCCTACCACAGATTTTTCTTATCAATGGGTACATAAATAAAGTACATCTAGAAAGCTGTTATTATGGAACAAGTCCAAACAAAAAAGAGAAAAATGACAGAACACAGAGAATATTCCTTATGTAAATCCTGAATTTGAGAATGCCAAAAACCAATGGAAAATGACAGTGCCAGCTAACTTGGGACTTAGGACGAGGCCCTCAAAGAGGCTTCCACTTTCTAAGGCTTCCCATTTCAGCAACTGTCTCACCCACTATTGGCCAATGTTGCCCCCAGTTCTGCCACTCACTCAGTGAGTATCTGAGGCTTGGAGAAGTCAATTCTGCCCTTTGGGTCTCAGGATTCTCACCTACAAGGTGAGGGCGCAGGACTGACAGATTCTCCAGATACCAGCTTCCATGATTCAGTGCAGACTGTATATCCCACCGCCTTTTCCCATTCGTACTCCAGTCTAAGCCAGAGTGATACTGGGTGTGTATCACCAAGGATTCTGTAGGAGAAGGAAGGGCATCTGGTCTTTGGCTGCTTTTCTTGAAGTAAGACACCTACCCTGTGCATAAAGCCTCCCACCACCACCCAGGCAGGGGACCACCTGCTCCTTACGGGGCAGGCAGGACTGCGGGCTCTATAACATGATCACGTAACTCAGGGATCACAAATGTTAGCTACCTTGCCAACCAAAATACTGCAGCTCAATTTTACTCGAAATCCACAGCCTGTTCATAAGCAAATGCTCTCCTATATAAAAAATTACCTAGAATTAATTAAGTTGCCCCAACCTTAGTCCATAATTATTTTTATTTGTTCTTTAACACTGATGATAATAATAGACAGATGATACTAATAGACTGTCCACCGAACTTTGTGTACCTTTTGCAATACATTTCCATTTGATGAACCTTGATACTTGGTTAGGAAATGTGTGATCCCATGAGAGCAGGTTTCCTCAAAACAAACCACTCTCCAAAACAAGTGAGAAGTTTTGTCTTTAATTCCTGTTTTAGACATGTTATAAACATGCAAATTTATTTCCCAGTTGATTCAATCTGCCACCTCTAAATCTTTAGGGAGAATTACAGAAATGGAGATAAAATCTTGGTAATTTATTCAATTTTATCACTTCTACTGATCCCATAAAAAGACTCCATCTGTCAAATTATCTTTTCTTAAAAAAAAAAAACCCACAAAAAAACCCTTTATAATTTTCTTTATATGGGAATGTTGAAAACGAGTAGTTTAAGTATCTGTGTCATGAAAACTATTGACGTTCCAATAAAATCTGTTCTTTCTAAATTATCTGTTCCTTAGCCTCTTTTGAGAGGAAACTTCAGCTTCTATCATTTGTTTATAATTTGCTTGCGCAGCTTGGGATTTATTGCTTTGGGTGAATATATTATGGCATGTTTGGGAAGTGTAGAATAAAATATTCTTATGTTAACATATTCTGTGATTTGGATTCCAATCCATAATCAGTACATCTTTCTTTTGAAATTTCTGCTGCCTTGGTTTTATGGAAAGCACAAACAGTAAGCATAAAGAGAAGAGAAACCTCGTTGAATCCCATCTTTTATCATATATTTTAAAGCTTGTTTCTCAAATCACAGGCTGCATGAATGTCAATGCACCTGAGTGGCTGAGATCCATTAGAAGAAGAACAACCCCCTCTACCCCCACTCCCATTCCTTACCCCCACCCCCACCCCCACCATGAATTTGCAGGCACCTAATCTTAATTGGGCCCTCCTTGCACTAATCTTTGGTTAGCTCCCTTATTCTCTCAGTGACTATGCCAAAGCTTCACTTCTCTCTCAAAGGGCCCACCATCTATTGCGAGACAAAATACAGAATGCCCAGTTAAATTTGAATTTCAGATAAGCAATGAATAATTTTTAGAGGAAGTTTGTCCCGTGCCACATTTCATATGTCCTATATTTTTATTTGCTGAAATCTGGCGAGCCTGCCTCTAACATCTCTTTTTCTCGCAGCCACCTTGGTCTCCTGGTAAAATCTGAAGTCATTGGCAGGAACTCCCTGAATTTCCTGTCATCTCTTCTCCAAATTCCCCTACCTTGAGGTGCACGTTTACCTGTGTCTCTCCCCTACCCCCAGCCACTGGCCGGTGCAGGACCAGTCTCCACACTGAGCTGCCACCACTCCTGTGTGAGGTGTCCTAACACAAAAAAGTACAGAGCCTGAAGCTATATCACAGTCCGCTTGCGTCCTACAGAGCCCCGCCCTGGATGCCTGTGTTTAGAGGAGGAGAAGCAGGTTTGAAATGTATGCACCCAGAAGCTAGTCCACGGAAAACTCTTCCAAATTTTACAGGAAAGAAGCCTGATGGTTTTCCCAGATTGGGCAACGATCTTAAATATTTACACGACACCATCAATAATTATTGGGATGCTCAAAGAAAACTTCCTAAACTATCAATTTTTAAAGTTTGAACAACTGTGCTAGAAGAAAGAGAAAATTACCTATTTACCCTAGGACAAGTGATATTGCAAAATCATTATCACAAGAATCAGTGATTAAAACTATGAAGTCAAAAATTTAGGGGAAAAGTATTTTAGAGGTACTTGAAGGGGTTAATTTTTGTTAATTATGTGACTTTCTAGATTCTGTGATGTTGTGGTATTTGTCAACTTTTAAAAATTTGTAATTATTATCGTGTCTCTTTTCATTCTAAATAAATTTTTTTGTTCCTTATTTTGTATTTATAATTTTGTATTCTTTTTCTTAAAATGGTCCCCACTATTAGTGTGTGAGCTTCAGGGTCCTTTCAAACCTGGATCCCTCCTCGCGTAGAGAAATGCCAAAACAGAAAGCACAACCAAGTCCTCATTGATCAAGGTGGAGATTTTAGAAAACCCACACCAGGTAGAAAGGGAAGCAGACAAAGGATCTAGAAAATCCCTTGAGAGAAACAAGCAGTGAACTGGATAAATTCCAGAAATGAAAAGCAAATGCCTTTGGCAGCTCTTGACACATTCTTGGAGTTCTCTTCACTGACAAGTCAGATTTATTTTGGGAGAAATGGTTCCCTTTCCTTTTGCTCAGCCCTCGAGTCAGATTCCTCAGGATTCTATGCTTGTCCTTCCCTCTTTACTCTGCACAGTGAAAGAGACTAACTACACCATCTCATCTATTCCCAAGTTCATAATCAACACTTATAATCTAATGGCGTTTGACTTTCTGTACGACTCACCTCTCTCTCTCTCAAGCTTCATACTCAGAGGACCGCTTCAGAGCATTTTCCCAGCTCACAGTGACCACTCCAGCCGCCGTCTCCCAGGCGGCCATCTTGTGCGATGTGCTCCAGCCTCTGGGCCACAGTTGGCTGAGAAGGGGCAGTCATGTGATCCAGGCCAGAGTTCTTTTTTCTATACATTGGGAATTGGGAAAGAGAGGGCAAAAGATCAACTGACTTCCCTTCTCTAGACAGCTAGACCTGTCAAAGGTAAGTGAGGCTGAGCTGTGGGGGCAAGCCCTTTCCACAGCAGGGACTCGGGAGAGGCCCATGCACAAGCAAACAGAAGGAGCCAGTGTGTGCAGAGAAGCAATGCTGACTCCTGGCCAGAATGGCTACCCAGCTTTCCAGGTCCTTGTGTCAGAACCTCCCCAAGACCCCGTTGACAGGACACCTCTGCATTCCCATAACGTATTTCT
Organism: Nasua narica; assembly: GCA_028533885.1. Classification (NCBI taxonomy): domain Eukaryota; kingdom Metazoa; phylum Chordata; class Mammalia; order Carnivora; family Procyonidae; genus Nasua; species Nasua narica. The sequence continues at coordinate 70,963,381 of CM052797.1, forward strand.
CATTTCAATTTAAGTTAGCATGAGCTGATTTCTGATACTTGGATCCAAAAAGATATGCCTAACTAATACGGGCAGCAGGTCATATACAAATTAATCAACCCCAAAGCCTTAACAGAGAAAATTCTCATTCCTGAGGAAATCCTGCCAGTAAATTTGAGGGCGTCTGAGAATTTTTTTCTAGGTAGAACTTTTGGAGCTCACTTCAAATTAATTACAGAAAACTTTATTGTTAAATATCATCAGCTTCATTACAGTCATTTGGATCACAGTCCAGCTGTTTCTTTATGGATATATAACTTCATGTAAATTAGATTTCCCTGTAGGAGATTGAGATTATTCCAACTTTTCCTGGAGTGATAGAATGAGCTGCATATTGATAAAAATTATCCTTATGAGGTTTACCAATAATAATTACAGGAAATATTTCCTAACATGGCATATTACATTGGAGTGTATGCAAATAAAGCCTGTATTTAAATTTTTAAACAGCTCCCTTTACCTAATGATACAACAACATAGTATTGATTTAATAACTATCATTTTCTAAAATGACTTTACAACTGCATCTTAAAGAACTCAAGAAAGTGAAGAAAAATAGATTTCCATAAGCATAAAATGTGTGGTAGAGTAGTTAATTTCAAAAGTTTTCAGGAAAGGGAAACTTTTAAAAGTCTCTTTTTATCAGCCAATTGCTAGAATCCTTGTTGCAGCATAATCTAAAACTGGAAACAACCTAAATGTCCAACAATAGGATGCTGGTTAAGTAAGCCACAGAAATCTCTACAGCTATTAAAAGTGATATAGGCTTAGAATTGTTGATGTGGAAATATATTCACTGGTGAAAAACAGAGGTTATAGAGCAGCAGGTTTCAATCCATTTTTGTAAAATAAGTCAGTAAATAAATAATACTGTATGAATCTGGAGTTTTGAATGGTGTATGCCAAAATGTAAATGGCAGTGCTTTTCTCTGGGTGATAGAAATTACCCAGAGCAAATTATTTGAATTTCTATTTTTTTATGATGTGCCTTTTAAAACAATGTACACATATCACCTTCATCATTAGAACCAACAGAAATATTATTTTCATTTTTTTTATAATCTCAACTTGAAGGATAGAGTCCAAGAGTTTTGGTGTAGAAGGAACAGTAAAAGCTTCCCTCATCCAACTCCACCCCTCCCACCTTCTTACTGCCAGTGCTAGAACCCCTTCTGGAAAATTCTGACAGACCCTCACCCAGACTTAATGAATGAATGGGAAACTCACTACTTTCCACGTATAACAAGATAAATCTGATGATGGTGGAATTCCATTTGGGATAGGAATAGAGTTTGGAGAAATACAGAATACTAGGGGGCACTAAGGTGCGGTGAGCCCCCAAGACCTAGGGTATACCCAAGATCAAGTGCTCTGTACGAGACAAGGGGAAGAACAAGTGTTCTTCCTGAAGGGAAGGCGAAAGAGCTTTTCAGAGAAAGGTGAGGAGAGAGGGCATTTCACAAGCTGGAGAGAGGCTGGGACCACTGCAGCCATCTCTGAGAGGGGCCGGTGGGAGCTCTTTCCACCCAGGGTACCATGAGACTGTTACTTGGTTTGTTTGGGGTTGTTTTTTTGTTTTTTGTTTTTCCCTGTGATGTTAACAGCCCCTTATCTCTTGTGCTTTGCTTCCTCCTACTCTAATTTGTTTTAGTGAAAATCAAAGTCGTGGGTGACTTTAAATTTCAACCGACATGCTGCGAAACAGCACCCAACGTCGGCATCAACCACGAGACCAGAAATTACCAAACTCTCAGCCCTAGCTCTGGACCCTCAGCTGGTGGTACCTGAGGGAGGAGGGTCCATCTTGCTGGGGTTCCTCGGGCCCAGGCGCCTGTGGCCTGCGGGTGTGGGCTCCGTGGGGCAGCCCCTCCCACAGCTCTGCCCAGAGCAGCTCCCAATCTGCGTCTGTCTGCCTCCGTGCCTTTCGTTCTGCTCTGTAACAACTCGGGCTGTTTCATCCCCGCTCTGAGTGAAAGATAAAGGCAAGATGATGCCCTTGAAATATTAAACCAAAGTAATTTTCATTCCCCATAAGTGGTGTTGTCCTATGACCCCTCACTCGTTGAATCAATGGCTTTGACTACTTCAGGGAAAGGCTGCATACTTAAGTAGAACAAAGTCATTACTCAGCTTAGAGTGCCAAACTAAATTTCCTCAGGTCACAGCAAGATAATTCCAGGCTTTGTTAAGAGAAAAAAAGGGTTTTGCCTACTTTCAAAAAGTTTTCTTTTCAACCCTTAAAGAGCAACGCTCAGGGGTCTGAGCCCAGAACTTCACTAGAATGCTTTGGTCTTCCCACTGCTGTGTGTGTCCCTCTGGGAACGCCTGAAGATTTGCTAAGGGATGCGTGCTCCCTGGGGATTTTAAGGGAACGGTTTTTAAAATAATCATCTTCCATATGTATTCTTTCCTAAAATTAACCTGCTTTTAGAATTCGCAGATTACCTTACTTTTTCAAAGTGTTCTCCTCCTTTACAAAAGAGCATACCCTTCATTGTCCAGAATCCTAAAATAGTACATTGCCCACAGGTACAAAAACCTCTGGGTCTCCAAGTGGCTGGACAGTTGGAGAAAGGGTGCCCCGGAGGGAAGGTTCTTTGAGAGTAGCCTCAGGTGAACTCCCAGGAAAATACTGAGGGCCACGGGGCCTCATCTCATCCAGGCTTCAACATCATCCATGGCCAAGTGCCTCATCCCTTTATCTCTGTTTCCTTGTATTAGAATTCTGAAGTGATACAGTTGTCATGAGGACTTATATTGAAACACTGACTTAAATTGAGAAATAAAATCCAGCCTTGTCCAGACAGAAAGTACAGTTGCTTTGGCTGACTGGCTAGAAAACAAAAACCGACTTCACCAGTTAGGTTCTGCGTGGTTATTTTCCACACACTGAGTGAGCAAAATCAAAGGTTCTAGGGTTTTAACAAAAATCTATTTAGAGCATATATACGATATAAAATCGACCAGAGATAACATCTTTTGCAACTATGAAACGTGAGATAAAAAATTGCAGACGTCAACCTAAAAATGTGGAAGCTTTCAGGATTCTTGTAGAGGGTACGAGAGGAAAGTGTGCTAAAAAACTGTGTACAGGGGCACCTGGGGGGCTCAGTGGGTTAAGCATCTGCCGTCAGCTCAGGTCATGACACTGGAGTCCGGGGATCAAACCCCACAGCAGGCTCCCTGCTCAGAGGGGAGTCTGCTTGTGCTCTCTCACTCTCAAATAAATAAATAAAATCTTTAAAACAAACAAACAAACAGTGTAGAGAGGCAGGGTAAGGTGGAAGCCCATTTTTGGTTAGACATGAAGGGGAAGCGAGGTGAAGGGCAAGAGGTCCTATGTGAATGTGAGAGCTCCCACCCTGGAACAAACCTAAAAATCCAAGAGACAATGGGGAGTGGGGAGTACTATAAATAAGTAAGTAAGTAAGTAAGTAAATAAATAAATAAATAAATAAATAAATAAATAAGAGAGACTCCAGAGCACAAGGACTTGTTTCTTCCCCTCCAAGACAGAGTAGCCCAGTAGCTGAGGAAAACCTAAATCATCTTAGCCCACTACATGAAGTAACCCCAGGGCAGTGGACAGGCGGTAACGTATCTTTAAATAGAGCAAACACTGAGAGTCTACCAGGCCTGGCTCCTGTGGCAGTCACGTGAGGTGAAAAAAATTCCCCAGGCCCTCAAGACCCACTGAGGGATCCGCAAGGTGACCAGGAGTTCAGAATGGCCAGATCTTTAGAGGATGGCAGCTGAACTCCCCAGGTGTAATCCTGCTCCCTCCCTCCTTCTCCCTTCTGTGCCCTGATACCATCCGAAGAAGAAAGGAGGCTGGACAAAGGAGGAAACCTGAAGGAAGCAGTTTTGGGTTTTGTGGGGGTCTGGGGGGGTTTTTTTGTTGTTTATTTTATTTTTTTTTGAAAGAGATCACAAGTAGGCAGAGAGGCAGGCAGAGAGAGAGGGGGAAGCAGGCTCCCCACTGAGCAGAGAGCCCAATGCAGAGCTCCATCCCAGGACTCTGAGATCATGACCTGAGCCAAAAGCAGAGGCTTTAAGCCACTGAGCCAACCAGGCACCCTCCCTAGGATTTTCTTTTTTTTTTCCTCCCTAGGATTTTCTTAATAACATTTCTTTATTCCATCTGTGAGTCATCAAATAACTTACACAGGTAACCACTTTTTCATTAGAGTCATATATATAGTCATTGAGTTTTATTTCGTTTTTTTTCTCTATTCTGTATTTTTTCCTCCAAATTTTTATCTAAATTCAAGTTAGTTAACATATAGTGTAGTATTGGTTTCAGGAGTAGAATTTAGTGATTCATCACTTACATACAATACCCAGTGCTCATCACATCAAGTGCTCTCTTTAATACCCATCACCCATTTAGTCCATCCCCCAATCCATTCTCCTTCCAGCAACCCTCAGTTTTATCTCTATAGTTGAGTCTCTTCTCATTTGCCTCTTTCTCTGTTCTTATTTTTCCTTCCATTCCCCAATGTTCATCTGTTTTGTTTCTTAAATTCCACGTAGGAGTGAAATCATAAGGTATTTATCTTTCTCTGACTGACTTACTTCCCTTAATATAATATATTCCACATAATACACCCCACATAAGAGGCGCCTGGGTGGTTCAGTGGGTTAAAGCCTCTGCCTTCGGCTCAGGTCATGATCTCAGGGTCCTGGGATCCAGCCCCGCATCAGGCTCTCTGCTCAGCGGGGAGCCTGCTTCCTCTTCTCTCTCTGCCTTCCTCCCTGCCTACTTGTGATTTCTGTCAAATAAATAAAATAAAATCTCAGAAAAAAAATACACCCCACATAATACATCCACATAGTTGCAAATGCCAAGATTTCCTTCTTTTTTTTCAAGATTTCCTTCTTTTCGATGGCTGTATAGTCATTGAGTTTTAGAGCTTAAAGGAACTTGAGAGATCATCAGCCCTTTGCTCTCATTTGACAAATATGGAAACGGAAGCCCAGAGCGAGCGCGTGAGTTGGCCTATGTTGGAGAGCTGGTATCAGCGGTGGTGGCGCCTGCTAGCTCACCTGAAGGTTGAGTCCCTGGTAGTCCTTTATGGCACCTGCCTTCTAATGCTTTTTAGAACGTAAATTCACCCCACTCAGTTTGGAGGCTTGGTGATGGGTTCAGAATACCTCCAGTTTGGCTGACTGATTCCTCCAGAGTAGCCCAAGAACACTTGACATCCACTGGTTTAACGGTACATGAAGAGAACAATCACAAAACCAACTTCGTAAGCACTGGTATGAGGCATCATGGAAGCCCTTTACAATAGGGCTGCCCAGTTGAACCTCCGGTGATTTAGGAGACGCTCTGTATTGGCACTCTCCAATATTGTGGCCACTGGCTGTTGGGGCTTTTGAGCACTAGAAGTGTGGCTAGTAGGACTGAGAAACTGAATTTTAGGTTTTACTCAGTTTTAACTAATTGTAACTTATATATGCATAATCACATGTGGCAACTGTACCAGACAGTGGAGATCTAGAATACCCATAAATCTAAATACTCATAAAATCTAGAATACTCCTTCCTCTTCTTTTTCATCACAATGATCAGGAAATTAGTTGAAACCAGTAATTTCTCGTCTATGTACCTATGTCTTCCTCAGAGCCTTTGCCTCTCAGTTCTTGAGGAGACAGAATTTTATACTGTGCCAGAACGTAGTCATTCCCTGGACGACCAAACATGTTCCTTTGAAGGCCAAAGGCTGAGCATAACTCTTAGTCACTAGCCAAGATTTATTGGTGTTATTTATTTAATTTTTAATTGACTTTCACTGTGCATGGGATTTTCAAAATTTTTAATTCAGTTTTAAGAGCTTTAACATCTCAGTAATGTTTTCCTGATCCTTCTACATTTTCAGATGATATTTGGTCTCTAGCACTACTAGATCTACTGCCTATCGCTGCATCAAAATCATCCCAAAACTCTGTGACTTAGAACACCACCATCTTCACTGTTGCAAGTTTCTGGGGGCCCGGAACCAGGGCACGGCGTAGATGGATTCCGTGGCTCAGAGTGTCCCAAGAGGCTTCAATCAAGACGTCAGCAGAAACTGCAGTCATCTCAAAGCTCGACCACGGGAAGTTGTACCTCCAAGCTCCCGCCTATGGCTTCGGGTCCTGGCTGACTGTTGACCGGAGGCATCAGTTCCTTGCCACGCAGACCTCTGAGGACTGCTACTCACGACATGGCCACTGGCTGCTCTCTGTTCCTTGTCACACGGGCCTCCACACAGAGCAGATCACAACATGGCATCCTGTTCCATCAGAGAGAAGGCAAGAAAAGCCAAAGACAGCGTGGGAGCAAAGGGCCTGCTCTTTCATAATCTAATCTCAGAAGCGACATCCCATCGCTTCTGCTGTATCTTGTTAGAAGCACGTTAGGCAAAGCCTAACAGACAAGGCGGTGCACCCCAGAGAGCAGGGTTCACCAAGAATAACATGAAAAGCAGATCTCCACACCTACTTCAAAGAAGACTCTTTTCCAAGCTGGTCTAGTCAGTCTTGAATCTTGGCTTCAGGATCAGCTCTACCCAGAGTCACACCCAGCACGTGGGTGTGTCCAATGTCACTCACGTAGACAGTGGAAGAGCTAGACCTAGAACCCAAGACTCCTAGGTTCCTGACCAGTCCTCTGTTTTTCTCTCATACGTGTTTGGTTAGGACTCCAGTTCAGTGTGGAGCCCCACAGTGCCAAGCAAAAGCATTTTGACTTTAAAACACAGGCTCTAAGGCTTCTAAATGGAAAAGTGCTATGACAGAAGTGATTTCTAAAGAAAGATTAGTGTGATGACTGTAAATCGGAGAGGAAAAGACTGGAAATTACATTAATTCCAATTTATTTACACTTAGTGTATTTATGCTCTACAGTTTTGTAGTTTGTGACTGTAAAAATATCCCATGTGTTTTCATAAGTCTTAATAAAATGGTCTTTAAAAGAATTATTTGGGCCAAAAATACATCAAGCAAAATGCTACATTGGAAAGTCTATGACCAAGTTTTATAATACACAGTACTTTTGCATGTGCACATTGAAATAAACTCTAAAAATGATCTCCAGTGAATTTCTAGAAATGATATCTTCTATTAACACAGGAAGCTCCTGGGAGAGTCAGAACTTGAAAACCCTGAGAAGATACTATAGTCTGTAAAACGTTTTAAAGTACCGTCCTTCTAAGCCTCCACCTCCAGCCATGAGAACACACAAACTTGGATTTAAACGAGTAGGATGGTGTGGCTAAGTCTTCTACTTATCCATCAGTATTCACCCTCGCCGTCTTCTTTTAATAGTGAATTTTCTGAGGCTTAGCTGGGCACATCGCCCAGTCAAGACTACATTTCCCAGCCTCCTTTACAGTTAGGTGCGACCATGAAGACAAAGTTCCAGCCAATGGGCTATGAGTGGAAGTGATGCAACTCCTTCCTGGTCTGTCCTTAATGGGAAAGGTATGTGTTACCCTTACTCCTTCTTCTCTTCTGACTGGTTGGTATGCAGATGTGATGACAAGAACTGGGAGTAGTCAGAGGTGAAAGCTCCCATAACAGCCTTGGAATGGAAATTTCCTTGACAGTTAAAAATTTCTTTTTTGCCCAAGTCACTGTGGTTTGGAGTGTCCATATTAGAGCAGCTTACACTATAACTTAACTACTACAATAACTATCTACCTTTCCTTTATATTGGTTCTCTACCTAAAGAAATAATAGAAAAAAAACCTTTTTTTAAAATAAATAACAGACACCTAGACAAAAGTGATAAGGAAAAGGGATATATGAGGCCATGTTAAATTCTTGTTGTCCTCTTCTACTTACCAGGGAAGCTACCAGGATCATAACGGTAATAGCAAACCCCTAATTTTTCTTTCTATTTGAATTTACTCTCCTTATTTTTAAAAATTATTTATTTACATTTATTTATTTTAAAGGGAGAGAGAGAGCACACAATTGAGCTTGAGCCGGTGGGGGGTGGGGAGGGATAGAGAGAAAGGGTCTCAAGCAGACTCCCAGGGAGTCTGACGCAAGGCTATGCCTCTGAGATATGACCCTAGCAGAAATCAAGAGTTAGAAACTCAACCTACCAAGCCGCCCAGGGGCACCTACTTCCCCTCTTTTTAGCCAATATTTAAAAGAGCAGTAATATACATAAGTTCAGACTTGCTAATGAATCAAGGGTGACTTTAAGTTTCCCTTTCTCAGGTTTGACTAGGATCAGAAACTAGAGATCTATTCAGCTCAGTGTTGATAAATGCTTAACCACTGGCTCCCCAGGGCAAAATAAACCCCAGTGGGTAGAATTTGCCAATTTCCAAGATAAAAATACTTCCACCATCGTCGATTTCAAGCTAGGACTATGAGAAGAAAGGTTCACATTTGCACTTTGCAAGGTAATACCAGCTGGCTCCAGAACACTGGAACCTTTCTATCTATTGCCTCAGCGGGGGCTTGCTTCCTGATTTCCTTACACTCTGGAGAAGGATGCCAAATGTCCAGTGATGTGCACCAGGAAGAGTTAAGACAGTGTGGGGTGTGGCTCTCATGCTCTCAGAAGTGCATGTGGGGCCTGAACTTCATCTGAGTTTTGATGCTCCTACAGTAACATTTCATGCTTTTGGTTCCAGTCAGGGGTTGGTAAACCCCACTGCATACCAGAAACCCTGGGGAGGGTTGTTGTTTTTTTTTTTTTTCAAGATTTTATTTATTTATCTGACAGAGAGAGAGAGACAGCAAGAGAGGGAACACAAGCAGGGGGAGTGGGAGAGGGAGAAGCAGGCTCCCCGCTGAGCAGGGAGCCCCATGCAGGGCTTCATGCCAGGACTCTGGGAATATGATCTGAACCGAAGGCAGACGCTTAACAATGGAGCCACCCAGGCGCCCCTCCACTGCGGAGTTTTAAAAACTAGCAGTGCCTGGGGTCCAGCCGCACAGATTCTGGTTCAGTTACTCTGGGCTGGGAATGTTAAAAAGCAGATCATTTTAATTGCAGCCAAGGTTGAGAACTGCTGGTTTAAAGTCATAGACCTCTGGGGTGCGTGGGTGGCTCAGTCAGTTAAGCAGCCAACCGGTCAAGTCTTGATTTTGGCTCAGGTCCCAATCTCAGGGTCCGGGGATCAAGCCCCGCATCGGCCTCTGTGCTCACCCGGGAGTCTGCTTGAGGATTCTCTCTCTCCCTCTCTGTCCCTCCCCCACTGGTTCTCCCTCTCTCTAGCAAATAAATCTTTAAAAATAAATAAAGTAGCAGACCTCTTATTTATGTGGCAGAGGGTTGGTATTATTATCTTTGCTTTGGGCATCAAGAGGAAAAGTCAGCCTTACATAGCCGGGCAAAAATGGAAGAAGTCAATGGCAAGGCCAGGACCATTTCTTAGTGAAAGGGAAGCCTGAGGAGAAGAGGTCTGTGCTCCGACTCCTCTGTGGGTCCTAGAAAAACCTTAAATATTACTTTTCTGAATCCTCAAGAAAACACTAGTGAGTCTTCCTTTTTAATTAGAAGTTTTAGTAAGCATAGGAAATGCTGAAATCCTAGGGAGCTGTTACAAATCATTTAATTATCTCTGTTATGTTTTGAATTTCTGTGAACTGGTATTCTCATTATGAAATCTGGCTCGATTTCTTTCTGTCCATGTTAGAAGCAGATGCTAAATTTACTGCTTTTCAAAAATCATCAGACCAACTAGGTTGTGCAGTTTTTGACCATTAAGTTACCCTCTGAAGTAAGTTGTGATTAGAATTTTACAAACTGGGGCACCTGGGTGGCTCAGTCCATTGAGCCTCTGACTTCGGCTCAGGTCATGATCTCAGGGTCCTGGGATCGAACCTGAGGTCAGGTTCTGCGCTGAGCAGGGAATCTGCTTGAGGATTCTCTCTCTCTGCCTCTCCCCTTGTTCACTCTCTCTCTCTCTCTTTCTCAAATAAATAAATCTGTAAGAAGAACAAAAGCATTTTATAAATTGATAAAATAGCTAGTTTACTAATGAGTCATTTTCATGTGATATTATTTCGTACAATGATCTATACAAGCCTTTATATGAATTGACGGACAATATAAGCAAGGCACAAAAGATCTGTGGAGGCGCAGCATGAGATGGAGGAAGAATAGAGGAGCAAGGAGTCCGGGGGGCCCAGCTGGACACTGCTCAAGTCTGATGCAGTTTCCTGAGTCATAGCAATGGTGACTACGGCCTTTTCGACTTTAATATTTTGATAAGGTATCCTGAGACTGAAATCCATCAGAGGTGTCAATGCACTATACAGGTTCAAAGAACCAAATATGTTCTTTCCCCTAGGTTTGCCAGACACTGACAAACTCTGAGACTAAGTGTCTATTTCTAATGGTTTCTTTCCTCCCCCGGAGTTTATATTCTTTCTAAATCAGACATCGTACGTAAGTCTCATCTCCAGGTCCAGTCCGTTTCACTAGTAGTGTTAGGAGTTAGTTGGACAGTTAGGCAGTCAGGGCCAGGGTCCCCAACAAGAAAATATGGAGTCGGGACAGCTAAGACAAAGCAGCCCTAACATCCTGTTTACAGCTTAGATAGAACCGCACTAGCGCTCTGCTTTGCAGCCTTTGCAGAAATGATTTCTGCAGAACATCCTAAAATAAAACAATTAACCACAAAGCATTTGGTTGTTTTTTTTTTTTTTACAGACTTCATTTATTTATTAGCGAGAGAGAGGGAGAGAGAACACGTGCAGGGGGAGGGGCAGAGGAGAAGCAGACTCCCCGCTGAACAGGGAGCTCAATGTGCGGCTCGATCCCAGGACCCTGAGATCATGACCTGAACCCTGAGATCATGACCCAAGCTGAAGGCAGACGCTTAACTGACTGAGCCACCCAAGCACCCCAACCACAAAGCATTTGTCCTTATCACAAGCAAGGGGCGGTTAAGACATCAGCCCCCAGATGTCAGCCCAAAAGGACTATCAGCACATAAACATAAGTCTAATAGGTAGACAAATGTTTGAGCAAAGCCCTGATTGGCACGACTCAGCACACCCTGGTTGCTTAAGACAGTTCCACAAAAGAGCTCATAAAAACCCCTAAACTTAGAAACTCCAAGGGCAACCCTCTCGGGTCCCCTCCCTCTCCAGGAGCTTTGTACTATCGCTCAATAAGCTTCACTTTGCCACCCACCACTCTTCATCCTGTCTACCTCTTCATTCTTCAAAGCAGCGCGACCAAGAACCGCGGGCGGTAAAGGCAGAGTAGTCTTATGGGAGTAGCAGACTCCCGCAGCACTGTGTTGAGGTTTCTGAAGCCAGGTGCAGACTTGGTGGGATTGAAAAGGGCCATGAGAAATGGGGATCATCTTGGGTCCAAAAGGTGGGAAACAGCAATCCAGACCTGCCATGTGCCATCCATGTTCCCAGTCTTTCCATTGAGACCAGTGTTTTCCTCACCTGCCATGGGGTACTTCTAAAGGGAAATGAATTGGGGGACCCCGTATTCTACCATCTTTCGCTAGGAAAATTTAGTCCATTATCAAAGTCGAAATGGATCTGAAGGTTGGCAATGGATCTTTGGTTGACAAAGCATTTGGCTACTTCCTGAGTCATTGACAAGCAGCTTCAATTTGGGTAAAATCTTTATAATGAACAAATAACCAGTAGTTGACTCATTTAAACAACTAATTTACTTAAAGAAAAAAAAAAAAACCTTGTTATTTTGCTTTGGCTAAAACAAACAAACAAAAAACTCTGCTTTTTGATTCTTTGACTTTTAAGCTAGTCCCATTAGGCACAGTCTAAAAGATAACAGAAATCGTGACCTTCCTTCTCTCCCATCTCCTTAGGCCCGGGTGGCCGCAGTTTTCCATCTAGGTTGTGTCACTACAGCATAATCTGAACGGTAATTAACTACTTTAGAAGTTAATCCACCATATACTTTGAAGGAGAAGCAATTCCATTCCTAATAGTTGCTTGGCAGACTGATTCTTACTTCTGGCTCTCGAAACTGTATGTAGTAATTGCCCCAGAATTTAAAAATCATCTGGAGAATTCCTTCTTCGACATCTACGGTACAAACAGCTAATGACTTTGACATTATGGTGTGTGTGTGTGTGTGTGTGTGTGTGTGCGCGCGCGCACGTGTGCACACTGCTTTCAGAACAGTGTCTTAAAAATCACTGTATGATAAGAAAGTTGTCTCTTCTCCCTATAAAGACGTGAGCAACCCTTATTTGACCAGACTGTGAAATGGAATTTCAAAACTAGTAAATTGATCCTGTGTAGAGAGAAATCTTTACACCGTAGGTCTTCTCAGAGTGGTTGCTCTCATACTTGGATACTCTGGTTACAGAATTGCCTGCTTTTGTGTTGGTTTTGGTGGTGGTGTTACTGTTTGTAAATCAATGTTGTGACGGTCTTCGGAGCAACAACTCAGGCAGTTTGTAAATTAACCGCTCACTTTCTTGATGGAAAGATCTTACTTCAACATCGTTCTCATATGCCTTCATTGTGTGCCTGTGTCGGTTTGATCATCAGACTATGTTCTGCACCCTACCCTCCCTAAACTTGCTAAATTCCTTGTGACTGGGGGAATGGGCCAGATTCTCTTCCTATTTCCAATTTCCAATTGCTTTGGTCTTCTCCAAATCTACAGTCTCATGCAGCACTTGCCATAAAAGAAAGACCTCACTGTGAATAGTCTATGAATTCACTGTCATGATGGTTGTGCTTAGTTTCTATTTGTCAGTTACATTCTGTCCCACTTCAAAAACTAGATGTGGGATAAAATGAGATGGTTCAGTTGGGGTTTTCAGCTATTATCAGCGCCAATCAATGTAAATCCTTGAACTGTCAAGTAGACTTCAATAACTTAAAGTTTTGAAATCCTAAAAGGCATTGAACTAATAAACCAGACATAAATATCCAATTTGGGGGTAATTAAAGGAATCTGTTAAACAAAAAAAAAGTTACTTATGGTAAAAAGAAAACAGAAAACAGGCCTTGCTCTCAAGTTGGTTGCAATGAGACAAGTACAAGGTGAGGCACTTGATTACTGAGTGGTAATGGCACTCTGTAAGTTATGGCAGGCATGATCCCTGAGGATTGGTTAATGAATAAAGCCTTCAGGGACGAGGTAAATTGAGTCCAGTATTAAAGGAGAACAAGGTTTGGAACAGCAGAGGGAGAAGAGTAGGCATTCTGAGTGAGGCGCTGACGAGGGCAAATGCATGGAGAGAAAAGCCATCGTGGTCAATGAGGTGACCAGCCTGTCTCCAAGAGGGCTTTGGCATACCAGGGCAGTCACGTAAACGTGATGGGTAGGGGTAGGGGTCGGGGTCCAAATACCTCGGGGCTTTAAAGCTATACTGAGAGGCTTGCGGCTGCTGGGATAGAAAACAAGGGTCCGCGGAAGGATTTTGACCTGGGGGGCGACGTTATAAAATGGTGTTTTCAGACTCTATTTCTGGCAGTGAGGGGATGAAGGAAGACTAGCAACAAGGCAGCTGAATCGGCTTAGCGGTAAGGGAAAAAGGGACATTCTGACCATAGGGGAGGCCGTGGGAGCAGAGGCAAGAGATAATTCAAAAGAAATTTCAACCAGTCTCGAAAGACCTAGCAAATAAGTTTGCTAGATGTGGGATAAGGATGGAGTCAGTCAAGGGTACATTTGAGGGTGGGTGAAGGTTGGGGTGGGGGTTTCAATGAAAGAACGAGGGAAGCCAGAGGAGGAAGTGTCCTTGAACGTGTGGAATTTGAAATGACCCTATAGGAGGCTGAGTTGAGAAAGTAATGAAACTTTGTCTCAAAACCTGAGTCAAAGTCATTTAACAGCACTAACAAGGAAAGCAGCACCTGACTCATTCGGTTACGGAACTGATGAACTATGGTGAGAATGTGAAAGTGGTCTGTAAAGTGCTACCCGAATGTGTGCCTTCAGCATTTTACTATGCGTGCATCTTCTCCCCAGGTGCATATATGGTGCGGAGGGGGATATGGAGCTTCTGCTCAGAAACCTGAGTCTGGTATGTTTTGAGATCTATCACTTCCGGTGACAGGGAGACTGGGTGGGGGACAGGTAAGGGATGATGATGAGGGTCTGGCCGAGGGAAGTGACAGTGCAGGTAGAACTCAGTAGACTTACATGCTTTTCAGGGAAGAAGAATTGATTGGATGTGGGACATGAGTAAGAGGGAGGATCCTAAGATGACATCCAGGCTTCCAGTATGGGTAATTGATGGACTGTGGTTTAAGTCATCGAGAAAGAAAAGATGGGAGGAGGAGCAGACTTGATCAGGGAGGAATACCATGAACTCAGTTGGCACACTGTGGTGGGCAGAGTGCTGCCCCATCCAAAGAAGTCCGCGTCCTAATTCTCAGAACTTGTGAACATGCTTTGGAAAAGGGACTTTGAAGATATGGTTAAAGATTCTGAGATAAGATTATCCCAGACTGTCTGGATGGGCCCAGTGTCCTAAGTGAAAGAGAGAGGCCAGGAGAGGGGGAGTCAGAGTGGAGGGATGTCAGAAGGATGTGCCATTCCTGGCTTTAAAGAAGGTGGGGGCTGGGGCGCCTGGGTGGCTCAGTTGGTTGGGCATCTGCCTTTGGCTCAGGTCATGATCCCAGGGTCCTAGGATCGAGCCCCGCATCAGGCTCCCTGCTCAGCTGGAAGTCTGCTTCTCCCTCTCCCCCTGCTTGTGTTCCATCTCTCGCTGTGTCTCTCTCTGTCAAATAAATAAATAAAATCTTTAAAAGAAGGAGAAGGAGAAGAGAAGGAGAAGGTAGGGGCTGCAAGCCAAGGAATGCGGGTGGCCTCTATAGGCTGCAAAAGGTAAGAAATGGATTCTCACCTAAACTCCCCAAATGAACACAGTCCTGCTAAAGCCTTGAGTTTAGCCAAGTGAAGCCTGTGTTGGGCTCCTGACCTTCAGAACTATAGACTACATTCTGTGGTTTTAAGCCACTAAGTTTGTAGAAATGTTTTACAGCAGCAATGGGGAACAAATATAAACACATTTGAGGTATGTAGGAGTCAACCAAGCAGAGATCTAGGATGGTTTTATATACAGGTCTGGGATGGAATTACAGATTTGTCTATAACTAGTCATTAGCACATGTCATATATATAAAATACCTTATATATTTATATCTATATTTTATATATGTATATATTAACATCTCTGAAATTAGGATGTGTCTTACAATTGATAATATCTTATAATTGTTGTTGTCAGGCGACAGATGTGTCCTCTGTGCATGTCCCGATGGCCAGACTAGACAAATGTCACCTCTGGACATTTCCGTCAATAAAACACAAAGACTATTTGAGAAAGGTATGTGAATCCTATTGTTATCTGAAGACTTTCTGTAAATAAATTTTAGTAAGATCAAGAGAGGGCCAATCTCAAAATTTTCAGTAGGGATGTCAATGACTTTGAAGAAATTCTTTGAGACATTACTAATTCTTTTAAGTAATGCCGATTTAGCAAGATTCATGATAGAACAGAAGATAGCACCGTGATGGAAAAACAAACATAAAGATGAATATGAGTTAAAAAAGTAGCTCTGAGGAGCTGGATTCTGAATCTTAAATAATACATTAATCAATATATTGTGCCTATATGTTCTTTTTATACATGCATCAAAGTCTAAAAGAACTTTTCAAAAGTTATGAAATGCAAATTTTAAGTGATAAGAAAGCATCATGTCAACCTAATTAACACATGCTTTACTTCTGCCATTCACAAAAGAATGGTGAACCTTACAATTGAAGGGACTCTTAAACTTGACAGTCTTTGTAGCCAAAGAGATGGGCGAAAGGATTCAGGACATACAGAATAAAAAGAGCAGGAGATTCATGGATAAAGTGTCAGAAGTATTAGTATCAAATAATTTGACAATATGTATCTAGAGCCATAAAAATAGTTATACCCCTTAATCCTATTTTGGGCAATTCATCCCAAGAAAGTCATCTAAAAGAATAAAAAAAAATTTAGACAGTGGAAGGTTACTTCCATGAGGAACTGGCACAGATGACAATATCAGAAGCTGGCCCATGACCCTGAGTCCCAGCCCTCGGACATTAGCTAGTATACCATTCCTCATGCCAAATGAGAAACACAGTTCACAGTTATTCAGAATATAGTAGTAGCTTTCATGAGTCATGACTTGGGTGTCTTTTTACAGATTTATTTATTTATTTGGGGGGGGGAGTGAACAGAGGGAGAGGCAGAGAGAGAGAATCCTCAAGCAGATTCCCCGCTCAGCACAGAGCCTGACCTCAGGCTCGATCCCAGGACCCTGAGATCATGACCTGAGCCAAAATCAAGAGTCTGAGGCTCAATCTCTCAACAGACTGAGCCACCCAGGCACCCCCTCACTGCCCTTCTTAATTTCTACTTCTAATTTCCCTTGGACATAAAAACTAGTAAGCAAGTTTGCTAAAAATGTGTGTAGAACAAGAGTTTAAAAGTTTGATTTGGGTACTTTTATATATGTAACATTATAAGCATTGATATAAAGTTATTTAGAGGCTCTTTTATGGAAAGGTGAAATTGTTGAAAAAAGAAGTCCTAACTAAGGGCAGGTTGAGAATAGCCATGTACCAGGGACCTTGTGTTTCATGCCTCACTCTTTGACTTCTAGAAAATTCTCCCCATTTTATCTGGAAGTACCCCCCAACCATGTGGGAAAATATAATGGGAAAATATAATGGGAAAAGCCATGGTGGGCACTGTGATTCCCCCTCCCCACAGGGTCATAAATGTTTGGCACAGGAGCGGACACATGATTGAAGACTGGCCATTCATTTTCTTCTCTGGACATTTGAAATCAGAAGGAAAGGAGGGAGAAAGGGAGAAAGATCAGTCTCTCTCTAAGTGGCCAGATGCATCAAATGAAAATTCTGAGAACTTGTAAAGGTCATAATCTCCATCCCAGGAACACAAACGCAGGGAAGGCAGTAAGAGAGGATGGAACAGATATACAGAGAAAAGAACAGTAGGAGAGCCTGAACAGCTTCTAGGAGCCGGGTTCTAGTGCCTTCCTGAGGCCCCCTTAAATCTCTGTCCTTGAGTTCCATGTATCCTAGGAGGAGACTTTCAAAATACTTAACGGCGGCACAAGAAAAAAAAATCAGGTCAGGGTCAGATGGCTGCTACAGTCCTGGAAGTCTGCCGCCCTTACAGGCATCACCCCTTTTGTGACGGAGCACAGAATCCTGAGAGATCCCCAGAAAATAAGTCAGGCTGGCTGAGGCATCAGGAGGCCTCTGTGGGTCTCAGCACAACAGGAACAGAACGTTTTATTTATTTACTTATTTTAAGGAAGAAAGAACTTCCCCCTTTGAAAAAAAGGGTGGGTTTATTTATTTATTTGAGAGAGAGAGAGAATAAACATGCGGGTCAGAGGGAGGAGAGGAGAGGGGCAGAGGGAGAGGGAGAAGCAGACTCCCTGCTGAGTGGGAAACCTGATGCAGGGCTGGATCCCAGGACCTTAGGATCATGACCTGAACTGAAGGCAGATGCTTAACCAACTGAGCCACCCAGGCGTCCTACGAACAGAGCATTTTAAAATATAAGTAACCAGCATCATCATGTAAGTGCAACCAACTGACAATCAGCCCTGTCTGTGTCCCTATAAAAAAAAATGTTGCTTTTTTCACTTCAGTTAGTTTGAGTCATTTCTGTTATTCACAGCTGTAAATCTACAAAGTAACGATTTGTGCTGTGTCATGGTTTGCCATTTATTTTGCTAACTGAATTTGGCGGTGACTTCATCAAGCCTTAGGGGCTGGAACAAACTTTGAAGTAATTTTGTCCAGCCTCCCACTCAAATTTACTTATATCCAAATAATTTATCACAAGGAAGAAAAAAAAAATCTGTGCCTTTTAATTTAATCAAACTACAAGGAATAAACCCACTAATTAATTTTGTTCGTATTACAATGTCACATATGGTCATTATAGAAAACTGTTTTAAGTCTAGATTTAAAAAAAAACTCTTGGGTGCCTGGGTGGCTCAGTTGGTTGAGCGACTGCCTTTGGCTCGGGTCATGATCCTGGAGTCCCGGGATCGAGTCCCACATCTCCCCCTGCTGAGCGGGGAGCCTGCTTCTCCCTCTGATCTCTCCCATCTCATGTTCTCTCTCTCTCTCTCAAATAAATAAATAAAATATTTAAAAAAAAAAAAACAAATAAAAAAAACTCTTCTCCAATCATTAATCTAAAAAAAAATCACTACTAACCCTTTCATTTGTATGTGTCCTTATTTTATGCATTTATAGACTTCCTAGCTTTTTCAAGAATAGTTTTACAGGGCAACTGTCTCTTACTTAATATATTATGCTCTTTCTTTCCACAAAACCAAGATTTTAAAAATCTCTTGTCCCGTATTTCATTTCGTGGTGTTTAGGCACTGGGGGAAGGGAAGAGGACAGATCTCCCCAGTTCTTCGAGGTACAAGGTTTATGTAGCTCTGTGCTCCTTGCTCACCGTGGAGATCTCAGGAGAACAGGGTTGACCTTATTTCCAGGCAGAATTATTCATGTCACTACTTTTACTTTGGAAGCCGCTTAGCGAGTCATGTCTGACTGTATGAGAAGGGATGAATTTACACATTCGGCAGCAGGTGCACTGAAGTCAACCAAGTCCATTATTTAATCTCTAGTATTAGCTCCCGCATTGCAAAATGGGAGGAAGACAAATGAGTTATGAAACCTCATATATCACTTAGCTTCCTCACTTTTATCCATTGAAAAGTAAAGTCTTTCCAAGTAAGAAAAGCTGTTTGCATTTAATCACTTAGACTTACTTCTAGAGTATTTTAAAGGTGACGCAAATTGTTGGTGTTAAGGAAGATCCGCCGGACCAAGTGAAGTGGCCGGCCACCGCATGGGGACACATCGCCCACAGCGTGGCAGAAATGGAGACACCTGAGAATTCAAATGGCCACAGAGGAATGGCCCGAGACGCTGCAAATGAAGAGCAGTGGTTAAGCTGTGTGAGGCTGGGCAGATCTGTGCTCCTAGAAGCCCAATAAGAGGAAAGAAGAAAAGCTGTTGCCATTTCGGTCTGCATGGATATCCCGCAATGTTCAGAGACATGGAACAGTTCACCCCAACTCGACATTCATCGTTGTCTCTCTGGATCAGGTGCTCAGTTCTGCAGACCACTTTGGAAGAGGGAGATTGGCGGATCAGAGTATGTCCAACAGTAAAACAAGCCAGAGGGAAAAAAGGGCATGTAAGGAGGTTTTAAGGCAACAGGTATGGTTCATTTGGAGAGAAGAAGACTGAGAGGCCCTCACTCTCTTTATATATTTGAAAGTACCTAAATGTGTGTCAAAGGAAAATATTTAAATAAGTTATGGCATGTCTGTATGATGGGACACTATTCAGCCATTAAGGATCTCGCATTAAAAAAAAAAAGGAGGTGGGGTGCATGGATGGCTCAGTGGGTTAAAGCCTCTGCCTTTGGCTCAGGTCATGATCTCGGAGTCCTGGGGTCAAGCCCCACATGGGACTCTCTGCTCGGCAGGGAGCCTGCTTCCCCCCCTCTCTCTGACTGCCTCTCTGCCTACTTGTGATCTCTCTCTGTCAAATAAATAAATAAAATCTTTTAAAAAAAATCAAAAAAATAAACAAAGGAAGTGACAAAGTGAGAGTATAAAACAAATTTGCTTAAAAATAAAATGTTTCTTCTTTGACGTTTATGAATTTTCTACAATAAAAAATATCACAACTGTAATCATATGAAAACCAGTAAAAATATAGACAAAAGAGAGAGAAAGAGGAAACAAAAGTACGGCACAGTCACCGGTCACATGGAGGGGGAGGTGTGAGAGAGAAAGTGTGTGTGTGTGTGTGTGTGTGTGTGTACAGGAGAAAGATTAGTGTTTTTTTCCACTCTTCATTTTTATTTTAAATTATAAAAGCAATATATGAATACTTACTGTAAAGAATTAGAGAATAATTTCAATCCTTCAACAAATGTTTATTGAGTGTCTATTAAGTACTTTTACTCTTCATGGTTCTAAAGGACAGAATGAGTAGCGGTGGGTAGAAGGGACCTGGGAACAGAAGGTGCCTCAGTATAAGAAAGAAGCATCATAACTGCCAACAGAATGGGCTGCTTCATACGGTGAAGAACTTCCATGTCACTGGAAGTATTCAATCATGTACTTTACTATGGGAATTCTTACACTGAATGATAAGATACAGGACCTCCAAGATCTCTTCTCATTCTGAGGATATATTACTTCTACATTAACATTAAGGATCAGGAGATAAGTCCTCACCACTCACCCACCATATAATATTGGGAAACGCAATTCCCTTCTGATAGTCCTTTCCAAAATAGGAGAAATAATGCTGACTTAGACCAATGCAAACTTGACGGATAAGACTTAGAGAATGTTTCTGCACTACTCAGATCATGCTTAGTAGATAAAGAAGTCATTTGTTGTAAATGATCTAATGCAATAGGGCTACAGCGTCCTCTGTAATATCAGAATCTTTCATGAATGCCTTAAACTCCAGCTGGCTAAACTGGCTAAAGGGAGGCAGCATGATGAAAAGAGGTCAAGAGCAATAACTCCAGAACAAGGATGGAACCCAGGATCTACCACCTAACCAAATCATTTAATCACTCTGACCCTGTTTCCCCTCCTGGCATAATCATAGGACCTTATTTTAGGGTTTAATACAAGGACTAACCAAATAGTATGGTGTAATCACTTAGAGAAATACTTAGCACATAGTAAACCCTATAAAAATATTTATTCGAGAAATGTTTTTTGACTATTGGGCCAATCCAGTATCTGACAAATAGCTAGTTTTAGCCGAACGGATTAATAATTGTGGTGCCTATGGTTAAACTTATATTTTAACTGGGCCAAAACTTAAAGAGAAAGCGGAGAAGCAAGACTAAGACACTCTTCTTCCTCTCTGAGCTCCTTGTTGGAAAAAATTCTTTGGTCTTAGAGATAGAATGTGACATCCCTGGTCAAGTCCAAGACAGAGGCAGGATTCTCTTTGGAAAATGCTAGAAATATTGTGGCTGTTTCCTACCATAAGAGGTTCTGGGACTTTCCAGGAAGGAAGGGCTGTCAGGATGCCACTTAGTCAGTAGTCTGCTGTCACGTGAAAGAGACCATCTGTCTCCTGGTGGGGCTGGTGGGGGAATCATAAAGATACCTCTGTATTCCTCATCTACTCCTCCTATCCTCTTCTCATTATGCATACCCACAATTTCTAATTTGATATTTTTTTATCTGTTGTAACACCAACATAGATTTGTGAAGAGGCTAACTACTAACCATTCCCAATAAGTCCTTCCGGTAAAAATAAGCCAACACATGGATAAAGGCATGCATCAGCACCCGAGTATTCTGTGCGTACAAACTTCCAGGAAAGAGAGAATCAAATGGAGGAAGGATGGCTATAGTCATCAAAGCCATTGGAGCTGCTCGTAAGTATTTACCAAGATCCTATCAAATTCTGTCATTTTTGAAAATGTTAATGGGGAAGACCAGATTTATAGAAAAGCAAAATATTTTGTCATAGATTTGCCTTCCAGAAGTCAGCAGTCTACTTAGATCAAAATCTCCATACATCAAAACGGGAAAAACTTTATAAAGGGGTACCAAGATATGGGAGGCAGAATAATGGGGAATGACCCCAAAAATGTCCACATCCTAATTCCAGGACCTGTGACTATGTCAGGTTACATGGCAAAGGGAAATTAAAGTTGCAAATGTAATTAAATTGCTAATTGGCCATCCTTAAAATGGGGAGCTTGTTCTTAAGGTGGGTCGACTGTAACCACAAGCGTACTCGAAAGGGAAGAGGGAAGCAGAGAGTGTTGGAGAAAGAGCCGGGATGACAGAAGCAGGCTCACGGAGATGCTATGTTGCTGTTTATCTTTGAAATGAAGGAATGGAGCCATGAGCCAAAGAATACAGGCAGCCTCTAGAAGCTGGAAAAAGTAAAGAAACAGATTCTCCCCTAAGAGCTTCCAGAAGGAACAAATCCCACCAACATCTTGATTTTAGCTCCAATGAGACCTCTGTTGGAGTTCTAGCCCATGAATTGCAACATAATAAAAGTGCGTTGTTTTCAACCACTAAGTTTATGAAATCTGTTACAGCAGCTAGAAAATTAATACAATGTATAGTAAGTAAATAAATATGAAATAAATACTCCAAGTATTATCAGAAGATAGATGTGGAAGAGGGGGAGACAACAATGCTGACCGAAGTTATCAAGAAAAGTGATTGTGAGTGTGCAGGATTTCAGATTGCTCTTTTCAGAGCTTATAGGATGAACGTAAAAAACAAAAGTTGAGAATGGATATGTGTCAAAACTACCAAATCATAAAGGGAGTGTGGATTTGTTTACTAAATCCCAACTTACCAGAACCAGGAAGTGCCTCCTAGAAACTTGAAAAAAGTAGCTTTAGGATAGATGGAGGGATGGACAGGCAGATGGACAGACAGACAGGATGGGATGATGGGGGTGGCAGGGAGGACAGAGAGACAAAGAGAGAAAAGGCAACCGTTGCTTCATGCAGTGTGAGACAATTTTATCCTTAGAGGCTGAAAATACAAAAAGCTTTAAAATTTTCGGATACATTCAGGGATGCCAGATCCAAATGAGGTCAGAGAAAACAAGATGTCTGGGGTGCAGGCTGAGCTTCTGTCACCTGGAAAACCTGCTTTTCCCCAGCCTGACTTAAAAAATTCCGTCCAAGACAGGGCCAGCTTCCAGCGGCTTAGACCGTATGGCAATTTCTGTTTCTGATCCCTGGTGCGGGGCTTCCTTGGAGAATAAGGAAGCTGACTTACCTGTTCCTCTCCCTCCACACTATAATGTGTATGTGTTTCTGGTCTAAACACAGCAAACAGGGGAGCGCCTGGGCGGCTCACATGGTTAAGTGTCTGCCTTCGGCTCAGGTCATGATCCCAGAGTGCTGGGATCGAGACAGCCCTGCCATGGGGCTCCTTACTCAGTGGAGAGCCTGCTTCTCCCTCTCCTTCTGCCCCTCCCCACTGCTTGTGTCCTCTCTCTCTCTCTCTCTGTCAAATAAATAAAATCTTAAAAATAAATAAATACATGCAGTAAACAGGAAAGGTCCTTATGTGCTCTTTGAGGGAGGAAAGTGAAACCCGCCATCTTGAGCAGTTGAGAGCCTCTGTGCTCACTGTGGGGCGGCAGTCACACCACTGTTCTCTTGCGCATAGATCCGTGAGTACTCCCCTCCCACAGGAACTCTTCTCCCCCTCTGAGCGCTTTTCTCTACTTCCCACTGGACTGCCTCCCACTGACCGCAGACCAGCACTCCACTCCTCAGGGAGCTACAAGACAATGGCGGATGTAGGGACACCGGTCAGCCTCTGCCAGGCCTTGCAGCTGCTTGCATCCTCCAGACCAGAGGTCCCCATTTCCATGGATGGGGTACGTGGGATCAGTCTGAACCTGGTGCGGCCCATGAGGCCTGACCCTGGGTCGCTGAGGGGAGGGCTCGACAGAAGTGTCACTGCAACTGCGCCCTCAGTCAGGGCCTATCTCATGCTGAGCGTTCCGCACCCTTTCCGTTTCCTGGGTTGACAGGGCGGTAATCTGCTAAGAGCCTGTACATTCACCTAGGCCTTTAAACCAGTAAGATTTGGGAACTGGGCATGGTGCACACTTTCTGATCTGGCATCTGACAGACTCAAATAAATAAAGAGAGCCGAAGCTACCGACCTCATCTGTTTGCTTTCCTGTGTAAATTGTCAGAGTGACTATGAAATCAGTTGTAACTCATTTCAAAGCCAGGCATGTAGCTGTCATGCTTCATTTTAGAGAGTGATGGACTTAGGAATGTTTTAGGTTCCCAGCAACTGTTCAAAAGCAGATAAGAAATATAACCAACACGCATGGGGGCTGGAGGAATACCATGTGACCATCACATTCCCATCATAGAAGGCAGGTGGGCCTTTTTTCCCACTGAAAGACGTCACTGGCCATTTATAAAGTTGGTGGAGTGGAAGGCCTCCCTGACCACCATTGCTAGCTGTTACTCTTTCAGGAGGTAGACCTTATCAGCCCCAAAGGAAAATCTTGGAGCTAATTCAGGAGGCATTTTAAATGGACTGTCTTACCAACTGAAGGCCAAAAGGGCAATAGGAAACAAATGACCAGAAAATGAATTTTCTGTCACTGGAATAAAAAAGTTCCCTAGAAATTAACATCTTTGCCTTGCTGATCCATTGGTAGGGATTTCCAGTAATATTCAAAGAACTTTGCTCTTTCATCCCCGCCACACCTCTTGTTCTTTTCACTGTTTATTTCTATTATCATCCACCAATTTATGAGGCAATCTTGTGCAGAAGGCCCTTCTTAAAGCTTGGCTCAGTTCTATTAACCTTTATGCCGTAATTTATAGTTAAGATCTAAATGGCACTGGTGCATGTAAATAGTGTCTGTGGGCTCTGCCATCATGAGGAAAGCACTGTGCTTAAGTGGCTCCAACACATTTGCTCAGAACATTATGGAAGGGACTGCTGAGATCTCTGTAGGAAATTATTTAGTGCAATTCTCTGGAAGAGGAACATTGCTTTGTAACAGACTTTTTTGTTGGGTTGAGTCTAGTCACTCTCAGGGAAGTGTGTGGAATCCGAAGCGCTGTCTTTCTTTAACATCAATTTCTGACATGCTCACCTAAAAAGAAGAAATTTTCAAAGCCAAGAAGTTTTAGGGACTTTCAAATTCCCTTGTGATTTGTCTTCAAGGATGAATGGGTTTGAGAAATTTCTCCATATCTCAGGAGGAAATGCAAAGAAAATAAAGACGTCTTTTGGCCGGGTGGATATTATGGAACAAATGTCTTTCCTTTCAACTTCTCTTAGCCAAAAACAGTCTATCTCTCACCCTTCTCTGGATCTGCCCACCCAGACTCAAAGAAGGCCCTACAGTATCCAAATGGCCCAGTCAATCCACTGTTCAAAGCTCCCCAGAAACTTGACTGGTTTCATATCTACTTTTACCCATCCATCCATCCATCGATCTATCCACTCATTAATATTCTACTGATTGCCTATATCTGTGAGGCCCTTGGCAAAACTTCTGGGATACAACTGTGGACGCTATGAACATGGCTCTTTCCCTTATGGAGTTGTGGGCCTTAGCTGGGAAAAGACATATTCAAAATGTAATTCCAAAAATAATTATTTAATTGCAACTGGATAAGTGCTCTAGGAGAAAAGTATGGTCCAATGAGAGAATTTAACAGCGGTTTCTGGCCTAGTCTGGGCATAGAGGTAGAAGAGGCACCAATCAATCAACCAATCAATAAGTAAGTAAGTAAATAAACAAATAAGAGCTTCTCTGAGGAAGTAACATTTATGCTTTATTCTTAAAGGAAGAATAGGAATTCATCAGGCAACTAATGTGTGTGGAAAGGAGGGCTGCCAGGAGAATGGAAGGAGGGCAGGGAAGTGAGAGTTGGAGAATCTAGGCAGCCACAGAAGCAAACAGGAGAGCCTTGGTGTATGAAGGACCTGGGCACAGTGAGTGACAAGGGAGAGCAGATCAGTATGGCTGGAGCATGGCCAACAGGGGGCAGGGAGCAGAAGATCAGGCCAGATTCTGCTCTTGGAAGGGTTTAGGAAGAAATAGTTGGGTCATCTTAGCCTGTTCCCAGAGCAGTCAAAATTCTGAACCTGTGACCTTCTTGGGACTTTCAAGCTGGTTGTACCCTAAAACTGTCAGACCTACATCCCCGAGGCCAAGCTGAATGACACAGGGCCCAAGCTACGAGTGATGAACAGTCAATCAAGAGCATAAATACCAAAGGCAATGTGTGGACCTGGTCTGACTCTTAATTTGACTAAGTCAACCGTAATTAAACATTTGGGGGACATTGCGGAAGTATAATGTGGATTAAATATTAAATAATACAAAGAGATTACTGTTCATTTGTAATTATAAAAATGGAACTGTGTTTGAGAAAGAAAAATGTTCTTATTTTCTCATAGTATTTAAGAGAGAAATGTCATATCTATGATATAAATTCAGCCAAATTTTCAGGAGATATATATATAAACAAGCAACCCACAAGATACAAACTAAAAGGTTTCCTAAAAAGAGATTTTTATATCATCTCAGTGAGACTACATTCCAGGATATAGAGAACAACAGGAGCAAAGATACAAAGAGTAAAGCATAAAGTGTGCTTTAGAAACAGCAAGTGATTCACTTCAGTTGGAATTCTTGGGCCTTTTAAAAGGAATGCTGAGAAACAAAACCAGAAAAGAGAGTTGGCACCCATTACAAAGGGCCTTGAATGCCAGACAAAAGAGCGATGGCACTCAAGGACCACTGAAAGTGTGTGAGCAAGGGAGAAACATGAATGCAGGAAAAAGAGTAACTATGTCACCGCGCGCATGACAGAGGATCCCGGAGACTTATTATAATAAATAGTTACCATGTTCACTGCCAGTGTCAGACATTGTTAGCAAACGTGTCCCTGCCCACCTGGAGGCTACAGTCTAATGGAGGAATGAACTGTTAAGTAACCACACAAACAAGAGTTGTGAAGGAAAAGTATGGGGTGTTGGGAGAGCTCACAAGGAATCTAATGTAGATGAAGGGATCTGGAACTCTTACCGGAAGAGG
Source organism: Nasua narica (assembly GCA_028533885.1). Lineage (NCBI taxonomy): Eukaryota > Metazoa > Chordata > Mammalia > Carnivora > Procyonidae > Nasua > Nasua narica. The sequence goes on from CM052797.1 coordinate 70,990,037, forward strand.
TAACATGTGCTGGGATGTAAAGATGCCAGGAGTATGCCAAGCGGGGACCGGAAAGAAGAGTTGGCCAGGCAGAGGGGCAGGCCAACCACAGGCTCTGTGGCAGGAGGGAAAATGGCCCTTGTGACCTTCCGAAAAAGGCCAGTGGAGCACAGCAGGAGGTGGGGGGATGTGGCTTGAGATAGGGGAGCGTGAGGCAGGGGTAAGTCGGGCAGGGGCCAACACCTGGCCAAAGGACAGACTCCCTAAAGCTCTCCAGTCCCCTAGGAGGTGACCTGGAGTCACACCAGCTATTGACTGCCGGAACCAATTAAAGCTTCTCTCTTAGGAAGTTTGAATATGGGAGAGAGGGAGAGAAAGACCCAGAAAGAGAAAAAGGCAAACCAATGGATAAATAGAATGTAGTCAAGTGGAGGCACAGAAACAGAGATGTGGGTCTGGTAGCCCAGATGAAGTATCTTGGCCTCTATCTTAAGAACAAATACTGGTGAGGAGTGATAAGGGCCTGATCTAGGACCATGGAAGTAGAAACAAAGAAGAGGGGGTCGTGGTTTGAAAAAATGAAAATGTCCACGAATTCTTTGACATTCCCCCCTTAATTTCCTCGTGCTGTGTGTGGGCTGTACTTAGTGATTTGCTTCTAACGAATAGAATACTGCAAACCCAATTTTATATGATTTTTAAGATTGGGTTATAGAGAGACTGCGGCTTCCGTCTTAAGTCTCCGCTCCCTCATCCCTCTCCCTTCTCACTCCTTCCTCTCTCTACCTGTGAGGAGAAGCCAGCCATCTGTGGTAAGCAACCCTATGGAGGGACCCACCTGGTAAGGAGCTCAAGTCTCTGGCCAATAGCCAGCAAGGAACAGAGACCTGCTAACAACCACATGGACAATCTCTGAGGCAGATTCTCCAGCCCTGATCAAGCTTTGAGATGACTACGGCCCCAGCAAGAGCCTGCCTACAACCTCATGAGACCAAGTAAGCTAAGCTGCTCTCAGATTCTTAATCCTCAGGAACTGTGTGAACCAATAAATATGTCTTGCTTAGGCGGCTATACCCTCAGCCTGCTTCATGATGCAGCATCGGATAATGAATATGGAGGGCAATGGATGAGGCTGGCACTACACAGTAGAATCGCTAGGACTTTGTAATGATCGCTGTTGGTCACAGGGAGAAAAAAAAGGAAGTCAAAAGGATTCTGAATTTTGAGTCTGGCTCACTGAGGTCGCGTTTTAGAGAAAGGGAAAGAGCACAGGAGGAAGAGCTTCGGAGGAAAAGAAAATAATTTCCATTTGAACTCAGTGAAAATGAGATGCTGGTGAGACTTGCAGGTACAAATGACCAAGAGATCTGGAAATCTGGGAAGGTGGTAAAGTGGTCACGGGCTGGAGGACAACCTTGGCAGGAGGGCATTTCCATGGAAGGCAAGGAGACAAAGACAGATGAAAGGCAAACTGTAAGGAACATATACATTTATGAAACTGAAGGAGGAAAAGAAGTAAAGCTCAGGAAAAAAGGGTGAAGTGCCCAAGGAGAGTCTTGATAAAGAAAAGATGTTCAATAGTGCCGCAAACTGTAAGAAGGGGATCACTGTCTCTGGAAAGCTCTACCTCATATTGCCATTCGTACATTGGATGATTTAGAAATCTCCTACTTGCTGTAAGCCCACACTGGCCACATGGATGAAATCAAATTTCAAAGTCTACAGCAGAGAAAACAAAACCTTGAATTGTGGTAACCTTCGCAAAGCATTTGCCACCATGTAAAGCTCTGCCCAGGCCATCTGTATGTCATCCTAGAATGTCTCTCTCAAACTGCAGGGGAAGGAATGTTTGTAGTTATCTCTAAACAACCTGCTCTTCTTACAAATGGGGATTTTTCCAGTTGCAAAATACAGAGACTACTCATTCAGCTCAGGGTAAGAGTTTCCATTGTAGGGATACTGGGGAGGCTGAGGAAGCAAAGCGAATGGTTTCCAGAGCCAAATGGCAGGCCTCACGGAGAACTAGAATGTTGTTTGGAATAAAACAAGTTTCTCCGGCACCCTGTTGCTCCTGAAGCTTCTCCTGCATCCTTTTCTTTTCTCTACAGGCTTATTCTACTGATGGTTTTCTATACCGTCTTTCATTGCCTCCATTACTGAAGTCATCTCTTGCCTCATAGTTTCGGCTTACTGCCTTCTCTTTCCACATCCCCTGTTTTCGGCATTGACACTGGACTACCTTGTTTGCAAATGAGTCTGATTTTCTCTCTTTCTGTGTCTCTCTTTCTGCCTCAAGTTCAGCCTTCCCTTTGATTGGTTCAGACAGGAACAATCCAGGGCCACACTCCACTACCTCAAGGGGGTCTGGAGAGCCTAAAGCAGGCTATCCTCTTAGTCAGAGGTTGACTCCTGTTGTGGCCGTGGTGGTGGGAGAGATGGCACTAAGTCTAGAGAATTCTCACCAGCCTCTTTTTCCCAAAAGGAAGTGATAGGCCTATGAATCTTAGTGATCTTTGAAGTACAAATCCCCCAGTGACTAAATGGTAGAAATGGTTCAGAGTTTCCTCTTCCAAGTATGGATTTATTCCAAATAGGCTTTTATCTTTAATATTAGTTTAATTTAGCAGCAACTACCCATGGTACTAAGCCTCAAAGCAGCACAGGCTGTCTGCTTACAGATTAAAAACCCAAGGTCGACATAGAAAATACAAGCAAAGAAGCCTTTGATAGACTGAAACGACCTAAATTATTTCTGTGAACTCTGCCTAACCATAGCCAGTTAGTTCCTGCTTTTAATTCCCTCTTTTTTTGAGAGAGAGAGAGAGAGTTTGTGCAAGCCTGGGGGTTGCAGGGGTGCAGAAGGAAAGGGGAAAGGGAGAAAGAGAATCTTAAGCATGTTGCATGCCCAGCAAGGAGCCGACACAGGGCTCAATCTCCCGACCCTGAGATAGGCATTTTCCTAACCTGATACATTTATAAAGATAATTAATAGAGAAACCCCACCTTCAAGGAGCTGATCTCCAAGGGAGGAGAAAAGAGCTGCTTCTTCCTTCCCATCTCTCTTCAGTCTAGTTCAACTTTCTCTCCCCTTCTGGAAACATGTGTGTTGAAAAAGAGGAGTTGGTATTCAGTTCTCAATGTGTCTTTCCTATACTTGACAAGAATTCTAGAAAATTCTAGAAAATCTAACTAAGGGGCACCTGACTGGCTCAGTTGGTTAAATGTCCAACTCTTGGTTTTGGCTCAAGTCATGGTCTAGGGTTCTAGCCCTGCATTGGGCTCCACACTCAACAGGGTGCCTGCTTGAGGATTCTCTCTCTCAAATAAACAAAGGAAGGAAGGAAGGAAGGAAGGAAGGAAGGAAGGAAGGAAGGAAGGAAGGAAGGAAGGAAAAAAGAAAAGAGAGAGAAAAAGAAAAGAAAGAGAGAGAAAAAGAAAAGGCAAGACAAGACACCCTAACTGACAATGGTTCAACCAACAGATAAAAAGTAAATGTGGCTGGAAGAAAGAGGACTGGGGGACAGAGTATTTTTTTTAATTTGTATGCCTTTATATTGTTTAAATTTTTACAAGCTTTTATTTAGAAATTACTTTTTATAATGGAAAAAGAAGTCAAATAAGTTTTTTTTTTAAGTTTTTGTCTATAAAGAAGGAAAAGAAACAAGAAGGGATGGGCAACTATGAACAAATGGAGTTGGTAAAATTTTCCATGACCCTACTGGCAAGATTATTTTGGTTTCATTTAAAAAAAAAAAAAAAAGCCAAAGGAAGCATTGTGAAGTAAAGGAAGAACATACTACGCTGCGAGTGACTGAAAAAATTTCTTTTGTCCCTTAGATTTTCTTGATACATGTAGATTGCTTTCTTACCCTTGAAATGCACATGACCACATTCCTTTTGCACTACAGAAGAGCAACTGACATAATCAAATAAGCAAGCGTTAGATTTTAGAGGTAGGCAATGGAAAATCTGGCGGTAAGAGGCCAACCGGGCATGGTTTCTTATATGTGTGAGCTTCCTGTAAAATGTGGAATGCGTACGTGTGAAATCACCAGTCACTATATTTGCAATAACTTAATAACATGACGGTTCCTCCACCCGTCCTCTTTCCCCACACCGAGTTCCAGTTTCACACAGGGCTACTTACTGTGAACCTTTACAAAGAGAGAAGGAAGTACATCCACCAGTGAGGGGGCAGTGTGTTTCAAATGCCCCACTCTGAACTTGATGAAAGTTTCTTTTATCACATTTATCAATAATGCTGCATAGTTCAGAGTGGATGGTCCGAATCTTGTACTTAATTGTCTCCCCGTGCCCTGGACCTTCCAAACGTATGAATAATTATTTAAAAGGTTTTCCCTCACCGAGGCAGAACTGACAGACAAAACAATCCTAGCCAGGGTCATCTTCCTTCTGCCACACGACTGCACCTGTTCCCCCATCTGAACTAAAAAGGAAAGAAAAAAATGGGATATTGAAAAACCCGGGTCCTTTTTTCTGATGCCAGGAAAGGGATGAGAGTTCCTGTTTCTACACCATTGTTCACGCTAAAGGGTCTCCAAGTATGCAACGCTTAGGGGAATTAATTCTTAGCTCCCTAAAAGCGAATAGCTCTGCAGGGGTGAGGCAGCAGCTGGCCAGTGGGGCCCAGTAATCCCCAGCAGGGCACCAGGGGCTAACAGAGGAGATTACCGTGTTTGAGGAAACTGATAGGATCTAGAGAGAAACCAAAGCTCAATACCTTGTCTGTCACTCCTCTTAAAACTTAGCAAACAGCAAAAGTAAGGCAAATTGCTGCTTGAGGAGTGACTAAGAAGAGAAAAGGAAATTTGGGGCCCACTACATTTTTCTAAATCAGCCCTTGGAACCCAAGTGGGCTTGTAGAAATGGCTACATTTGTAATTGGCTACAATTGAAATTAGTAATAATTCAGAATAATGCCATACCCTAGAACAGATTCGAAGTGGTATTTTACACGACAATTCAATTAGCAGAGCCTGGCAGCTGAGCAAATGAAGGTGGTGTCTGGCTCCCGAAGAGAAAGCAAACCATGAACATGTAAATATTTTAATTAAAGTAGAATATAGAACTCACTGAACTTCACATTGAACTTGGGACTACTATTACCTACTGCTTTAATCTTAGCTCTGACGCTGTTAAACATAAGCAGCGAGTGAGAATGCAATGTTTTGTTTTAAAAAAATATATCCATTTTTGAAAAATCCAGAAGCTAAAATCATTAACAATTCTAAAAGCAATAACAAAAGTGATGAATGCTCATCCTATCATTTGCAATTTTGGAAAAATGTTGTTCGTCTGTCCTTTAATCTTATGAGAGAATTTTGAAAAACATCAGTCAAAGGTCTGCTCTGAATCTCCAGGTGTGGAAACAGGGTACGATGGGAAATCCAGATGGTCAAAGTATCAGCAGTTTTTATATTGCGATTGGTAGAGAGAAGGAGGCCTATGTTTGAAGTACAACAGATGGGAAATGCCAACTTCGTCACTAGAAGTATTATCCTCACTCGCACCCCACAATCTGGAGACAAGCCAGGCCCTTGCTCTGTTTAAAGATGGCAGTCCTTTTCTAGACGAGGGGCAACGTAATGGACCCATTTAATTACCCTCACACAACACCTCTTTGGGTTAAGATGTAGCCAACACTATCTCCATTAGTCACTGAAAGCAGTTACGGCCAGTTAATAAAAAACCGCAGTCTTATTAGAGATTTTAAATACTACACGTACGTTTTATCATTCTGAAAGCAAAATGAAAAAAAAAAAATTTACGGCTGAGTGGTTGAGCAACAAAAGTGTGCAAACAAATACACACGTGCATCTGAGCGTGTGCACACCTGAGCACGGTTATATTTTTAAGTAGCAGGAAGAAAATCATTCTTTGTGTGTTTAGGAGATGTCACTGGCCGCTCAACCACCTCCCCCAGCCTCTTGCCTCAAGCAGGAAGAGGACTATTATTTCCTTCTGCCTAGAAGCAAAGGGGAGAGTTACCCAAGGTCCTGTAGCCAATTAAAGAAGGGGGGCAGATAGAGAGAGGAGGGGTGGGGAGAGGAAGAGGGGGAGAAAAAGAGAGAGAGAGAGACAGAGGGAGAGGGCAGCAGGGCAAGGGAAGGGACGGGGAGGAAGGATGTGGTCTCATCCAACAACAACTTCTGTTGAAGTGCCCAGCCAGCAGACCATCCAATCTTAGGAGTTCCGGACATCTGCTTTGGAGTTCTGGCCTATGTTTGTCCTGATTTAGATTATTGCGAAAAGAGAGAAAACAACAACCCCACGCATGAAGCAGGTGAAGCGGAAGAAAACATAAATTTTCCTTTAAAAATATTTGGAATTGAAAGTCTTTGGAAACGGATGCTATAAATACAAGATTGGCGAACGCTGCCAACTATTTGTAATTTTTCCTTATTTAATGTCAAGTAATTATTTACCTCAAAATGAAACCACAACTATTTGTAAAGATAATGTTTTCTGACTCTTGATTCGGGAGTATCTGCCAGAAAGCAACTGAGGCACACACCAAGTTCACAAACCCATACACACGCCGGGTGACTGAGTTGGCGGCAGACTCTGTGTAACCAGTTTTAGCCGCTTTTCTTTCTAAGGAAAAATCTGCATCACTTTCATTTGAGAGGTTTTGGGTTTTTTTTTTTTTTAACGCAAATGAAAAGAATTAATAGCCTTATTAGCTTTTAAAAACCTCGGAAATTGACAGAAAGATATACAGTACATAAGAAAAATGTTCACAGGACATAAATACTTTATAAACAGCCAATAATCATTTGAAAGGATGCTTAAGGACATTAAGAATCTAAGGAGTCAAAATTACTAAGTATGAGACACCATTTTTCACTTGTCATATTGGAAAAAAATTGAAAATAATATGGGGTGTTGGGAAATAGATATAAAAATAAGTACAATGATATACACTGCTCGTATAAATTGATTCAGCCCTTCTGAAGGAGTACTTGTGTGTGTGTGCTTTAAAGATTTAAAAGAATGAGCACTCTGATTTAGCAACTAGATACCTAGAAGTTTCTCTAAGAAAGCATCATAGAAGTGCTTAAAATATAGCCGTAAGGATACTCATTAGAGAGTTACACACATCGTCAAAAACTGGGAGACGGCCTAGATGTCCAACAACAGAGAATTGTTTAAATTTTTTATGAAACATTTATATTACAGAACACAACGCAGAAGCTGAATATTTAATGGTCGTAACACATTGTGAAAAAGATTTCAACACGACTTACGACTTACTACACTATGTCAGGTCGGTATTCACACCAAAACCAATAGAAAATAAATCACGCTACCGGTGGTTCTCTCTGGGAACTGGGAATATTGGTGATTTTTATTTGATTCTCATTGTTTATCTATCTTCTTAATAATGTTGTTACTACATTTTTCTAAACAATTTTGTCAAGATATAATTCATGTATCACAATTATGTTATTACTTCTAAGAAAAAGTCAATAAAGTTATTCTTCGTGATTGAGGCAATGCTTTGGGAGACAAATATTTCATTCATATTTGATCTCAATTATTCCAACACATTGGGTTCGTATCCAATATCTTTGCAGCACTTGGCATCTTACAATGCACCTTTACCTTTACACAGGGTCTTCTAGCCAAGTGGACCTTTTCACAGACAAACAACTAATGACTTATACCTATCATGGCACAAGTAACTAAATCTTGTTGGGGGGTCTTTTCTCCCTTTTAACAGAAATTACACTGTGATTAAGAGAGCAGAAAGAGCCTTATTCCTTTTTTTTAAAGATTATTTCTTTATTTGACAGAGAGAGCACAGACAGGAGGAGCAGCAGGCAGAGGGAGAAGCAGACTCTCCACTGAGCAGGGAGCCCGATTCGGGGCTTGAACCCAGGACCCTGGGATCATGACCTGAGCCGAAGGCAGACACTTAACCTATGGAGCCACCCAGGTTCCTGGAAAGAGCCTTATTCTAAAGCCTTAGATATGTGTCACGTTCCCCTTTCTGACACACTGTGGGTCTTCACAGAATTCCCAACATGACTCATACAAAAGAGAGAGAGACAGAATAGAAATAGGACATCCATCTTTCTCCATTGTTGTTCTCATGACATCAAGGATTGACACCCACAAGGGAAGTGCAAAACCATGGTCACCATGGACATACCTGAATAAGTACCTTAAATGTTCATTTCATTTTTTGTAATTAACACACAAAACTACCTTTTTGGTTATGAATAAAACCTACATTCAGAGACACTTCAAATGTTGAAAAGGGAAGTGTGGGGTACGTCTGCACACTTGGGGTGTTGGGGTCCAAGTACTGTCTGCGGGGGCAGCACACTGCTTGCTCTCAGAGGGTAAGAAGAGCCAAAGTGTAGAAAAACAAGGGTCAGTACAAGGGTTAAATGAAAGTGAAATCACGCTGACCCAGAAATGCAAATCAGCGTGCCTGAGCTCTCTGTAGGACTTGTGGCGCCTGAAAGCTCTCTTCTTTCTTCAGATTACCTCCACCCGGAGAGACTGCTCCTGGATTTCCGATTTCGAGAAAAGAGGTGAAATGTGGAGGGAAGTGGCAGGCAGCCATGGAATCTAATTTTGAGAAACATCTCCACAATTTATAGTGGACTTCTCACAGAGGGGGAAAAAAGGCAGTTTTGAAGTTTATTTCCCTTTCTTTATATTGTTTTTACTAGTCCAAATTCAAAGCCCAAAATCAGAGGTGATTTTAAAACTGAATCTTAACAAATCATAAAAGTAAGAGCGTACACGCTTCGAGATTTATAATGCTTATCTGCATTTTGTTCTACAAAGTTGCAAAGTGTGCAGGAAGCTCCCAACTGCTGAGACAAAAAGCTTCCTGAAATATAAATTCCAGGTAAATAATATCATGCTTCTCCTCACTAATGGAATTATGAGCGAGAAAGGCAGGGAAGACCAAGGGAAGAAAGAGGCGGGGGGAAGAGAAGGGAAAGGATAAATTAGAGAAGAAATGGGTGCAGATTTTAAAGAAAAAGACCAGACACCAAAATCAGAGAGTGTCTCATAGTTGGGGGAAAACATAGAACAAAGTAAGCCAAGGACAGATAGCAAAAAGATTGCAAATGCAGGTCAAAAGCCAAATGGCTCAGGCTTGAACGCAGGCTCCACACCTAATTTCTGGGTGACTGTAGGCAAGTTACTTAACCTTCTGAAGGCTTGTTGAGAGAGATTAATTGCCAGAATCTGCACAAAGCACCTGCAGTGATGCTAGGGCAGGGTGAGTGTTCAAGGACCACAAGCTACGGACCACAGCCCTTCCCGGGCCCACAGGGAGGCAGGAGCCAGACTCCCAACCTGTACCTTCCTCTGTCTCCACACCTGTGGAGACACCATTTGATGAGAGACACCATTTGATGAGAATGGCCATTTGGGGGCCTGGCCGCACACCAAAGACGTGGGGTCCTAAACTTCTGATTTCAGATCTGTCCTGTTACTTGGCAGCTGTTGTTTGTGTGTTGATTTATACAACGAAAACTTCTCGACTATTCACTACCTTCTGGTCCTGGGCAAGGGTCTAATGAATGAGAACAGGCCGGCCCTGCCCTCATGCAGCCTACAGGCTCATGGGCGAGCCAGAGAGTAGTAGAAAAATTAAGCAAGTACGAATAAATTTAAAACTATGAAAGAGGAACACACGCCATAAAGTACATATAAGTGCCTTGACGAAGACACTATTGAGCCGAGCTCGGCCAGCAGAGCGGGCAAAAGCCGAGGCTCTGAAAGGGAAGGGAAGAATCATCTAGGCTGAGGAAACGGCTGGAAAAGTGGAAGCCCAGAGAATGAGAAGAGACTGGGGAGGTCATCTGGAGCCCAACCAGGCAGGGCATGGTGGACCTGGTTAAGGACTTTGGTCTGTGCCCTAAGAGAGAATAGGAAAACCAGCGGAGGATTTTTTAACCAAGAAACTCACATGGTCATACATGAGTCCTGAGAAGACCACTCAAGGTTTGGTGTGGGAGATAGATTTGAGGAGGGCAAGGTAGCGGACCAAGGTGGCTACCGAGCCACCCTTGGAGGGCAGACGGTGGCCGGGGCCGGAATGGAAGCCGTGCACCGTGTCTACAGACCCTCGGCAGCTGCACGGAGAGGGAATTTTCCTCGCTGGAGGAAGTGGATGCTGAAGCTTTCATTCACTGGGATGCTGCGTGCTGGGAGAATGCCAAGGTTGGGGGAGGCTTGTCCTGGGGTTTAGTTTGAGGTATGTTTTACTTATTTGACCTACACGAAGTCAATCGCTTGTGAGGATTAAATGAAATCATATGCCTCTGAATGCCTGACACAGAGTAGACGCCCAGTAGCCGGTAACTGTGTTACTGGGATTTCAGACGAGAGATACTGAAGCAACTTTGTCTTAGCCTTCCACAGACAAGATCCCTCACCTTCAGTCCGGATATCACCTTTATTTTTTTTTTTTTTAAGATTTTATTCATTTGACAGAGAGAGAGTATAAGCAGGGAGAACAGAAGAAGGAGAAGCAGGCTCCCCGCTGAGCAGGGAGCCCAATACTGGGCTCGAACCCAGGACCCTGGGATTATGTCCTGAGCCAAAGGCAGACACTTAACAGACTTAGCCACCCAGGTTCCCCAGATAATCCACCTTTCTTGAGAGAGTATCTAATCCACAAATGCAAGATCCTAAAGTAGAATGTCCCATTTGAGCACAAAGTAAATCAGGATTCTTGGATCACACGGGGAGGAATTCACATTTCATTTATGAGGACATTACTGTGAGAAGTCAAGTTCTGAGACTTGTATTGAGAGAATACAAGAATACGAGAGAACATGATATTTTCTCTTTTTCACGTCTTTTTTTTTAAAGATTTTATTTATTTATTTATGACAGAGAGAGATATCAAGAGAAGGAACACAAGCATGGGGGAGCCAAAGAGGGAGAAGCAGGTTCCCTGCAGGGAGCAAGGAGCCCGATGCGATGCGGGTCTCGATCCCAGGACGCTGGGATCATGACCTGAACTGAAGGCAGATACTTAACGGACTGAGCCACCCACGTGCCTCTTTTCTTCACGTCTTGCACAGGGAAACAACCTACCTCTGTCTAATTTATGAACTTTAAGGATAAACATATAATATATATTTAACAAATATTTCTTAAGTACTTCCTTTATGTAGTGAACTATGAAATACAAAGACAAATAAGACACATTCCCTGTTCTTAATGGGTTCGTGGGCTGGTCAGAGTCACACGTGCGTACTAAAATACCATGAGGGTGTGTGGGATGACAGATAGTGGGGAGGAAAACTCTCAGATCCCAAGTTTCAAACCAGAAAGCAGAACATAAGTGCTGCTCTCAAATGCTATGCCAGTACCACGGTTTTAGTGGTGAAGGGTCCTATTCAGATTTGGGGGTCTGGAAAACCATCGGGATGGACACCCTCTCGACCCAAACAGAAGATACTATTGGGTCTGGATATAATAAACATAAGCAGCCAAAAATCATTATTAAATTGAATTGAGGGAAGGTGGAAAAGGAAGACGTGACGTGCTAAGTCTAAAGAAAAAGAGTATTTGCTGAAGAACGAGATTGTCTACTAACATCAAATTAGAGAACTCTTTGTACAGCCAGAGAAGTGATGGCTATTATGTCACACGGTTGACAGACATGGTTTTGACTCATAAAATTACTTCAAAAAAATCCACAGAATTCTGCCCAGTACTAGGTCTGCTAACCACCTTCCGGTGTCAGCTGAGAGACAGCAAACTCAAGGAGCCGGCTTACCCCACGCGTTCTTGCGCTTTGTAAAATTTCTTCTGAAATTTAAATTAAAACCTGTTCTTCAGTAATGAGCTTTATTTTCATCCACGCAGCAACTTAAACATGCCATTTATTTTCTGTCTGCTATGCAATTGGGAAAGTAGGCATTACTGAACATAAAGCAAAGCTAATTCTAGGAATTTCCAAAACCAAAGACTATCACTGGAATATTTTAACATCAGCGAAACTCGAGACTAAGTTCTAGAGAGCCCACTTCCTAGATGGTCTTGTCCTCGGTAACTGAAATGATTAAGGCCTGAACATTCACTGAATGGCTTGAAATAAGTGTCCAGCCTTTAGCTAATAGGTTCTGTCAGTTAGTCTCCTGATTTAATCCAAAACAAGCTATTGGTTTATACCTCCCCATCTAGCAGGCTGGTTGCCAGTAAGCAGGAAAAAGTAATTCTATTAATGGAAAAATCAGTGTTCAGCACATTCTCTAAGACTAGACCCAAATGCCGCCTCCTTTACTGCCTCCCTGGTGATCACGCATGGCTCTTGTGGAGTCGTTGTCATACTGAATGGAAACTGTTTCCGGGGCCCATCTGCTCATCTACACTGTGCTCTCCTTAGAGGCAAGGACTGGGGCATATGCATTTTTGCGACATAATACCTGACACGTAGCAGGCATTGTTGAACACGGACAAAAACACAGAAATACAATCAGAGAGACAAGGGGGCCAGAGAAAGAACAAAATCGCACACCTTCCATAGTCATACACAGAGGGAAAGGCAATGAAAGCCGTTGGAAGTACAGTGACATGTCAGGTAGGCCGCTGGAGGAGCTGGATGTCAACCAACGACCAGAGCAGGAGAGCGTGTCCCTTCTCTTTGAAGGTGACTTTGCCCTTGGAAATTTCCCCTTGGGTCTGGCTCACTGGTCAAAGGAATGGAGCATCTCCAGAGGCTGAATGTGTTGTCTGAGGCAAGTAAGTCCCAGTCTCCCAGCTAAGTAACACACCGGTGGAGGTTGGGGTTTGAAGTCCTTGCTGTTGTTTTTTGTTTGTTGAGTTTTAGCGGAGAGGGGAGGGGAAGGGATCTTAAAGGCAAAGGTGCCTGTAAAATGAACATTTCAGGCTCTACATGCACCATGGGCTTGAGGAAGAAACCCAGCTGCACAACCCCCTCGAGATACACCATGAGTTTGTATTGCCCCCGTTATGTAAGCCTTTATCAAAGCAGGAAGGGGAAGGGGTTCAATTCTATAACCCAATAGGGGTTCAGATAAAAATTTTATGACTTTTAACTTTGATGCTTTCCAAAGGGAATTTTTATCTTTGTCTTACATTCCTGGGGGAGGGGGTTGTTTTTAAAAACATGATTTTTAAAGCCATCTTTTGGATATAAAGAGTGCCAGAAATATTATTTAATGTTTTAATTTCTAACTTTAGTCTTCATGTTAGTAAACTTAAATTTGTAATTGTATGAGTAGATTACTCTTGAAAAACTTTTCCTCGTTCTTAAAATCAGGGATCATCAAATTTTCGAGCTCAAAGGGACCTCCTCCGTTGACTGGTCTAATATCCCCACCTGGACTCTCTCCCTGCTATGCAGAACTAGGAAGAATCACATTGTCAAGAACCAACCTTTGTGCTGCCATAAATCCAATATATGGGATTTGATGACATGTTATCGAAAGGTAGTATTTCCCAAAACATATTTCATACAAAACTAGACTTTTGAGATAATATCTTTATAGATTCTGTGGTCAGACAAGTTTTATAAGGACAGTGCTAAAGAAAGTTCAAAAGGGTTTTTTTTTTTTTGTTCGTTTGTTTTGATTTTAAATGATCAGACTCCTCAGAACATTCAAGACACCAATATAAACATCAAGACTATCCAAAAAGGAGATAAAGGATACCGTGTCAAGGACCCCAAAACTCCTCCCCCCCAGAAATAGCCATTGCTAATGTTCAGTGGAACACAGCTCAGGAGAGGCTACGAAGTTTACAGCTGTAGTGAACATCTGTATTCTGTAATAGCTATTGGCTTTTAGTCACAGAGGTAGTATGTAAAGTTGGCCTTGAGCTTCCTAGTAGCCAATTTGAAAAGCATTAATCCCATGATCAACGGTCACATAAAAAGTTCATGACGTTTATCAGATGAAAACGCAGTTGTTTCAGAAGTGCCAGCCATTCTCAATACTTAGAACGGAAAGATACGGCCACTTGAGCGCGTGCATAAACAGGATCACAATGAGATCAACTTTATCTCCTTTAGGACACAAAATACCATTTTGCAGGCAATTTATTGCTATACACATATTGCTATAGTGTAGCTCAGGAGAAGCAGCTTTACGAGGAGCCATACCATGTGCCCCATGTTCCTAGTGCTTAACTGTCTAGCTCAACCCAAGACTCCGATCCCATTCTCCCATTTACCAGCTACGCCTGCTCTCCAAGGTGAATCATTTGCCGACTCTGGGCTTGAACTAGATGGTCCCTGAAGTCCAGCTTCAAAGTTCTAGAGGTCTTTAGGGCTTATTACTTTGTTTTTCAAAAAAAACATCAAGCTTTCAGTGTCCCTGAAAGTGTGAATTCATCCTCGTAGGTACGTACCTTGAGTCACTTACGCTCGTGGGGGATATATTTAACACTTCACGAAAACCTCAAGCCATGGTCATGAGGTCAGAAATTTGGAAAAGCCAGAACAAAAAGGGAGAGACTAAGAATAGGAGTGGAAGAGTGCCAAACATAATTTTAGCTACTTAAGCATTTAACTTTAAATCAACCTTAGTTTCTTTAGGAGTACTTTAATAATGGTGACAATCATAGTCATAGTCATTTGCTCTCGATGAGCCTATAGTTTTTCATAGTTAGTAGCAGCAGCAGCAAACACGTATTTGGCGCTTCCAACCTACAAGACCCCATTGCAAGTGCGAGACACAATTCCTCTTCGAACGCTTGCAATAACTCAGAGGGGGAGATACCGTTCCCATCCAATTTCACAAATGAAGAAATTGATTCTGAGGGGTTGGATAACTCGCCTCAAGTTCTGCAAATAGGAGCAACAGATCCAGAATTTAAGCCGGCTCCGGATCTGAGGTCTAACCAGCATACGAAACTGCTTCTGGGCCCCTGAGGTCAGAGACCACTGATCGTCAGAGAGGGGGCCTCAATCTAGCTATGGACTGGATATTGTATTAGAGCACCCTCCTCTCAACATAAGACTTGGCTGGAAAGAAAAATATGGGGCTTCCTAAGAAAAGCAGCTCCATAAGTGCAGAGAATAATAAAGATGTTAATGCTCCGTGATTATTACCCACATAACAATGACCCAGACAACAAGCCTCCGGTTTTCGTAGAAAACCAAAGGTGGTTTCCCCTGTGACAATACAGCAGGCATGGACTCATCTCTTAAAACTTGAACAAAGAGCCTAGCCCAAAAGTCAACAGAGTTAGGATCGTAAGGGGGCGAGGGGGGCAAACTCCCTGGGCAACACAGGACGCCCGGCTCGCTCTCAGATGTGCGTCTTCTGCAAAGACCCCGGGGTCCCAGGCTGTCTTCCCCCCACTTCACAGGAAATACAAGTCTTTGTTCCAATGGCTCCTCTTCCTTCTAGCCCTTCTCACCTCCCTTCCCAGCACACACTTGCCTGTTTGGAGAAGCCGGAGAGGAATGCATTTGCAGTAGTCTAACACCACTCTTAACATATAATCACACATAATCACACATCTAGGAACCATCTCATACTTCTAATTACCTTCCTTCAGAGGATCTCAAAGCGCCTTTCTGACAGTAATTAATCACCTCTTCTTAGCTTTTCCTCCTAAGACCTGAAAAAAGAAACACAACAATTATATGTCTTGCCCTCTTAACTACTACCAACGTTTCTTTTGAAATCACACACATTCACACACACACACACACACACACACATACACATGCACACATGTAGGCATGTGCAGGGAAAGAAGGGGAGAGAGATTTTTTAATGGTGACAAAGTGGTGGAATTCTTCATATCCTGTCCTGTTTTCACAGCAGGGGTGGAGCCCGTGTCATCTGTATACCATAAGTGTTGATAATGACGTCAAGTTTTCCTGCACATCATGAATGAAATGGAATCCATTTTCATTTGTGAAATTGCCTGCCTCCTTTTATTCATTCATCTTCTCTAAGCCACCCATACCCTGACTTAGCAAAACCATCCTTGTCTCAACTCCTAGCCCATTTTTGTAGTCCTGAAGTGTGGGACTTCCTTCATAAAGAACTTTGTAATTATAAGTTGGGTGAAACAGTTCTTAAAAGCTGCCTACTTTCAAAATCAATGAAATTTACTTGGCCCTCGAGAGTGAACTGCCAACTCATACTAACCATCTCAAGGAATATGGATGATCTAATGCTAAGTGGTTTTTGTTGTTGTTTTTAATTTTTCCTGGGCCCTTACTAGTGGATTCTTTTTTTTTTTTTTCCTTTTTTTTTTTTTATCAGAGCTTCCTGTGTCTCTGCAGGATTCTTTTTTTAATTAATTTATTTTTATTAACATATAATGTGTTATTTGAAAAAAAATAATGTGTTATTTGTTTCAGGGGTACAGGTCCATGATTCATGAGTCTTACACAATTCACAGCACTCACCATAGCACATACCCTCCCCAATGTCCATGACCCAGCCACCCTATCCCTCCCACCCTCCTCCCCTTCAGCAACCCTCAGTTTGTTTTCTGAGATTAAGAACCTCTTATGGTTTGTCTCCCTCTCTGGTTTGTCTTGTATCATTTTTTTCCCTAAGAGGCTGCATTTTAAGCTAACTTTTATTTAGCTTGGGTTGCCTCTTTGGTTTCTCTCCTACCCATCAAAATAAGACCTGGGAGCAACCCAGAAACTGCTGATGTCTCAACAGTCACCTGGGCTTCCTCCTAGGAGCCCCACCCCCACACCTGACATGGCCCCGGTGCCTCAGCCTGGCCACAGGGGCAGCACCTGGCCGTTTCCAGCTGGTCCCTGAAAGGAGTATATCGAAAGGGACCAAAGGGGACAGCTCCGGGCTGAAGAAGCCCAGACACCGTGAACAGTAACTTCCAGCCCTTTCCCAGCACAAAGAGGCAGCGGCCTTTGCCTGCCAGTCTCAGAAAGAGCCTACCGGCTGGAAGTACACAAGCACTCGAGTAGAGGTTTGTCATGCTTCTCTGGGGCCTGAAGATGGGCCTCTTCAGACAAACAAACATTTGGTTAGTGTGCGGGGTAATCCAAATTCTGATTAGAAACAGATTACCCAGCTCAAGACTTATGTTTGGCCAGGAACAAAACCACACACCTAAATCCCTAATCCCTTTCCAGGAAGAGGCCTCTCTTCAGCTGGGATTGGGAACAAACAGCCTTTTCTTGAACTCTTCATCTTTTCACATATTTCTAGATCCCTGTGCTTCTCCTTGAGGCACCAGCCCGGAAGCATCTTCCAGAGTGTTCGAGCATACTCCGTTGCCAAGGTGGCTGGGGTATGTGAGCAAAGCCTGGTCACCAGCAATTGGAGGATCCAGAAAAGTTGATTTCTAACGTTCTCATCACCAGCATTTGGAATAAAACATGAAATGAAATCATTCTTGATACAGAATTAAAACTTTTTAAGAATATTTAATTTACCACCCTTAAAAGGAAGTTGGCCAGCAATTTTTACCCACTCCCTGCTATGAGTACCCCCATCTCTCTCTCTCTCTTACCCCCCTCCCTCTCTCTCCCTCTCTCTCTCTCTCTCTCTCACACACACACACCCACACACTCATCTTGGCAGCAGCTGTGGCCAGACAGTATCTTCATCCTGGATGCCTTCTTGATTCCCAAACACACAGCTGCTAAGTTGGCCCTCACTCACCCTCTCCAGCTGTTGTTTGCAGAATTAGAAGTGGACAACTGAGGGAGAAGAGGCAAAGCTGTGCTAAGTGAAGGAGGGTAAAACTAAAGTGCTCCTTTCTTGGAATCTCAAAGATCCCAGGGCTGTGTTGGAGGGATCAGGACTAGCCATCCAGGCACCAGAAAACATCCCTCCACCTGCCCGGGCCCATGCAACTGGAAACCCACGCCTTTCTTTAGGTGATTGAGGAAGCGAAACAATGTGCCATTCCAACTACTACCCCTGTGATGATAACTCCCACATCTTCATCTTCAGCCCTGACTACATTCTTAAGCTCCAGATCTGAATTCCAGTGTCATATCCAGACGCACATCCTGTCAGCCCCTCCAATGCAACATGATCTATTGTGAAGACCCCCATTCCCAACCTAGCAGATTCCTCCTCCTCGGTTCCCCTTCTCAGTAGCACCCTCCCCCACTCCTGACGCCAGTATACATGGGCTTGAAACCTTCAAAGCCCTCTTCTTCTCTACTTCCACATCATTCTATCTCTCAGATCTGCTCTCTTATTTGCATTTCTATGGAAATGATTCTCTCTCACCAAAACTACTGTATTACTCTGCCTTGGTTTTGTTCTTCACTTAGACATCTTTTCCCAAATAATTCAGACTTTGTCCCCTGCTTCTAAAACATCAGTGGCTCTCCTTGACCTAGGATGTTTCTGAAGAAGCTTTTCAAGGACTGCCATAGCTTACCCACCACCCCACTTTTTCCTTCTCATTTCTGTCCTGGGATCCTTCCCTGTTTTCCAGCCATTACAAATCACCTGTCTCCCTGCATCACGGCAAACACACCTTGCTGTCGCTTGTGCTATTTCGTCAGAATGGAGTCTCCTTCATCTCTTTCTCAGTGATTAACAGTGAGGCCTGGATCAAATGCGGCCTCCTCACCCAGAAAACCTATTTCTTCTTCATTCCCATGATACTTTTAGAGTAGTTTACATTTCGTGTATACATCTTATGCCTTAGCCAGTTTGTTCCCCTCATTCTATGTAGGAGAATACTGGGGCAAAGTGTCTGTATCTACTACTCAGTTGCTCTGGAAATCCTTGTGAATTAAAACCAATTCCTAGAAAGAACAGGCCAGTACAAGTGAAAGCAAGATAAGATTAATTTGGGGGCAGGGTTGAAGGAGGGAAATGTACTGAAAGAGGAATATACAAGAAGAGTGTTGGGGCGCCTGGGCGGCTCAGTTGGTTAAGCGTCTGCCTTCGGCTCAGGTTATGATCCCAAGGTCCTGGGATCGAGTCTCAGTCTCCACATCAGGCTCTCTGCTCAGCAGGGAGCCTGCTTCTCCCTCTCCCTATGCGCCTCCCCCAGCTTGTACTCTCTCTCACTCTCTCTCTCTCTCTCATCTCTCAAATAGATAAAACCTTAAAAAAGAAGAAGAAGAAGAAGAAGGGTGTTAGGGGTGGGGAAAGGCAAAGGCAGACCACTCCTTTACTTTGGCAGTGAGGAAAAGGGAGGAGGTCCACCCCACCCCACATCTCCAGTTCCCGCAGGGATCCACAGCCTTCATCAGGGAAGAACCTGACTAAGCGACATCCCAGTGGCTGTACTATAACGGAGAACAAACTGAACTCTGGCTTGGGGTTAAGAGTTAAGGAACCTACCCCCCCGAAGTGAGCTCACTGGGGCAAGCACACACCAGGGAGCCTTTTCCCAGAGATTTCCTTCAATGTAGTACTCGACACTAAATCTTCCCTTGGTGCTGATCACATATTTAAACTGCGGTTCTTCTACTTGAAATATTCTTAAAGGAAAAGCCTCTGGGGACTGTTGATGAGAGTAATTACACGGAAAGCAGACATCTCAAGCCAAAAGTTCCTTTGAAAACTTAGAAAACTCTCAGCCCTGTTGAAGTGACTAGAAAAGCTGAAAAAGTGAGGCAGACAATGAATCGTTACTATTTAAATTCACTCAAATCTTACTTGTCGAACACCCACCCTATTCTCTGGAAGCCGCTGCATCTACCTGTCCCACGTCACACCAGGTAGATGGAGTTATCCTCATTTTAGAAGCGAGAAAGCTGAGATTCAGGAGCATACGTGTTAGTTTACTCTGTCTCTTAACTAGCTTAAATCTTTTGGAAGAAAGCCCATGTTCAGCCAATCCTATTGTGCCTTCCTCAGTATCAAAGAATAGTGTCTGTCCAGTAAATACTTGCTGAGCCTCACAATCAGTATTTCCCGCCCTTTTGTGGAAGCCATACCTTGGGTCATCTCTGTCCTCCCTATCAACTAGATGTCATCCCCTCTTGCCTCTGAACTGCCACCTGGTCACCAGGAGAACTAGCACCCCAGGCTTGCCCCTCTGGGAGCAGGAAGCGGCTTGAGCGGTGCCCCCAGCTGCCACTGAATGCCACACCCCCCACTGCCGGACCACGCCTCCCACGGCGCTCCCAGCCAATTACAGAAGGGGGCGGGGTTTCGGGAGCCTGCTGTTCCAGAGAGAGAGGGCACTCCTCTTGCCTTTCAGCTTTGGCTGGCCTCTGGGAACTTGCCTTAGGCTGCGCTGGAATGTATATGATGGTCCCCCCCATTCCTGTCTTCCCTTCTTCACTCTAGGATCAGACTTGCGTCATATAGTTTGATGACCCTCACGGCTTTCCACGCCCCCCCCCCGTTTGTTTTTTTTTTCAAATGGCTCCCCCCCTAATAAAAACCTGGCACATTTAATCCTGCGTTGAGGTCTAATTCTTGGAAGACTGGAAACTAACACGTTCCAGTTTTTGCGCTAATAAATTGTTTATAATCTTTGTGCCCTGCGGAGTATTTAGTGAGCACCTATTGGGTGCTGGGAGTACGATGGTTAACAACAAAAGCGTTATTAAAGCCCTTAAGGAACTGGTGAATAAATCAAATGACGACAAAAATTTACGGCCGAGGGCGCTACGATAGAATTTAACAGGGGGATCCCGACGTAATCTGTAGGACTGTGAGAGACTCCCCCAAAGAAGAGCGGCTTCAGATGAGACCTGAAGGATGAGGAGGCGGGAATGCAGCAAAGGGGTGGAGTGGTCCAGGCTGATGGAAGAGAAGGCGCTAAGGCTCTGATGTGTAGGAAGCTCAACAACAAAAGGACACAAAGGCAGGGGATGCTAAGCAATGAGACTAAAGAGGAAGGCAGGACCCATCCTGGAAATTTAAGATCATTTATGTTTCTAGAGTGTGGTTTTTTTGAGAGCAAATATCCTGTAATAACCCTCCTTGCAAGGTCTAGTATAACGCCTGGCACAAAGTAAATGTTCACCAAATATTGGCTGAATCAAAGTGGTAGAAATCAATAAGGAAATAACTGAATTTTTTCATTGTTATCTCTAATATCAAAGACGTAGCAAATTAAGCCAAAGTACCAACGAGGTAGAGGCTTCCAGGCCCCACTGGCTGATAAAACTAATGATAGCAATGAGGATGACCATTCTCAGGCATTGATTTCATCAATGTATAAACAGAGAGGCACCACGGCATGGGCACCGTGGAGGGTAGGAATGCCCTGGACCAGACTGCCTGGTTCAAATACTGGTGTTACGACCTCCTACCTCGGTGGCCTTGAGCAAGTTACCTAACAACACCATGTCCCAGGGTCCTCGTGCATAAGACAGAGCTGATCACGCTCTCTCCATTGGAGTGCTGGCAGGAGGACTGCAGGAAATCACCATGTCAAGCACCCTTAGCAAGCTGCCTGGGGCATAGCATGTGTTCAATAAATGGCACCAATTGTTGGTATTCAAACACGGTTCTCTCCGCCAAGATAAGAGAACATTCGCAGGGAGAATTCCCAAACCAGGGTGAATTGTCATAAACCACATGTCATCTGTGTGGGATCACTTACGATATAAGAGGCTAGCTTTGGGGACCAGCCGGGTGGGTTGCAAAGCCGGGGGCTGGGCCAGGAGACCACGCCCAGACACGCACTTCATACACTTGGATTCCGAAATCCGCACTAGTCCTTAAATAGAGACCCGCAGGTCAGACCAGGCAGTGAACTACTCACACGTAGATACGCAGTACCCTCCCCGGGCAGGCAGCAGCGGGGGAAAGGACAAGCTGCTTCTAGGTTTTCTGTCCTGGACGACAGAGGCGGTGCCTCTTGGCTTCATTTCCGAACAGCAAAATGAAGCACCGTGAGCAGACCCAGCTCAGTTCCTGCCTTTTGTGTTTGTTTTTCCATGTTGGATATTGCAGTTAGAGCCCAAGCTTAGAAGAAAATGCCTGTGGAATTAAAAAGGACGAAAGGGGAAAAACACCTGGCTCCCTCCCCAGGCGCTGCCCCAGCTGGCTCGGGCTGCCTTGGAATGGGGCAGGGTGGCTGGGATGTGATTGCCCAGGCAGAGATATGAGGTATGTGGGCCTACGTGCGCTGCCGCACACACCACCGGGTCGGGAGGGAGCGTCCCTCTGATAACAAACCGAACCCTTAGGATGCCAGCTGCCGGCCACACTGCACACGTCCACACAGTGGCACCCACAGGTCCAGGAGGCAGAACAAAGGACCTATTATTGACTCAGTCCCGTATTAGCACGTCATCCTCACCAAAACAAGTCTTGAGCCAGGCTGGCAGAGAGGCGGTACCTAGGAATTCCAGAATCTACAGTGGAGATGGTCAAATGCTACTGGGCTCTCTGATGGCAATTTCAACGCCCATCGTTGAACCTGGGTCATCGCATTAGGATTTGGCGCTTGGGTTCCTATCTCCTATTCTTCTCTCCCCCTCCCATTGTCACCACGCCCCGTGAGTGTGGGCTATCTTGGTACCCAAGGCCTGAAACCTTCCTTCTCCCTGTTTCACTAGGACATAATAATATTAAGTACGGCCGACCCATGTTCGCTGCTTACACTGACCACTTAGTGCTCTAAGTGCTTTATATAAATCTCAATTCCTTTATTATCACGGCAACCCTATGAGAGGTGCAGTTATTTCCCCGTTTAACAGATGGGTAAACTGAGGCACCAAGAGGTTAAATAATTTACCCAAACTCACGTAGCTCGTCAGTGGCAGAGCCAGGAAGCAGTGCAGGTACTTTGGATCCCCAGTCTGGGCTCTTCTCCATCATGCTCCACTTCCTCTCTATGATCAATTTCTTACTGATTAAAAAATTTTAAAGGCATGTTAAAGGCCTCTTTTTCCAGAATGAACTGCACTCTAGGGCAAGTTAGGATTTTAGAACTTCCTACTTTGCCTATAGTAGAATGGGGAAATGTTTCTAAATTAGGAGAGGCTAGGAAGGAAGCTACTGCTCAAGAACTCGATTAATATGAATCATAATATGAATATTGAGAACTCTGGTATTTTTAGCAAAGTGAGCACTTGTGCAAAATGTCTCTCTTGGTACAAGCTCTGCCTTGGAGTTCCCGGCTTAAGAGCGACATACTTAGCACAGTGGGGGAACATATGCACTGGGTGCATAGTGAGGAAAAGCCTCTCTGACTCCGGCTTTGTTCCTATCATTGCCTCCCCACAAGGAGAAATCACAACCTTGCAGATATAAGCTCTGCATCCAAATTGGTGAGCCATTCCCAGGAATTCGTCCCAGAAGGAACTCCATGCAGCCATGGAAATGAAGGAAGAGAGGGAACATTACTAAGCACATACTCAGCTGGGATTTAATGCTCACAGAAAGCATCGGATGTAGTTGCTATCTTCCCCATCTTGTGGCCCAGAGAGATTAAATATTCGTCCAATGTTAAGTCCGGAAAGAACTCAAACCCCATTCCAAAGGAGGCAAGGACTTAATGCCAGTCCAAGCCCTACTTTTCCAGGAGCCTTTCCTGAGCCCTCAGACCCACATCCATCCCTCCTTGTTGAAACACCTGTATTCATTATAATCTTTGCCACAGTCCAATGCTTACTAACGTTGTTTCCTACTGGACCAGTCTTGCTAAATTTGGAAGGCCAGTGACTGTGGGCCGAATTTTATTTCAGGCTGTCCCCGAGTATTTCCGGGCAGGAAACCAGGAGATGTAAAGACCTAGAACCACGGGCTGGTCTCCCTGATCAAGGGAGTCAGGCACTCCGTCCCCAGAAGGTGCCAGCTTGGCTTTACGAGTTCCTATTGCATTATCTGGTAACATCCTTCCTGTCACTCCTGCCTACCTTTGTCATTCCCTTTAAAACTCCTTGCAGATGGTGCCAGACAATGCAAGCATCCCCCAAAGAAAGTAACTATGACTGCACTGTCACTAACTTGGGTTTGGCGCAAGAGGAAAGATCGCCAAGTTTTCAACCCTGCTTCTGCTTTCCAGTAGCCTCCTCCCAGTGTGGCAGCAACCAGCACGAGATCCACAGTCGACTCGCAGCTTTCCCTGCACCCCAGCACTTGGGGCTAGAAAGAACGCATTGCCACACAGCAGGCACACTCAGACATGCCTGCGTCACCAGCAAGTCAAAGCCAACATATACTTCAGGAGAATTTACAAGGCAGAAAGCACCCTCTAATTTAACAAAAAAGCAAGAGGGCTGGGTGTTTCCTTTCTTTTCCAAAGCTAAGACAAAAGCATTTCTCATAGTAAAGAGCCGGAACCCACCCGACCTGATCATCTCCTCTCAGCCAGGTTGTACATCATCCTCAGCAACAGGGATGAGGGCAGCCTGAGTCACGGAAGAGGCAACAGGAGGAAGCTGTGGTCTCTGTCCCACCACCACTCCAGGATATGGGAACGCAAGGGGGTGGTCAGCCGACTGGTTCAAGGACAAGCAGGACAGTGGTCTGTTCCACGTGCCCTGGAAACCTGAGTATCACCTCACACCATGATTCACTGCAGAAACAGAGCTGGGACCAGCAGAGACAGCCCTGAAACATGATGGTGAAGACATCAAGTACAGGTCTTAAATGTAGGAAATTCTCTTAAGTCAGACTCCCAATTTCAGCTCATTCCACACTAGGGAGGCGCTCACTAGGCCGCTCAAGTCCTTCTTTCTCGGCTACTTCCTCCACCTGCCCCTAAGGTCCACTGTGAAGGACGTTGGCCTAAGGCAAGAGTTTCAGGTGATAACCACAGTTTTTCCTGCCCCTCCTCTGATTGCAGTCCCCTCCAATTTTGTCTCAGGTGTGGTTATTCTCAGTACAGTGCTTTCCCAGGGATGTGTGTACAGTCTGGTCCAGGAGAAGGAACTAGAAACTAAGGGTGGCCCCTTGCCCTCTTCCTCCCTGACACTGTCCACATCTCTCCATAGCTCATCTACCATGTCTTTGGAAGGCAGGGGCCCAGAACTGTCCTTCAAAGGCCATGGGATTAGCTCAGTGTGTCTCAAAAACTCTGAACTCCAACTTTTTAACATAAAAATAAATTACTAGTAAAGAGTTTGAAGTAAAAGACATGCAAAATACAAGCCCAGCTTTTTTGTTCTTAGATCCAACAGTTATGAAATTCGGCTGGCATGTTGCTATAAAGGTCTCTCAACACTTGCTCTCAACTTCTTACTTAGTCCCAGACCGGCACAGGTGTGAGTAGCCCCTCTCTAACGTGAGGCCTTTGCTACTGACTTAACCACCTAAACCCTTGAACCTCTGGTCTGTGCAAGATGGGAGAACAGGCAGCATCTCAGCAGGTCAGCCATGCCCCCCATCTCTATATTCCAGGGACTCGTTCCCAATCCTTCTTCAGGTTCCAGAAATATCTCTAACATTAAAATAGTGCTGACTTCCTCAGGAGGGGATCTGTCTGCACTTCTCACTACCCATCTGGAGGTACCTATCCCCAAAAGCACCTTGGATAGCGATAAGGGAACCAGGGAACCGTAGGAGAAGGAACAGGCAAACAGGGAGGGTCACTGTCTCAGGCCATCCTGTGTAGGACCAATGGGAATTTTGAAAAGCACCCCCAGGACGTGTGAAAGGTCTAATTGTTATCGCTGGGGCTGGTAAGTCATGGCCCACCCAGGCTCACATCCTGCAAGTACGAGCTACACGAGATGGGCTGCTGTTTATTCAAAAATCTGTCGCTGGAGCCAGGCGGGGGCAGTCCCTAAATGGCTACAGACAGAAGAGGGCAAGCTTCTCTGTAGCGTTCAGGAGGGCCTGGGAATTAAGTGGGAGGAAATGGTGACCCAGTTTAAATACTTTCCTTATTTCCAGAAGAAGCAAAGTACTCTCAGTGCCTACCATAACAAAGGACCGATTGCACGTTAGGAACAAAATTGGGTGTGATCACCTTTTAGTAGGAGGAAGCTGGAAAGTAAGGTGGGAAATATAGGGTGGGAATAGGACTCCATTTCCTTGCAACAATTTTTAAAAAGCTTTGTTGGTGTGTAACTGACATCCAATATAATTTGCATATTTACAATGCATAACTCGGCCAGCTTTGACATACATACATACTTGTGGGACCATTACCACAATCCTAATAATAATGAGCATAACCATCACAGCCCAAGTTTTCGGGTGCCCTTTTCTAACCCCTGCCTCCTACTTCTTCCCTTCCCACCTACAAGGCAACCACTTTCTGTCACTGTAGATTAGTTTGCATTTCCTAGAATTTTGTGTAAGTGGAATCACATGGTATATACTGTTTGCTCTGATTTCTTTCACTCAGCAAAATTATTTTGAGATTCATTCAGGTCGTTGTATCTATCACATTGTTCATTCTTTCTTACTACTGAGTGATCTTCCCCTGGGAAGCAATTTTACATCACAAGCCAGGTTAGCCCATGACTAAGATTTTGAGATGTTAAGGGAAATTTATAAAGACATAGGCTTTCCCCTCGAGTGGAGTTTGCTGCACCTATCTTGGGAAATAAACCTTTTTTGCTTCAAAATTAAGGAGGATAACAAAGAAAAATCAGGCATGTATGATTCTTAAACGATAAAAAGGATTTTGTAATATCCGGGGTCTGTGCGCTGTGAGGAGTTAAGAAAGAACCAGAGAAACCAGGAACCAACATTGCTACCCAAGATACTTCTCAGCCTTCCTGACTTTCAATTTCTGATTCAGTTTGTTTCTTCCCTTGTGGTAGGAAATAGGCCGGCGAGGATGTTCCCATCACAGTTGTGGTTTTGCTTTTGGAGTCACCAAAAAGGAAGACTATTCCGCAGTCACAATTAGCGTTTTCTGTTCATTCGCTCACCGAACATTTCTTCGGTGTCTTCTGTATGTTGGGCATCATACTAGGGATAGAGAAACAGGCCAAAGACTAATAAGATGACTTGATTCCTGCTTTCACAGAGTTGTAGGATGGGCAGGCTTAACAGCTGGTTATTTTATGCCAAATTTCTTCATCATAAACAAGATATTGGAGATGGTAAGAAGGTCAACATGGTGGTTGGGGCCAAGCTGTTACCACCATGGAGACCGGAAGACATGATTGAATGTGGATATGGCGGCAAAGGAAGAGTTCTAGTTCATAGATTATCAGGAAGCACAGTGTCCCATTGACAGTGACAGAGAATGCAACCCCAGCTGCCCCATATGGGGTAGTGAGGAAGATGGTAAGATTTAAGGGATATATGGAACCTGCCTCCTGCCCCCCCAAATGTGTCTTAGACAAGCACATTATTGTTTGTCCTACCAAAATATAGAGAACCTATTTTTCTAAATAGGTGACAGTGTTCTAACAGAAGCTTTCACAAAAAAGCAGACCAGTGTTTGCTCCCAATCCTTCTGTCATAGAGTTATCCTAAAAGAACACAAATGGAATACAGCAGGATACAAAGCTGCATGAGTAAGGTGATGATTACAATTAAACAACCAACCTATTCCTTGGAAGGGAGGTGTCTAGTGGGGAAATGTCCAGAGAAAACATCCAAAAAGTTACAAAACCACTTGTTTGTGTCTTCTTCAAATTTTCTTTAGTGAGTATTTTGCTATTACATTTTTGAAGAACTACTTTGAAACACACTCTTCATGGAAAGTCATGAAGTCATTCTCAGCCAAAGGAAACCAAAGTCAACAGTGTGAATTTGCCTGTAGTCTGGAGAAAAGCCCGGCCACAGAGGGACTTTGGGGAAAGCAGTGACAGAGGAGGGCTGAGACCTCATGAGAGGGTTTTTGCCAACCTGAGGCTTCACCCTGAGGTGCAGAGAGCCAAGGAAGGGGTGCAGCCAGAAGTGGGACTGCCGTGCAAACTGCCGTGCAACTGGAGAGCAGTGCAGAGGGGGGCGTGAGTACACAGACAGCCTCAGAAGGGACAGGACCAACGAAGCTAGGACCTGACTGGGTGACCGTGAGAAAGGAACTTGATGGGCCTTCAAGATCCTTGCCTATAAAAGGAAAGAGCAAGTCTGGAAAACCTCGAAGCTCCTTTTTAACTCTAAACATGTAGGAATCCGAGTTGTATGATTCATTTCAACATTTATCCATTGAAGACCTTGGCTGTATCTGAAGAAGCACTGTGGTCAACCGCCACCAACATCCTCTTTGATTTAGCGCACGCCAATTAAAAACCATTGAACACTTGTTACTAAATGTAGAGTGAAATATATTTTCCAGAAAAGGAGCTCTCCAAAAGCAGTCCCTGATTAGAGCAAGGGCTAAGAGAGCAAATCCGTTTCTTTGACAATGTGACAATCCATGTGGTTAGGGACATAGGAAAAGGGATTTTCCAGAAGTCATGGAATGGAAATTGACCCATAGCTCAATGGGGAAAGGCCAAGGCACTGAGAACAAGCCTGCTGCCTTCATGGACACTGCTGTTGGAAGAGGTGACCCCAACTTACTCCCAGAACTATCTCCACTTACCACTCTTGACTCAAGTTAGAGGTAAGCTGTTGTCTGTTGGGGAGGAATGTGAAAACTCACGCACAGATGGGTGGAGCAGGAAGCCGAGGGAAGGTCAGAGAGAAAACAAAGGGGTTTCCTGTGATGAGTCACTGCCTTCTGGGAAACAATTTCAGAAGCCACTACATCCCCAGCACCTGTCCAAGGCTTGTATTTTGTGCTGAAAAAAAAAAAATGTGGCAAACGAAACATCGAACCACATCTGAGAGCCCACAGGCCACGTAGAGGACAGAAATCCGGGAGAGAGCCAAGCCAGGCACATGTGACAATGTGCACATCTCCTGCCAGAGTCTCCAAACAGGGAGGTTGTGGGTGGGCTGAAGATGCTCAGTTCAAGTCACCCTTTTCTTTATTTTTTTTTTAAGATTTTATTTATTTATTTGACAGAGAGAGATCACACGTAGGCCGAGAGGCAGGCAGAAAGAGGGGGAAGCAGGCTCCCTCGTGAGCTGAGAGCCTGATGTAGGGCTCAATATCAGGACCCTGGGATCATGACCTGAGACAAAGGCAGAGGCTTTAACCCACTGAGCCAGCCAGGCGCCCCAACCCTTTTCTTTAAATGGAGCAAACTTTTTACTGTTCTTTCCTTCCATAGTCAGAGCTTGGATTTTCAGATAAAGGTTTTTCTTCTTCTTTTGTTTCCTATTGTCTTGTGATTCAGGTGAATGAAAATAAAAGTTTTTAACTGTAACAAGCTTGCTGAATCTAGAAAGAAAACACATTTGACTAAACCTGGAATGGGAATTGTTGGACTCAACATGGGGTGAATTCCTTTTCTTGGTTCATGCTGAACTGAAAACAAAAACCAACATTTAGGGCCCCTGGGTGGCGCAGTTGGTTGAGCGACTGCCTTGAGCTCAGGTCATGATCCCGGAGTTCCGGGATCGAGTCCCACATCGGGCTCCCAGCTCTATGGGGAGTCCGCTTCTCACTCTGATCTTCTCCCTTCTCATGCTCTCTCTCACTCTCTCTCTTTCCTAATAAATAAATAAAAAATCTTAAAAAAAAAAAAAA
>CM052797.1:71019915-71041867 GCA_028533885.1 Nasua narica
TATCGAGAGGGGCACGTACTGCATGGAGCACTGGGTGTGGTGCATGAACAATCAATCTTGTAACACTGAAAAATTAAAATAAATTTGGGGAAAATAAATAAATAAATAAATAAATAAATAAATATGTAACATCAAAAAAAAAAAAATTAAAACAAAAATAAGTCAAGTATTAACTCCAGGGGCAAAGAGTTCGATAAAATAGAAAGCCCACTCCTAGTAACCTATAAGGCTCAGCCTTAATGATATTTACATACTTGTAGAAATGTGATCACTGAATATTCATTGAGTCCACATTACCAAACAGTGTTATGACCATATTTGGAGAAAGGGAGGAAGGGAAGAGTGAGGGACATGGGGGACACAAACGTAAGAAACCAAATCATCATCTTACACAGAGGTAATCAATGCATAATATCTAAACCTGAAAACTAAAAAATAGCATTACAAGCTTGTTATTTAGAAAGCTGTAAGATTTAGAAGTAGTTGCCTCTGGGGTAGAATCAAATGTGGGGTAGGACAAACATGTAATATAGGATGAACGAGTAAATATTTCTCGATATAAGAGCTATAGTACTAGTTTGACTTTTTCAATCACATACATTTATTACTTTGGTCAAAAAAAATTTTTTTTTAATTTTATTTTTTATTTGAAAAAGAGAGAGTGTGTGAGCAAGGGGAGGGGTAGTGGGAGAGAGAGAAAGAGACACCCTGCTGAGCACAGAACCCAACAGGACTTGGGACCATGACCTGAGCTGAAGGCAGACACTTACTCAACTGATTGAGCAACCCAGATGCCCTCTCCCCCAAAAAACTCTTAAGAGCTTAGTCTAGGGGTACCACCTGGATGGTACAGTCAGTTAAGTATCCAAATCTTGGTTTCAGCTTCAGTCATGATCTCAGGTTCCTGGGATCAAGCCCTAAGTCGGGCTCTATGCTCAGTGTGGAGGCAGCTTGGCCTTCTCCCTCTCCTTCTCTATCTATCTCTAAAATAAATCTTTTAAAAAAAGAGTTTAGTCTAAAGGCTCTTGTCTTCCCCCTTTGGATCAATGCAAAAAA
This sequence comes from Nasua narica, assembly GCA_028533885.1. Lineage (NCBI taxonomy): Eukaryota > Metazoa > Chordata > Mammalia > Carnivora > Procyonidae > Nasua > Nasua narica. The sequence continues at coordinate 71,020,972 of CM052797.1, forward strand.
AGGGAAGAAAAGAGAAAAAAGCATGTTCTAGAAATGACAAGTGGTATGAGGCCATATTGATTGTACACGTATCTATTGTATGTCACATCTATTGTACGACTAGAAAAGAATGCAAAATGATAAACATCAAGGTGTTAACAGTGACCATCTCGAAGTGGTAGAATTATAATTTTTTCTTCTTTTCAAATTTTATCTATGTTTTATTCTATCTCAATATATTTAATAACATTTAACAAAGATCATATATTGCATCCATAAAGAAGAGAAACTAATAAAACCATTAAAATTAAAAAGAGAAGGAAAAGAGGAAGAATGGAAGAAGCGGGTTGGGTCACTGGATTCGAGTTCAGAAATCAGGCCCTACGTCTTGCTGGGTTTTTCCTCTATTAGGCATGTTTTTATCTCTCTGGGGCTTTAGATTCCCCAGTTATAAAATAAGGGTATTTCTACCTGCTCTGTCTCCCTAGAGACATTATTGCAAAAGATATCCGGACCTGCCCAGTTGTAAAGCATGTTATTAAACGTGGCAGACGTGGTCAGCGCCATGAGAAGAACATGCAAAATGAGGGACTCTTTGTACTTCACTCAATCCTCGATGGCACCACTGCCCTTCCTCCCTAGAGATGTTCACTCACTCGGAGCCTCCTCAGCCCACCTCAGGGAAATCCCTCAGAAGCTCGGAAGCTCCTTCCCGGGAGAGCTGGCCGGAAGATGAGATTCAAGGATAACTCCTTTGGGCCTCTCCTCCTTTCTCTACCTTCAGGGGCAGCCTTGCGAAATCAGATCCTCTATCCCTGCCCTTCTCAGAAACTTTCCATTTTCCAGGATATGCGGATTTGTCCCTCATTCCCCACCGGCCCCATTCCCCCCAAACATTCCCATTCCTCCTCCCACAGGACTTATTCCAGCTGAACGCTGCCACACTGGCGTTTTGCGCAGGGCCTCAGAGAGGGCCTCAAAGGGGTGCTCCTCCTAAGACCTCTACCGGGATAAGACATCTTAGTCCTGAGGACTGAGGACATTCCCCTCAGAACTGGGTTGCTTTGAAAGGTCCAGGATTCAGGCCCAGGACCCAGAAGAGACTTAAAAGTGTACAGGGAGGAGGTGAGTGTATTTAACAATTTCTATCCACAGCCTTGGAAGTCCAGCAGTAGCCCTTCAGACAAATTGTAAAACCTGAACCACCAGCCTGTGCTCCGACTTGATGTTTACCATCAAAACCACTTACCCTGCACGGATACGAAGAAATCCTCTGAAAGGATTCCTGAATTAGGAGTTCTTAGAGGATCCATTGCTCAGTTTCATCTCTACCTCTGACGAGCCTAGCCATGAGACCTTGGTGAGTCATTAACCTCTCCTAGTCTCAGTTTCCTTATCTATAAAATGAGACAGTGACCACACTGATCATACTAACATCACAATCCTCTCCTAAAACGTGCGTTCACAGCTTCTACCAACTTTGGTTTCTTTACTGTCCCTAGAGTTGCCTCTTACTCTGTCATCTACTCTCGCGTTTTGCTTTCCCTGCTGTCTTCGTAGCGCTCAGCCCTACTGCCCCGTCTCCAGGAGGAAGGTCAACATGCCCCTGAGGAAAAGGGGAGTCGAGCTGCCTCTCCCTCCTTGAATCCCAGACGCCAAGGCTCTCCGCTTCCCCACGGGGTCCTGCCTTAGCCCGCTGTCCTCTAAGGGCAAGTAGGCTGGAAGTAAGAGTCACTGAACACATGGAAGGACTAGACATCCAGGAGCTGCCACGGGGCCCCTGATAGAATAATGAGATTTTTTTTTTTAATTTCAAGGAACTTCTCTTTCCATAGAAACGATTATAGTGTGCACACACAGCTCTGTACAACTGACCCTCTGAGGCCCAGAGCACAGGCTCGTGACCTTGCCCATCGACTCCTACGAATGAGGCTGGGGAATTCCAACTTGAAACCCCGAAGCAGGCCACGCTAATTCTATCATATCCTTCAGCTGTTGGCAGCGGAGCTGCCTACTTCCTTTCGGTCTTCTTTCATCACAGGTGCTCTTACTTGAATACCAAATAAGTTTTTGCACCAGGGCACACAAATGGAATGACTAGCACAGACCATTTTCAAGGTGAGGGGAATAACTCAATAAAATTGATGGGGCAAGTCTCCCTCTTCTGCCCAAGAGGGGTCCATGGTGCAGAAATGTGGTACGAGGAAAAGACCCTGAACATAAAGTCGGACAAGTCAGTCTCTAATCCAATTTCTGCCACAAACTGTGCACCCTGGGCCCAACCTGTATGAGCCCTGGTTCCTCCAACTGTGACGTCACCTACATGGTTCCAGGGGCAACTGACAAGAAGGTTTCCAAGATTACATTTTAAAACATGTAAAACAAAACAAAACCAAAAAAACATGTAAAACACTTGAATCTCTTCTTTGGTTGGCTACCAGGATTCTGACATGCTCCTGGTTTTCCACCTGCCTCACTGAGGTCCACCTCAGTCCTTGCTGGTTCCTCCTCATCTCCCCAACCCCTGAAGATTGGGTTCAAGCCTTGGACTTCTGCTTTCCATCTCTACTTACTCCTTCTTATGCAGGTGATCTTAGGCAGCCACATGGTTTTTAATGTCATCTGTAGGCCGATGAGCTGTGCATTCCTATCTCCATCCCAGAACTCTTCCTTGAACTCCAGACTCATATGTCCACCTGCCTACTTATCATCTCAGATGATGGTGACAGATAGGCATCTGTCTACTTATCATCTCAGATAGGTGACAAATAGACATCTCCAACTACACATTCCAACCCTACTCTCCTGCGGTCTTTCCTTACTCAGTAACTGGCAATTCCATCCTTCCAGTTGATTGGATCCAAAATCGTGTAGTCACCCATGACTCATCTTTTTCACACCTCCTATGCATTCCACCAGCAACTCCTGAAATGGAGTTCTAACTTCAAAAGATATCCTGAAACACACTTTTTCAACACCTCAGTGGCTACCATCCTGACGCAAGCAAACAACATATCTCACCTGGATTCTCGCTATAGTTTCCTGAGTAGACTCCTTGGTTCTGGCCTTTCCCTTTCCAGCCTCCTCAGTCTGTTTCTCACACAGCAGACTCAGTGATCCTGTTAAAATATAAATTAGATCATGTTACTCCTCTTCACAATCCTGTCCAATTTCTACCCATCACATTCAGAGACTCGCGCTTACTAAAATATGGGGATCCGGGCGCCTGGGTGGCCCAGCTGGTTAAGGGTCTGACTCTTGGTCAGGTGGCTCATTCAGGGTCATGGGATGGAGTCCTGGAGACAGCTCCACACTCGTCAGGGAGTCTGCTTGGGATTCTCTCTCCCTCTCCCTCTCCTCCTCCCCCCGACCCCAGTGCATGCACTCTCTCTAATAAATAAATAAACCTGTGAATAAAGTAAAATATATTTTTAACTTTCAAACCAGTGCCTGCTTCATAGGGTTGTTATGAGGATTGGGAAACACTGTAAGTGAAGCATTTAGAACTGACACTCACTGAGTGTTTACTGCATAGCAAGCCCTGCCCTGCATACTTTATATATAAACTCATTCTATGTCAGCTCATTAATCCTCATAAGAACTCTGAGGTATGTGCTATTATTATGCCCATTGTACAGCTGAGGAAGTCATATTACAGAGAGGTTAAATACCTCTCCCAAGGTCACACAGCTAGTAAGGGGCAGAACTGGGTTTCCACTCCAGGCAGTGGGCCTCCAAGGCCTGTGTTTTCACCACCTTGCCTAGTCAGTAAGCCTTCTTCTGTGACATACTCTTTATTTTATTTCATTTTAAGATTTTACTCTCTATACTCAACCTGGGACTTGTACTTACAACCTCGTCACACACTCCACCTCCACCGACTGAGCCAGCCGGGTGTCCCAATGGCATACTCTTTAGATGCTGAATAGTATCTCATCATATGGAGGGACCATTAATTGACTTAACCAATTCCTCACTAAGTCGTCTGATCTGATCATTCCAGAGCTTCTCACTTAAGATAGTAAATTCATGTATCCAACAAATATTATTGAATGACAAAATACTAGGCACTGGGAACAACCAAAAAATGGACACAAAACTGTTGTCAAACAGCTTACATTTTTTAGAAGTACTTTTTATAATAGAAGTGTCGCCAGAGGCCTAATTCACTTGTTGACTAATTGTTCTTCTCTACCAGAGAAGATCAGATCCAGCTTCATTCATTTGACACATCTCTTGGGCAAGGTACTTGGCTAACTTCTGTGGGAGGAATGAAAATGATTCAGACATGGACCTTGCTCTCAGGAGGTTGTATATTAACACATGCCTGAGTATCTCTAGGAAGCAGTTCTTGCAGAACTTGTTTCTGGGTCTATCCTGTGCCTTTTCTCATTTGCACACCTGTCATTAAACACCTGAGCTCTCCAAGGGGGAAGAACATTCGTGTGGTTTCTTTTTTTCTCTTCCCACAGAGCCTAGAAGACTGCTTTGAAAACAATGGCTTCACAGATCTGTGGAGTTCCAAGTTCTAGAAAGATTCCTCAAAAAACTATTTGGCCACAAATTTGATTCCCCCATTGTTCTGCCATTATTTAGGTCACAGGAATTTAGCCCATCAACAGAGAGAAGAAGAAAAGAATTAAGACTATGAGCCACCTTTTATAATTATAAATATCTTAATTATTGTCTCCCTGACTGCTTTTAACCATTTAGCCACTGGGATGGAGGAACCCTGACAATCAACTGGATGCTCGCTTCAAAATACAAGATTAATCATCACACACACACACGATCCACACACACACGCACACATGCCCTGCTTAAAAACATTCAATGATTTCCCATCATTCTTGAGGAAAAACTAGGCAAATCTTCAGCAAGCCCTCCAATGCACAAGGCCCTAAGTGGCCTGGCTGTGCCTTCTCTCCAGCCCAGCTTCACAGGGTACCTACCATAAGTGCTCTTGCTTTCTGCACACAGGCCATAGGCCCTGGTTGTGGATCTCCAAACAAGCCTACACCATTCTGCCCCAGGGCTTTTGCACATGTAGTTTCCTCTTCCTAAGAAAGCACTTTTTCTCCAACCTTCAGATTCAACTCAATCATTACTTCCTTGGGCAAGCTTTCACTAGCTCAGAGCCCCAGACTCCACCAGGCATCATGCCTTTCTCAAAGCATCTGTACCCTTCCTTTAGGCTCCCATTCATCTGTTCATTCAACCCTGCTGTAATTTTCCTTGTACATGTGAAAATATGTCATTAATACCTCTCTCTCCTCCACTAAACTCTATGCTTCGTGAGCACAAGAACCATTTCTGGTTTTGCTCATCATTGTACATCCAAAGCTGAGCACAGTACTGGAAACCATTAAAGTGAACACTCATTCAACTGACATGTAATGCACACATTCTGGGTGCCCAGTCTTGTTCTATGTGCTGGGAATACAAGAGAACAAACACAAATCCCTATCTTTCTGGAACTTATATTCTGATTTTAGAGAGGAGACAGTAAGCAAATAAGCCAGATGATTTCACAGGCATAAGCGTAATCAGGATAAGGGGCTAGGATGTGACCACTGGGGAGGGGGGAGGACACTACAGACAATGATCAGGGAAAGCCTCTATCAAGAGGTAACATATAAGCAGAGTCTTGAGTATTTTGAAGGGGGGGTGGGTTTTCAGTGCAAACATTGGAATAGTCCCAGGCAAACAAGAATAATCAACTGACCGTCCCAGCACAGAATGCTGCTGAGAGCCTGCCTGCCTGCCGTTGGCGTCTAACCCAAGAAGATGTTTCTCTCATACCTCCTAAGCGTCTTTTCCAGAAATATTCACTTTTTGAGAAACTATTAGAGCTTAAGACTTAATAAGTACTTTGTAATGATGAGGAGGCTTCCCAGGAATCCACCCCCACTCAGCTAAGAATGATCTTGGCTTTGAGATTCTCAGACACACAGGCCCCCTGCTGCAGTCCGCCAGTTCTTGGAGGCCCATATTTGGACTTCCATTTGGGTGAAATCCACCCACCAGGAAAAGCTCATTTCCTCCCTCCCTCTGGCCCACACTTCCAGCCTGGAACCTTCCCCTACAATATCCCTTGGCAGACTCCTTCTTCACTCCCTCCTGGCTGGCTGTGCTTCCAGCGAGTTCCACCCAATAGTAAACTATCTGTCATTAACTACAGAGTGGCAGATCACTGCCCAGGGGTGTTTCCACTCCTTTGGGCCCCAACAATTTGGGGCTGCCCCCTTGGAACAGGTGCTAATTCCTCCCCCATTCTAATTGCTCTAAACTACCTCTTTAATAGATTCCAAAAACAGTTCACTGGCTAATCTTATTTTGTGTTTCACGTCCAGTCAAATTTCTAAGCCACTGTTAAGAGTTTCTCTTTTTCTGTTACCCTCTTTCCCACCCTCTCTTTCCCTGGCCTTCTCCCCTTGCCTCCCCACTGCCTCCGACTGAGCTGAGTGTCCTAGTGTTCCAGAGCCAAACCTGCAGGGTTCTGGTGCCAACTCTCCTCTCACAACCGTCTGGGCAACATTATCGCCTACCCCAATGGGATGTAAGGAGGATAAAAGACTTAATTTACATTAAGCACCTAGAACAGTAGTACACAGTAGGCCTTCCCATGGATGTATTACACAAATGAAATGTTGGCTCGTATTACTGTCCCGGAGATCTAAGGGCCCTTTGTGCTGGAGAGGAAGGGGCTACAGTCTCTGGTTTTATTTGAAGAGACAAAATACCCTTCTGCCCAAATGCCTCCCTCTCAACTTTAGAATCCCTACTACCAGCATCTGCATTTAATGAAACACATGGGTAGGAGAGGAAACATAATAACTATTTTATTCTTTTTCTAGAAGAGTTTATCAGACTAAATGGAAGAAGAAGAAGAGGAAGAAGAAGAAGAAGAAGGGCAGCAGCAGCAGCAATAGCAGCAGGAGGAGGAGGAGGGGAAAAAAAGGAGAAGAAGAAGGCCCATAGCTGGATGGGAAGGAGAGAGAATGTGGCTTGTGCAGAGCGAAGGTCCAGGGGGCACCATAAGGAGGGGACCCCATGAGGGCCCTGGGTCTTGAGAGGGTAAGAAAAGCTGAAGCAGAGGGCATGCAGAAATATAAAGGGTGGGGAGAGGAAAGATACAGAGACAAAATTCTTCTCGGTTGTGGGAACCAAGTGCTTTTCTAAACCGACACACCTTTCCTCCCCAGCTCTGCCCCAATTGAGACTGAGGTGCTTACTGCAGGCATCCTGATCACGAGAACAGAGCCTGTATTTCCAAGCCAGTCTAAGCTTGGAAAAAATGCCAGTTCTACCATTTACAGATTGACAGTTAACTGAACCTTTCTAAACCTTCTCTGTAAAAACAACACAAAAAACAAACAAACAAAACAACAAAACTCTTAAACAATGAAGTTGTGAGGATTAAATAAGGGATTGCCTGTGAAATGCCGGGTCCTGGCTAGCTCCTGGGAGGCACTCAGATCGTTCAGCTTCCTCTAACTATTATCCCAGCTCCCGCCCTGAGCACACTCAGTCAGCTTTCTCCACACAAGCTCAATCCATGACCTCTTGTACAGTCTCATGTCTGGTCTTTGCATGTGATTTATTCCATTTAATTCAATTCAACAGAAATTTTGTAAGAATGCCAAGCACTAAACTGAATGCTAAGGATACAAAAGGATCAAGTCCCATTTGCTCCCTCCCCACCAAAACATGCAGTCTATAGGGGAAACTGGTGAGTACGTAGTTTGCACAGTAGTGAGCACACCACTGAGAGAAACACAAGGGCTGTCGGAACACGTACAGCTCTCATATCGTATGATAAACGCATACATAAAATCCATGTCATTTATGTTGTGCGAAGACTCCCCTCTCACGGACATCTGCAATAGAAATCTGCATAGACATTACAGTGGAGCTAACTTTTATGCCGGAAGTAGTTCCAAAGTTGGCACACAACTGAAAACTACATAATCAATCACCTTTAAAAAAAAACACCCATATTATTAATAAAATACAGTACACATGGTTTTTACACACAACCATGCATAGTTACATATATGTAAATTTGTAAAAATCTACAATAAAGATTATTTAATAAGGAATATATATGTAAAGTATAATTTTATAAAATTTTATTACATAGATGAAACCAAAAATTGAATTAGATTGCAAAATCAATGTTCTTCATGTAAAAGCTTTTGGAAAAATGCGGGGTTTTTTTAAGATTTTTAGTTTTGGGAGCACCTGGGTGGCTCAGTCGGTTAAGTGACCGACCTTCGATCATGACCTTCAGCTCAGGTCATGATCCCAGGGTTCTGGGATTGACCCCTGAGTCAGGCTCCCTGCTCAGTGAAGAGTCTGCTTCTCTCCCCCTGCTCTCTCTCTCTCCCTCCCTTTCAAACGAATAAATAAAATCTTTTAAAAAGGGGGGGAGTTATTAAGTAATCTCTACACTCAACATGGGTCTTGAACTTAGAACCCCAAGGTCGAGAGTCATGTGCTCTACCAACTGAGTCAGCTGGGCGCCCCAAAAATGCATGTTTATTTTTGGTAAATAAAGTCCTGAAGGGCCGGGATACAGCTCAACACAAGCACATTCACAGTCTTCAACTGGACTGTTCTGAAAAAATGTACATAAAGGCAATAGACTCAGGAAATTGTCCTTTGATTTTTACAGGATCTGGTTGATTTTATTGAGTACAGAAAGAAAACTAGCTTCCAAAACTCACGAGCGCTATATCCTTGGACAAATGATAGGATCATAAAATCTCTAGGTTTTAAGAGAACTTAAAGATCACTAGTCCAACCTCTCATTTAGATGTTTCAGTTCTTCCCTAAGGGATCCAACAGCCTCTTCTTAGATCATTCCAGGGGCTAGAACCTACCCATTCCTAAGAACACCTTCAGCATTAAGTAAACATACAATTACTTCAAAAATTGAATACATCAAAATAATGTGTTGCATCAGGATCTTCCTGGTGTTGATTCACTTTAAAAAATATTATGAAAAAATTACTCTGCAATATCCTTAGTACATAAAAGGGTCCTACAAAATGATAAAGCACTAAGATCTCAATAAATAAAAATATAGAGAATCACAGCACTTGTATGAAAAGGTTCAGTCTATGGGCTCCTGGGTGGCTCAGTCAGTTAAGCACCTAACTCTTGGTTTCAGCTCAAGTCAAGATCTCAGGTCCTGGAATCGAGCCCCAGGCCGGGCTCTGTGTCCAGAACAGAGTCTGCTTGAGGATTCTCTCTCTCCCTCCCTCTCTGCCCTCCCTCCACCCCAGCTCCCCCTTCACTCTCCCTCCCCCCCAAAATAAATAAACCTTTTTAAAAAATAAAAAATAAAAGGTTTAGTCTAGCTCATTTAATAGGCAAAAAATTTTTTCATATCTTAACCCACTAAATAACCGAGGTTATGAAAATTATAATATGCAATATTAGCAAAGGAACAATGAAACACACTTAGAAACCGGTAGAAAAATTGTAGATTGCTACAACTTTCATGAGCTTTGATTCGATAATACTCATTTGTGAAAGAATAAAGACCAAGAGTACCTGAGGTATTTTTTTTTCCTAAATCACACCTGAGTCTACTAATTTAGCAACCAAGGGAGCACCCACCACTGGAGACATTTGCAGAGCAGTACCCTAAAGGGGGAAAAGTCCAGATTTGGTTTGGTTTGGTTTGGTTTCCAGGGCTAGGAAGGAGGCGTGCCTGATGGTTATTCTAATCAGGCACTGAAAACCAGCACTCTGGATAGGCAGTAGGTTTAAACAAGTCCCATTACTCTTTGGTCAGAAGAGTCTTCCGTCAGTTCCTGAGGTGGGGGTGGAGGGGTGGTTGTCCCCTGAAGTTCAAGGTCCTTTATTACCTTCACCTGGTTAGAATCAGTTGGGATGAAACATAATTTTGGGGGCGCCTGGGTGGCTCAGTTGGTTAAGCAACTGCCTACGGATCAGGTCACGATCTCAGAGTCCTGGGATCGAGTTCCACATCAAGCTCCCAGCTCCACGGGGAGTCTGCTTCTCCCTCTGACCTTCTCCCCTCTCATGCTCTCTCTCACTGTCTCTATCTCAAAAATTTAAATTAAAAAAAAATCTTAAAAAAAAAAAGAAACATAATTTTTGGTTTTAATATTTCCCAGGCAAGTTTTATTGTAAATGAATATTTGCCCTTGTAGCCATTCCTTCAACGCTGCACATTAACCAACTCCATGCTGGGCACTAGCAATATAGTAGTCAAGAAGGCAGAGCTAGTCCCTGCACACATGGGAACGGCCAATAGGCAATGTGATCTCATCATGAAAATGTTTATGTTATTTGACCTAAAAATTCCACTTCAGGAAACCCATGCTAAGGAGATAATAAATAAAATGATCAAATATGTATGCACAAAGATATTCATTGGAGTATTGCTTAGTCAAAAAATGGAAACAACCTAAACTTCCAACAATGTTGAAAAAATATAATATATTCATGAAAGTGACTATAAAGTTTTAATGACATGGAGAATGTGTATACTGTAACATTAAGCAAGGTAAATAACATAAAATAACATAGATTGTGGCCTCAGTTATATTAAAAAGAATTTTTAAAGTCACTAGGAAGAGATATACCTGAAAGGCTAACAGTATTGGCTTATAAAGGGCTTTTTGTCTTTATATCTTAGTTTGTTTTTACAAAATCATGTATCAATTTTAAAATCTGGAATTTGGCAAGCCCTCTACACCCTCAAAAAAAAAAAAAAAAAAATCAAAGCAAAAACAAAGTAGGCAAACTGAAGAGTGCTCTCCAAGTGGCTTAGCTCTGTGTTTGCAATCAAGATCCCATAACCTTGGACTATGTCTAAAGGCAGAATTTCCATGAGAATTAACTCATCTTTGTTCCTACTGACTCTATAGAAATTGTGTCCTCCGTGGTTTAACCGAGATGAGCAAACAAAAGTGACACAGATTTTTCTGAAGTGGACAACGTCTCCCACTTCCCACCCCTGATATTGTAGGGCCAAGGAAAAGAAAGCCCCACCTCTCCTTTCTACCGGTCCCCGTAGTGAAGGAAACTCCAAATACATTCTCGTCTTGAACCTCATGGCAACCCGAAATGAGAAGAAGCTGAGTGATGTCAATCACACCACCCAGGGTCACAGGCAATGACAGAAGCCTCAGGATTCAGACACAGGCCTCCTGTTCCAGGGCAGACCTTACCCCCGGACCCCCCGCAACCCCCACCCCCGCAGCAGTAGGACCCTCATCCATGGCAAGCATCCAAGGGCACCCTTAGTGTATTTGAGGAGGACTGGCCAGTTATTCAGCGAACACTGGTCTTACTGTAAGCTCAGCTGTGTCCCTTTAAAGCCTACCAAAAGGTAACAGCTGTGTAGACAGTGGGCCGATTTCCCACATATTAATATAAACTCTCTCGCCCCCCGCCCCCCACACCCGGGACTCTTTTTTTCCTTTTTGTCTTCCCAGTGAACACAGAAGAATGGAAGGTGTTGGTAAAACAGACTCTGCCAGCACTCAGATGTATTTATCCAAGAGCTAAGTACCTCTACATATAAGTTACAGCAAATTGTTTTCTTGCCAACGGATAAGATACCTAAACATAAGCTTTGATTTCCTCGGCTGCCCCAAGGATTGAACAGCGCCTGCCCTTCCTAGCCTTCCCGTGTCCCAGGGTCGTTTAGGGATGGACGGAAACAAAGAGGGTGCAAGACTACAGATGGCTCTCACTGAGGTAAGAGGCTGCGGACTGCAAACGCAGAGGCCGGGCCTCGGGCCTCAGTGGACTCCCCCAGGAGCCGGGAGAGGCTCAGCCCGGCGCCCAGGCGGGCCCGACGTGACTGCGGCCGCCCCTGCCTAGCAGAAATTCCCGGGTGCCGGCGCTGCGGATCAAAGATCACAGCCCCGCATAGCCATAAAGCCGGAAACAAGATCAAAATCGACCCCAGCGGCCAGCCGGCGGGTGAAGTCCTCGGAGGACGCGCGGCGCGGGCGCGCGCAGCCGTGCGCGAACCACCCAACTAGCGCGCGGGCGGCGGCGGCGCGGGCTTAGCCCCCACGCCCGGCCCGGCCCGGCCCGGCCCGGCTCGCCGCGCACGTAGCGAGAGCGTGAGTCAGCGCGCTCGGCCGCGCCCCCGAGCCCAGGCAGGGTTCCCTGGAACCGCGCCGGCCGCCGGCACGTCCCGCCGCCCCGCTCTGCGGGCGGGTCCGCTGAGCGGCTGTCCGCGTGGGCGGTCGAGGCGGCGCTAGGGGCCGGCCGGTAGCGGTTGGGAAAGCCACGCGGCTGTGAGGCTCGCCTTCTCTCCGCGGAGCTTCCCCCCACCCCATCCCCCCTCCCCTCCACCCCCACCCCCAGCCCGGAAGGAGGGGCGGCAGGGGGGAAGGGAAGGATGGAGACTTGGACGGTGGTCCTGCGCCAGCGGCAGCTCGACCTTCGTGTCCCTGTGTGCTTTCCTTTGAGCCGCACACTCGCTGCTCACGTCGGGCCAGTTCCCCCGCCGGGGCTGTGGGGCCCAGCTGCGGGGGGTCGTGCCCGGGGCAGACTGGGGGTGGGGTGAATAAATTAAGGGGGGGGGAAGTCCCTTATCAACCTAATCTCACAGGCCGCCGGGGCTTAGTGGAGGCGGCCTGCATTTCCTCAAATCTGCACCTGTTTAGTTACAACCACCAACTTTATAAGAGGAAATTGCCTACGTGCCTGACGGCTGAAGGACAGAATTAGAAGTACTCTTGACTAAATGTGTGAACACAGCAGTGCCTCCCGTTCAGCCCTAGACCTACAAGGTTGCAAGATGGGGCCTCCTGAGGGCAGAAAACGAAATTCAAGTCCTCCTTTGCTCTTTGATAAAATATTCTTTCCCAAATTAGGGCACACTCTAAAGCTTCCCTTTTGATGTATCTGTGATGTGCGTTTGTCGCTCTTTAAAAGTAGCCACGTTATGGGGAGGGGGCAGGAGAAGAATGCTTATGAAGGGATCGGAAGGGGAAATGTGAATTAGGAAAAGAGCACTGAGCAAGGAGTAAAGTGATTCACAGGATATTAGTGAGCCCCTAATAGAGGTGAGGCATGCCTGGACACTGGAATGCAAAATCTTTGGCTCCCCAGGGTCTCTACTCCCAACGGTTTACAATTGAGAGGGTACATCAACCAAGTAAAGTGAAACACAAGGGAGAATAAGTGCAGTGGATCGACACCGGGACTCAGAAGCCAGGCGGTCTAAGTTCCCATGTCAGCTCTCCAGTATATGGAGCCAACTGATTGCCCTCAACCCCCCCTCATTTTCCTTGTTTGAAAAATGATAATGGAAAACAATACATTTAGGACTTTTCAAAGAACTAAATACATTAATACAAGCAAAGCATTTAAACAATGCACTGCGGTCCCGAGGCACTCAATACTGTTAGAAAAATGAAGGAAACACAGGCAGAGCCCAGTACAGCAAGGCAGACTTTATACTGCTTAACTCCAGAAGGCACATACATACAGATGTGAATGGAACTTTCCAGAGCTGTACCATGGATGGTCCTGAGTATATCTATTTTAATATTGTTCATAATAGCAAAAAATGGAAAACCGAAATGCATTTATTTGTAAATAAAATGTACATTCATACAATGGAGTGATATCAGAGCCATTAAAAGGACTAAGTTACATCTACGTGTATCAAAATGGATAAATCTCAAAAAGATATTGACTGAAAAACAGTTAAGTTGCAAAATGGGGCACACAGCATGATGCCGTTTATAGAAAGCATACACAAAAATCCATCTATTTTATACGTCTTTTTTTTTTTTAATGCTGGAAGAACACACACTAAACTTAAAGGTCTCTCTGGATGGAGGAGGAGGAATTAGGATTTGACATGGGGTCATTAGGGCTTTAGCTTATTACATATTATACTAATTGTTTCAAAGAATGATGTACATATATATCATGAAGTGTTGTGGGTTTCTTTGAAGGTAGAGATCAGATGAGAAGCAAATATATCAACACTGGCTAATTCTGGGTTGCAAGAATATGAGTGATCGTTCCTTTTTCATTTTTACTTTTCTGTATATTCAAATTAAAAATAATTACAACCTTGCAGGACAAGTGCTATCAGAGTTATGAAAGGAGTGGGCCTGGAGAGCCTGTCTTGGGTGAGACTAGGCTTGCATGCCCAGAACCTCTGGTCACAAAAAAAGAAAGAGCTGGCTTTCTGAGACCCCTCTGTGCTGACTGTACCCCGGGGCAGGAATGGGTGCCTCTGGCGTGCCAGGGCTGGCCGGGGAGCTGGGCAGGGGCTTCCCTGAGCGTGGTGTTGTGGGTGCCTACCCTTTGTTGGTTCCTCCTTCAGTTCTTAGGCTCCCGGAAATACGGCATTCTAGTGCCTTCCAGAGAGACAGCTGGTGACAGTAGAACCCCTGAGTGAGGGCGCCATGCCACTGACAATACTGAAAATGTAGTGAACTACTGAATGTCACACAGCAGTTAAATAGTAAAAGTGGAAATGGAAAGCTTATCCAACTCCCATCTGTGAATGTCTGCTCTTCTCGGCCTCTACTGAGGACACTTTCATGGGTATTGCCGTCTCTGGAAGCAGTTCGGCTTAGTGGTCAATGTTCTAGGCTTTACAGACACTCAGATCTAGACTATGATTTGGGGCAAGTTACTCAACTTCTCTGAGACTCTGTTTTCTCTTTTGTGAAATGGGGATAACAATGGTGTTGGGGGACAGCCTCAGTTGGTTATGGCTAGCTGTGGATCAGGAAGAGAAGTCTTTTGATAACAGAGACTGTTTTAAAGAGATTATTTCTTAACCTATGGCTGTCCTTTACCCTAGTAAAGGGTTAAATGGCTGTGGAAAAAGGATGAAAGCCTTTTGCCTCAGTCACGTGGGACTGAACTTGATATTGACATTCTAAGAGAGTTTTAGGCCTAGGAACAGTTGTTTGAGAAGAAAGCCCATTACCCCCCCCTTAAAGAACCCGTTGTTTTTGTTTCTTAATAGCCAGAATTATCCTCTCAAAGCCCCCATCTCCAAACAGGATGCTCCCACGTTTAAAAAATCACTTGGACACCAGTGCTTCTGAAGGAAGCAGACGGAACTTGTGATTAAATGAAACACACGAAGAATTCCTTCTTTCTCCCTTGGTTGTTTTTCTCTCCCTGGCACCCATAAACAAAAGCGTCTAAGGGATTTTTAATTCTGTTAGGCTGAAAATCCATGATTTAAGCCTGATTCCCAGCTGCTCCTTTAGAACGGGTTGCACAAAATGTTGTTCACTCCAACCAGCCCCGGGGAGGGGTAAACACGTACCACGGGATGGTGGGACGTGCAGAACGTCAGGGGAGCAGAACCCAGCAGAGTTAAGCATGTGCTGTGACTAATAAAGGAGACCTGGGGTGTGGCTGTCATGAGAGAAGTCACCTCCCCACAGGGCCCCAGTACCTAAGAAAGTTGGGGAAAACAACAATTGATTCCCAGGCAGTATTTACCCAGCCAGGGTGAATAGGGCTTAAGTTATCACATTCACACTTTTCCAAGCTGCCCTCTTTTGTTTGTTCAGGAAGGGGGTGCTGCCGCAGGAAGCCTAAATGATCTCTTTTGGGTAAGGCCCGTATCTAGGAAGCCAGCAGCCCAGCCCACCGCAAGACAGAAAAGCCTCCGCCCTCGGCCCTGGCCCGAGCAGAGATGCCCAGGCATTTCCCCGGGTATCCCAGCCCTACACACCTCCCTGTCTTGTTACCAGGGTTGGGCTGGGTATGGAGGAAGCCTCCCGGCACCGGGCACCAACACCACCAGCATGAGTAACCTTTCCTCCACGTTTCAGGACAGCACTGGCCCCTTCACCAAATGCAGTTTGTATTCTTTCTCAGGGTACGGGTGGGGGGGATAGCATTTTTTTGCTTTTGTTTGCTTGTGTTTTGGTTTTTGGGTTTTTTGCCGCTACAGAAATAACACATGTCAGTTGCGAAAAGAAACCTAAACGAAATAGAAATATATGAAAAGGGAATATCAACCACCCCTGTACTGGGTAGAAGAGTGTTCCGCTCCTCAAATTCATGCTTCTCTACAACCTATGAAAGTGACCTGAGAATGGAAATAGGGTCATTGCCTATGTAATTAAAAAGTCATACTAGGGGCACCTGAGTGGCTCAGTCAGTTAAACGTCGGACTCTTGGCTCAGGTCATGATCTGAGAGTCATGGATGGGACCGAGCCCTGCATCAGGCTCCATGCTCAGCGTGGGGTCTGTTTGGGATTCAGTCTCTATCTCTCCCACTGCCCCTCCACACATCTCTCTCTCTCTCTCCCCCTCTCTCTGTCTGTCTCTCTCTCAAAATATAAATAAGTAAATCTCTAAAAAAAAAAAAAAAGAAGTCAAACTGGACTACAGTGAGCCTTAAACATAACATGACTGGTGTTCTTGTAAGAAAAGGGGATTAGGACATGACATACAGGAAGAAGGCCATGTGATGCCAGAGACTGAAGGGCTGCATGCAAACCAAGGAACACAAAGGACGGTTGGCCACCAGCAGAAGCTAGGAAGAGACAAGGAAAGATCAAGAGCCGTTAAAGGGAACACAGTCCTGCTGACCTTGATTTCAGACTTCTGGCCTCTGGAACTATAAGACAATAAACTTCTGCTGTTCTAAGCCACCCAGTTTGTTGTACTCTGTTATTGCTGCCCTTGGAAACTGACACAACCCCCAAAACCCACCACACCCAGAGATAAGCAATATTAATATTTTAACGTATGTCCTTTGGTTCTAACTATAGTCAAATGTATCTTATGAAATAGATGGCCAGACTTTCTCTGTGAAAATATTGGCAACGCCTCTCCTCATTGACATTAGGCATCCACTGTTTTTTCAAATGACTACGCAGCTGAGAGAATACTGAGGGATATCTCCGGACTCCTCCTACCATACTCCCAAAATCAGAGCCCAAGGCCGAAAAAAATCCCGGATTCACCTCCAGGTGACTCTACAAGTCATTCTGGGAAGGACCATCCCAGCCGATCTGCCTGCAGACACAGCCGGTAGGACCTGGGCACCAGTCCCACTCTCTACCCGTGTCCCGGGGCAGTGAGAGACGTAGCCATGGAACCCTCTTCGCCACAACCCTCCAGCAGTTCCCAAGGGAGAAAACTGCCTACAGTGTAAATTCCTTTACCTGGACAGATCGCCAGCACCTCCACTGTAGTTGTCATTTACTAGCCACGTGCCCAGGCACCCACATTAGAGAGGCACCTTGGCTCCTCCCCTCTTTTTCCTTACTCCAACCATCTTCCCAAAATCTAAGCAATTGTCAAGTCCTGAAAACCTTCCCTGTGTAACATTTCGTACATCCGTCCTCTTTCTGCAGCTATCTAGAGGCTCCAGATCAAGGTCAACATCGACAGTGATGTATCATATTGATAGCACCTAGTCTTCTTATATAAGGTGATGAAAATGGCACAATTTACCTCTGTGGTCTTCCTCCCAAAAACCAAACCCTAATTGTTAGGAAAAGCATGAGACATACCCAAGTTGAGAGACATTCTACAAAACACCCAAATAGTACTCCTCAAGACCATCAAGGTCGGTATGTCTTGGGTGGCTCAGTCACTTTAGCATCTCACACTTGGTTTCGGCTCAGGTCGGGATCTCAGGGTGGGGAGACAGAGCCCTGAGGTGGGCTCCACACTCAGCACGGAGCCTGCTTAAGATTCTCTCTCTCTCTCCCTCTGCCCCTCCTCCCACCTTCATTCTCTCTAAAATAAATAAATAAATCTCAAAAAAACAAAAACAAAAACCATCAAGGTCATCAGAAACAAGGAAAGCTTGAGAAACCATAAGAGCCAAAAGAAGTCTAAGTAGTCATAATGATTAAATATAATGGGGTATCCTGGATAGATCCTGGAACAGACAAAAATGGACATTATATAGATACTAATGAAATCTGGATCAAATATGGTCTTTAGTTAATAATAATGGATTAATATTGGCTTGTTAATTGTAATAAATGTGCCACGTGAATGAATATAAGATGTTAACCATAGGGGAAACTAGGTGTGGCAGTATATGGGAATTCTCTGTACTATCTTGACAATTTTTCTATAAGTCTAAAACCATGCTAAAATATTAAATTTATTTTTAAAAAAGAAAAGGAAACTGTGTGCATAGGGCAAGGGGCTGGTTGTAGATGAGGGTGAGGGTCAGGAAAAGTCTTCAGGATTATGACAATCCCTCCTGGCCTAAAAAAATCAAAACACCATTAACTCAACCTACTCCTTCCTCCCAAACACCAGCAAGGGTGTTTAGAATGCAGAGTATTAATGACTCTTCCAACAAGAGATTATATTTCAGAAAAGTAAAAACAACGCACAGGGTACTAGCTACATCAAAATTCACAATAATACAGTCCTCAATTTTTCTTACCACTTTATTTACCACAACCTATCCTGCATTCATCCCATGTTTTAGTCAGACTGTTCTGGAATGGTAGTTCCCCAACTTTGTTGTGCATCAAAGTCACCTGGAAGACTTATTAAACACAAATTTCTGAGTTCTAGCCCTAGAGGTTTATTCATTAGCTCTGGAGTCAGGCCTGAGAATTTTCATTTCTTTTCTTTTTTTTTTAAAGATTGTATTTATTTATTTGACAGAGAGAGATCACAAGTAGGCAGAGAGGCAGGCACAGAGAAAGGAGGAAGCAGGCTCCCCACTAAGCAGAGAGCCCGATGTGGGGCTTGATCCCAGGACCCTGAGATCACAACCTAAGCCAAAGGCAGTGGCTTAACACACTGAACCACCCAGGCACCCCGAGAATTTTCATTTCTAACTAGTTTCTGGGTGATGTTGATGCTGGTAGTCTGGGGACTAATAGTTGGCGAACGACTAGTCTAGAATTACCTTCCTTATCTACAGACTTTTTCTCCTTCTTATCTCTGTGCCTTTGCACATTTAGAGTCCTATCTGGAAGGCGATCAACATATTTAGTACCAGGCATCCCAAAAGATTCTTAGGCTACAACAGTGGTTCCTAGCCTCATGGAACCTACATTCTAGGAGCCAGATAGGCAATCAATCAATCAATCAATCATAGAATTATAGTCTATGGAAAGTGCTCTGAAGGAAATAAACAGGGTTCTATGACAACTAATTAAGAGTAGGAAGTATGTGAACATTTCTTGGGTACCTGATCACCATCCATTCTCCCCACTTCCCAGGCTTACACTATCATGAGGTTTTCAGCCATGTTGGGTGGATGGGATGGACCCCATCCATAGCTCCAAAAGTGAACCCTACCTAGCTTAAACCAATGAGCATGACAATCTTCCTGACCTCAGTGGTGTGATGGATGTTATGGTGCCCAGTCCAGATGTTCTTTTCCAGGCAGCACACACATCCCCCAGATGCTGCGAGTACTGACTGCTAAGGCACACAGCTGCTCTCTTCTCCAGAAAGCTGTCCTGGCTGATGGGAGCTGCCCAACCCGGGGGCAGCACTCAGCCAACAGCTGACTGATCTACAGGCACAAAAAGCTACCTTGCTCCTGAGTTGTGGGTTTATGCTCCCTCTGTGCATCAGGCCAAGGCTAGAACTGACCTGAAATTTCCTAATTCTTCAGTAAGTTTGTCTTCCTTATCCTGTTCTACTCTCTCCCCCACAAATGTGTCTCCCTTCCTTCTTTCTTTTCTTTCCCTTTGTTCTTCCTTCTTCCTTCCTTCCTTCTTTCCTTCCTTGCTTCCTTTCTTCTGTCCTTTCCTTTTATAGTCATCATGTTGCACATTAGGTCTCCAGAACTTATTCACCTGACAACTGAAAGTTTGTATACTCTGACCAACGTGTCCCCACGTCTCCCACCCCGCAACCCCAGGCAACCATTTGACTCCCTGTTTCTCTGAGTTTGACATACTTAGATTCCACATGTCAGTGAGATCACTCGGTATTTGTCTTCCTCCACCTGGTTTATTTCATTTAGTAAAATGTCCTCCACAATCATCCACGTTGTCAGAAATGGTCCTTTTTAAAGGACATTGGTCCTTTAAAAAGGACATTGTCAGAATGTCCTTTTTAAAAATTTTTTAATGTAATTTTTAAAGATTTTATTTTAATAAATAAAATAATCTCTACACTCAACGTGGAACTCGAACCCAGAACCCCGAGATCAAGCATTGCACACTCCACCAACTAAGCCAGCCAGTTGCCCCCGTGTGTCCTTCCTTTATAAGATTGAATATTCTACATCTTCTTGGTCCATTCATCCATTGACAGATATGTAGATTGTCTCCATATGTTGACTACTTGAATAATGCTGCAATGAACATGGGAGTGCAGATATATTTTCAAGACAGTGATTTCATTGCCTCTGGATATATACTCGGAAGTAAGATTCTTACTCAGAAGTAAGAATACGGTAGTTCTATTTGTAATTTGTTGAGGAGTCTCCATGCAGTCTTCCATAATGGCTGTACAAATTTACATTCTCGCCAACAATGTATAAGTGTTCCTTTTTCTCCAACATGCTCACCAACACTTGTTATCTTTTGACTCTTTTACAGCAGGCATCCTAATAGCTGCAACATCTCTCATTGTGGTTTTGATTGGCATTTCCATGATGATTAGTGACGTTGAGGATCTTTTCATGTACCTGTTGACCACTTGTATGTCTTTTGGAAGATGTCCGTTCAGATGCTTTGACCATTTTTGAAATCAGGTTATTTGGTTTTCTGCTGCTGAACTGTTTGAATTCCTTACATATTTTGGGTTTTAACCCTTTATCAGATACATGATTTGCAAATATTTTCTCCCATTCTGTTAAGTTGCCTTTTCATTTTGTTGATTGTTCCCTTGGCTGTGCAGAAACTTTTTAGTCTGATGTAGTCCCACTTGTTCATTCTTGCTTTTGCTGCCTGTGCTTTTGATGTCAAATCCCCCCCC
>CM052797.1:71042367-71066138 GCA_028533885.1 Nasua narica
AAGAGGCCTAGCTTTCAGTCTGTGTTGGCTTTTGACATGCCTTCCTCACTAAGCTAGTCGTTTCTAGCTTTCGGTTTAAAGTGAGACACGTTTGACTCTCCCGCTCACTTACAAGCTTAGAGGCCATGGTAGGGTTATTAATTGGCCTAATTTCACTATCATTGTGTCTCAGGGAATGGGGAGGCCTGAGGAGAGGAAGAGAGATGGGGGAATGATTGGTTGGTGGAGCAGTTAGAACACACTCACATTTATCAAGTTTGCCCTCACACATGGCATGATCCATGGCACTCCAAAATAATTACAACAGTACCATCAAAGATCACTGAGAACAGATTACCATCACAAACATAATAAGAATGAAAAAGTTGAAATATTATGAGGAATACCAAAATTGACACAGAGCTATGCAGTGAGCAAATGCTGTCAGGAAAATGATGCTGGTACAATTGCTCAAAGCAAGGTTGCCACAAACCTTCAATTAAAAAAAAAAAACCCACAGTATTTATAAAACACAATACAGCAAAGTGCAATAAAATAAGGTTGCCTGTAATTAAAATTAGAAAGCCTCTCACCTGTGTTTTCTCTAATATATTTATGGTTTAATTCTTTACATTTAAATCCATTTGGGATTAATTTCATGTGAGGAGTGAGGTAAGGATGCAGTTTAATTTATTTTCCAGAAGTCCTGCCAATTGTCTCACTATAATTTATTGAGTAATTTGTATTTTCCCTACCAATTTGAAATTAGGTTATTATCAAATATTATTTTTCTGTTCAGGATAATTTCTATGCTCACTATTCATTTTCCATCAATGTATCTATTCCTACATCAGTACTAATCTATTTTCATTACTGCAACAAAAATGCTTGCCTTATACCTGCCTTTCCTTGGCTGTTCTCTTTGCCAAGTTTTAATAGTTATTTATTTGTTTTACCCCCTCCTAAGTGAACTTAAGTTCCTTTACAGCAGGAACTATTGCTTAAGCATTTTTATAACCTTGACAACTTGGCTGAGTGTTTATTTTTCTTAGTAGCTTTCCATCTTGCTCCTCTACCCCACAGTGCCTTCCACAAAGTAATCACTCAGTGAACACTTAGTAAATTTTAAGTGGTAAGGGGCACCTGGGTGGCTCAGTGGGTTAAGCCTCTGCCTTCACCTCAGGTCATGATCTCAGGGTCCTGGGATCAAGTCCGGCATGGGGCTCCCTGCTCAGTGGGGAGTCTGCTCCTCCCTCTCCCCCCAGACATATTCAAGGATGGGCGTGTACACTCTCTCTCAAATAAATAAATAAAACATTTTTTAAAATAACATAAAATAAAATGAAATTTAAGTGTTAAAATCGGAAGAGCTAAATGTCCCAAGCTAAGAGACAGAAATCAAAAGAACGGAGTTGTGAGAGGCAAAGCAGACAGCCCCAACGGTAGTGATGTAGGACAAGTGGGACGATAAGCAGTCCCAACCAGGGTGTCCGTCGGCTCACAAAAGCACCAGTGTTGCTGGGCTCAGTGAACCACTCCGGTGCTGGATTAAGTGCTCTGGTCAACAGATCTTGATGACCGAAGGAATGACGGCCTTTGTCATCCAGTTCCATAATGGATGAAGAACCGACTACCCGTTGCCTCTGCATTTCCTGACCAATGGCTGTCACTGGAAAGTACTGTGACTTGGCATACGTGTACCTCATCATCCTGAGGAGCTCTCTCCCTCTCAGAGTAGGCCCCTACGTGTGGATGAATCTCCCGTGTTAGGAAGCTGTACATTTTATTCCAGTGATTCTGTCATAGACTGCGAAGTTTTATTGGCATTGCCCTCAGAACCTAGGGATAATCCACATGTAAGAGGATTTGGGGTGAAGCTGCCAGCTGAGAGTTAAACTCCCAAAACTAACACAGAACCATCATTTTCCAAAATTCGCATCCTTCTTAAAAGGTAAAAATTTCAGATTTCCAGTCACATGGAGAATCTGGTTTGGGAGGTCGCAGTGGGTTTGAATATGTATGCCTAGCAAGCGCCCTCGGTGATAATCAGTTTGGGAACCACTAACATAATGGATTAGATTAATCTAGATAGAAATGGGTTGTATAAGAGACTGAGGAAACACAGGAGTCCAATTAAGTTAATTAGGGTGTAGCCTTAAAACAAGAATGTAACTAAAGAAAACCAACCTCATTATTTACACTGAGATCTATATTAAAAGACGAAACAAAAGACCAGTGCTGATAGGAGAGTGTGTCAGACTCAAGCCTAAAATAGAAATCAGAAAAATGTGTCAGTACTATTAAAATGAAAGAATGAATGAACACACAGACCAGCCAAAGCACATTTTTCAGCTCTCCTTCGATAAGAGAATCTCAGAAAAGTTCTGGCCCTGACAGTTGCTAGAATGAACTATGTAACTGACCAGGATGACACCTTTAAAGTATGAAAATCCTCTGAATGCAGATGTTTCAACATGGGTTACCTTTGAAAAGCCCCATTAGTTCAAAGTCCCAGTATGCAGCCCTGACAATAGCTAAGTGCGTGACTTTGGGCAAGCTGCTTACCTCTGGGGGCCTGTTTCCTGCCTCTGAAATAGCGTCAGATTGTTTCTGAGTCCAGATAATCTGTACATTCTCCTACAGGTCTCGAATTCTTTGGTTCTAGGACATAACCGTCTCTCATCTGAAGCACACACAGGGATCCCTGATGCTGACATGGACCCAAAATCTTGCAGCCTCACTTCTTCTAGTCCTTCCCTAAGACAAGGCCTGTGACAACCTGGGGACTCAGAGAGATAGACTGCTGCTGAACCCTCAGTCTCCTCTTCAGATCACTGATCTCTGAAGGGGTTTCGGTCTATGTTCCAGGACTCTGCCTTGGTCTCACATCATTCCTTCCTTTCTAATAGGCATTGTCCCTTCACTGCTGGTTGAAGGTGAAGGTGATTTTCTACCATCTTTCCAGGGCCTCTGCTCTTTGAGAATTAAGTAAGCAAAGGCATTTGTTTGTCATTAAGAGTCTCTAAAATAATGTTACCATACAAATATGTCACAAAGGTATGAAAGAGAGAGAATTATATCTTTTATTTTGTAAGGATTTTATGCTTAAGTAACCCCTATACCCAACATGGGACTCGAACCTACAACCCCAAGGTCAAGGATCACCTGTTCTACCACCTGAGCCAGCCAGGTGCCCCAAGAATTATATCTGTTAAAAAGTAGATAGAAATTGGGGCACCTGGGTGGCTCAGTCGATCAAGCGCCCAACTCTTGATCTCAGCTCAGGTCTTGATGTCAGGGTTGTGGGTTCAAGTCCTACATCAGGCTCCATGCTGGGTGTAGAGCCTACTTAAATAAACAAACAAATAAGTAGATAGAAATAAAGATAGAGATAGGAACAGTGATAGAGATGGAGAGATCTTTCCATTAGCGGTATCAACTTAATGCCCCCAATATACACAGAACTCTGAGAAACTGAAGAATAAATAACTAAAAATTGCATAGCTGAAGATATCAACCATTGACCCAAAAAGACATAAAAACAAGCCATAAACATTTAGAAATTGTCCAACTTCAAAATAATAAGAGAAACACAAATTAAAGCAATGCTGCAATAGCTTTTTGTTTTTACCAGGTGGTCAAAACTGAGACGCCTTGACAAAACATTCTGCTGGCAAGACATTAGGGAAATAGTCGCTCTCGTAGTTTACTAGTGGAAACACAAAATGGCACACACTTACAGAAGGGAATTTGGTGATCTCTAACTAAACTACATGTATGTTTACCTTTTGACCCAGCAATCCCCCATTTATGACTACCCTGAAACTTTACCGCTACCCTAATGAACAGACACAACAGCAAAAAAATAAGCAGTTGAATAAGGTGTAGCACATTCATTCAATGGAGTACTGTATAGCTATAAAAAAGAATAAGCAAGATCTCTATGAAATGATATGGACTGATTTACAGAATATAGATTTAGATTCTTAAAAAAGTGAAGTGCAAAGAGTATAGATGGTATGCTACCTTTTGTGCAAGAAAATAAAGGTGAAATAAGAATATGTATATTCACTACATATTTTTGCAAAAAGAAACACAGCAAGAAAAAAATGAGAAATTAATGAGTTTGGTTATCCAGAGGGTAAAACCAAGTTATAAAGGGATAAAGGAACACTACATATTCTTAGAATATCCTTTTTAGGTATCATTTTGGCTCTTGGAAGTATATTACCGTTCTATTTACTCAAAAGTATAAAATTAAAGCAACAAGAATGGAGGTGGATGAAAAATCTAAAGTGGGATACAAACAGAAACAAAAGTCTTACTAGATTTCAAATAAATAACCTAAGCACACTAAAGAAATATAAATTAAGCCAAACAACTTTTGAACACAATGCTCTACTTATAGAACCTTGATCTAAACACTAAAACAGCTACAAACACTGAACTCTAATTTAGTATATACATTTTTCTCAGTGGTATGGGTGCATAATTCTGAAATTATTTTCTGTGTGTCATAGGATGGAGTAAATGAATAAATATTCTGAGAATGCGGGGAACCAGTTTTCTTGCTTTTGGAGAAGACATACAAATATGGAGGGGGTAGGCTTTAAAGAATCCTGTGTTGTTGGATTGAAATTGGATACAATATGAATTTATACTTTTTAGTGCATATGTAAATATAGAAATAGACATGCTCATTTGTGTATATATAAATGTTTGGGTACATTATGAATTTACAGTTTTTAATATATATATATGGACATAGAAATAGATGTGTATGTCTGTTTCCTACGTCTGTCTGCTAAAGGGGCCTAAAAGCTTTGACACTCTGGTAGCATCCAAATCTGGGTTTCTAGATACCATTCCCCACTAAAAGGAACCAGGGCTCCCTGAAGAAATAAGTGATTCCAGGGTTCATGTGGAAAAAGTACAAGATGAGAGTTTCCACTATCTTGTGTCAGAAAGTAAATAAGTGCTTGAAAAAATGATGAGACATGTCAAAGGAACACAAGAACCAGCTTAAAAGGTGCACCTATTGGTCAAATCTAAGACAGTTTGAGCATCAAAATTAATAATAGTAACAAACAATAACCATTGAACAAAAATAAGAATCCGTTAGTCCATACTTATCACTGATACCAGGAATTGCTCCCTCCCCACAGCACGCCAACTCATAAATGTAGAAAACATGATGGAGTTAGAAAATCAACATTTTGCAGCTACACAGTAATAATTGATTCAGATAAGATCATTAATGAATGATAAAACTGGTAGATAAAAGTTTAATGAGAAACGATTTATTTACAAAGTCTCAAAACATGTCACGACAAGTTATTAATTGCAAAGGGAAAAGTAGTAAATTTGCAGAAGAGAAATCTGGCAGACACCACCTTAACCAAGTGATCAAAATTAGCATCATCAATAATGGGTCAAACTAACACAGAATGCCTCTTCACAGAACACACTGAGGACACAATAGCACTTAGGTAGGATTCCTGCCAAAAAGACATAACCCAAATCTAATCATGAGGGAACATTAGGCAAACCCATATTGGAAACTATTCTGGAAAATATATGACCTATACTCTTAAAAAAAAAAAAAGGTCATTGACATGAAAGGCAGAGAAAGCCAAGAAATCCGGACTACATAAACTAAAAATTCCAGACTATGCAAACTAAAAAGCCATATAAGTAACCGTAATACTTAATCCTATATTGGATTGTGGGCCAGAAAAGCAAAATTGCTAAAAGGGACACAAATTTGAGTAAGATCTGCAGGTTAGACAACAGCATTATATCAATGTCAAAATTTCCTGATCTTTGAACTGTAGTTGTGTAAATGAATATCCTTATTCTTAGGGAATATACACTGAAGTATTCAGTAGTAAAGAAGTATGATGTACGCAACACACTCTTAGATAGTTCGGAGAATGATAAAATATTAACAATTGGTGGATCTGGGTGAAGGAATAAGGAGGGTTTTTTTTTTTAATCTATTCTTATAACTATTCTATAAGCATGAAATTATTTCCAAATGGAAAGAAGGGAAAGGAAGGCAATAGCTAGGGGGTGGGGAGAAAAGAAGAAGGAAGGGAAGTGTGGGGATGGGACGGAAAGAAAGAAAACAAGTAAACAAGCAGGCAAGCAAGCTTCAACTGTACTTCAATTTAAAAAAAAAAAAAGAAAAGAATTCTAGTCTCCTATCTCAAAGCCTTCTGGCCTCTGCCTATGAGATCACCAGTTGTCCCACTAATGTGCGCTCCCTCCCAGAAGGGAAGAGCGAGTGTCAAATGTTCAACTCATAGCCATGACCCCAAACTATTCGTGACGGTTTTGTTATAAAAAAGATAGCAGGAAAAATAATTTTTAAGAAATACAACCAACCCCAGAACCTTCTGCATGTGTGGCCAAACTTGTTTTCTAGCTAGAAATCTCAGAAGGCTTACAAGAAGTTCCCCACAGAGAACAGACTTCAGGTTACGGAATCAGAACTAGGCTCATATCCCTGCTTTGCGACTTAATAGCTACTTATTTTTCTGAGCTTCAGTTTCCCCTTCTATCAGATGGATATAACTGTGCCTGCCTACATCATTCAAGTGTGAAAAAGATTAAATAAAATAATACAGATATGATGACATATGTCTAGCACCTAAGTTATGCTAAACTATGTTCAATGTATCTTTTTTTCCCTTTTCCTCTCACCCAAATGATAAGAGTGTACCTGATAGTATAAATATCTTTAGGATTATGATCAATATTCAAACACAAAGGTAAATATTTTTTTAATTTTCAAGTTAATCGGTGGTAAATAGATTAATTAACATCTATCAACAAGTAAACTAGCCAGAGCTGCAGGCTCAAATCAGAAGAAGGAACAGGATAATGATCTAATTGGAAACCAGAGATCAGCTGTGAAAACAGCCCCATGTATAGGGCACAGACAAGGAGTCTCTTGTTATCACTGTGGCTATTAAAAAGGTACTCAGCATCTCCTTTGGTGCCCAGACAGGCATTCAGACCTTATAACTGTATCACAGCCAAAACTCTTGGCCAAAATCAACACCAACCTGCTTGAGATGGTAAAAGCTATCTGTCTACTCTGGAATGTTTAGAATTAAATATAGAGATGATGAAATGAACCAAACCATGCTACAAATAGTTTGTTCGTGCATTTAGGAA
This sequence comes from Nasua narica, assembly GCA_028533885.1. NCBI lineage: Eukaryota > Metazoa > Chordata > Mammalia > Carnivora > Procyonidae > Nasua > Nasua narica. The sequence goes on from CM052797.1 coordinate 71,049,529, forward strand.
TGATCTGTGTACATTTTATATTTGAAGTATTTGAAGTGTTTAAGAGATTTTAGGGAATTTGATAGGTTCGGCCTTTGAGTCTAATTTGAAATGTGTAACTCAGTAATTTATTTTAGATTTAGATTTTCAGTTGAAAGATAAAGAGAATTATGCAAAGTTTGTAAGCAAAACTGGAATGTATATGATTAGCTTGAGATGGACCACATTCATTAACTTAATTACCTTTTTCAGAGCTGGGAAGCCCTTGGTGGGCAGGTTGGGCAGATTTTAAATAATCAGATACACTCAATTTATAAATGCAGTGTAAATTTTAAGGGAATTTTAAAAATTGAGATGTTAACAGCACAGATGGTTTTAGGGAATTTGGTCTGTTCGGCTACTCAATCAAATTATAATCAAATACTGCCCTGGATTGATTATTTTTAAAATAAGAATTATAATTTGAACTTGAAGGCTTAAGGAAAACTAGTTTTATTTTTACTTTTTAACTTTTCTAAGTTGAATATTAATTCTAGAATCTTGAAGTTTAAATTGCATTTTATAGCCACAAAAATATATTGCACAGAAACTAAATAACTCACCTGGACAGTGCCAATTTTAGGTTGATGACCACTTAGATCTCTACTGTATTTTGTTTCCTAGGAGAGCTATGTAGAGAAAATGGAACTGACTCAATTTTGAATTAAATATTTTTAAATTCTTTTAACCTTCAGGAAATGGGGGGAAGGAAATAGGGGGAAAAATCCATAGTAGGATGATAATGCTAATAACTAAAACTTATTTTGTCCCTAATATGTACCCAACACAGCTCTAAGCACTGCACATCTACCACTATTCACTTAACTTAAAACCCCATGAACTCTTAGAAATAGGAGAACAGGAGCGCCTGTTTGGCTCAGTCGTTAAGCGGCTGCCTTCAGCTGAGGTCATGACCTCAAGGGTCCTAGGATCGAGCCCTACATCAAGCCCTACATCGGGCTCTCCGCTTTGCAGGAAGCCTGCTTCTCTCTCTCCCTTTGCTGCTCCCCCTGCTTGTGTGCTCCCTCTATCTCTATCATATAAATAAATAAAATGTAAAAAAAAAAAAAAAAAGTAGAACAACAGAGAAGAATAAAAGTGTTGTGTGGGTTATCCCAATATAGGAAAGAAAAAAAAAATGAAGAAAGGAAGAGAGGGTGGAAGGAAGAAAGAGAAGAAAGAGAAGAAGGGAGGGAGGGAGGAAGGAAGGAAACTTCAACTAAAATTCAATTAAAAAAAAAATATTCTAGTTTCCTATCCTGAAGCCCTTAGACCTCTGTCTATGAGGTTACCAGATGGCCCACTAATGTGTGATCCCTTCTAGCGGGGAAGATTGAGTGTCAAATGTTAAAAAAATTCTAGGAAAGGAACGCCTGGGTAGCTTGGTCTGGTAAGCGTCCCACTCTTAACTTCTGCCCAGGTCATGATGTCAAGGTTGTGGAATCCCGCCCACATCAGGCTTCATGCTGGGGGTGAAGCCTGCTTAAGAGTCTCTCTCTCTCCCTCTCCCTCAGCCCTTTCCCACCCCAGCTAGCACACGCTCCAAAAAATTCTAGGAAAAATTCTTACGTCAACATTCTAAAGTAGCTCAGTTCCAATATGCAGCACCCTGTGACACACCTATTCGTGTGTTCATTCACTCTCGCAATTAATATTAAGTTCTTGCTGTGTGTCAGGCTAGAGAGTGGGGAATAGCTTGTAGGGAAGCAGGCCTGGAGACCGGTTAGGAGGCTGAGGTGAGGATTCAGGAGGAATTGATGGTGCTTGCCTAAGGCTGGTGGCAATGGAGATGTTGACGAATTAATAAGCTGAAGAGTTCTTTAGAAGCTGGAATCAGTTGAGACTTACTGGAAAGCAGGACGTTGTGGGGAAATGCAGTATCTCTCCTCAGGTCCTCCAAAAGCAAGGCCTGACACCAGAGTGAAGGTCCTAACTATATATTTGGTAGATGCAAGCCTAAGAAAGTGAGAATGAAGACAAGTGAAGTGAGCAAGGACAGCTGCGCCAGAACGCAGCGAGCTGCGGGGCCGCCCTGACTCCTGGTTGGTGACAGGACGCAAAAAAAAAAAAAAAAAAGACGGCGGCTTGCTTAGTGCGCATGCGTATTCCGCACACAGGACGCCTTGGGAGGGCAGCAAAGAAAAAACAGAGCCTGAAGTGATCCACGAAAGGAGAGAGGATAACTCTCAGAGGTTATCTTCTATCTTCCATTTACCAAGACAAAGAACCCTAAGGAAGAAGTGAGTGGAGTGGTAGAAAGTGAGGAGTTAAGTTTGAATAGGTTTCACTGGCTTTGGGGAGATGTCGGGATGGAAAAGGAGTCTAGAGCTCAAGAGAGAGCCAGGTTATAGAAGGCTGGGTAAGCGGTGTGCACTAGGCCATGCTACCCAGAAACCCCTTTTAGGAATGAAACACTCATTTCCCCAGCTGCCAGGACTGTTGCCTGCTGGTGGCCCATGGCCAGATCCCTCTCCAAGAATTACCCTTTATCAAAGGAAGCTGCCTTGCCCAAGGGTATATGTCAGTGGTGTGCATCCAATGATTCGTTGATGTGGGGTTACAAAGGCCTGCCCCTTTGCCTCAATTCAGCTTATCTCTAAAAGGCCACGCCAGCTCTAGAGTTCCCTAGAGTCGGATGGGGTTCCTCTTGTATCTACATTGCCAATCCTGCTTCCTTCATCCCACTCCTGAGGTGGTTTCTAGAGCACCCGCCCCCATATACCACCTGCATGCAAATCTCTGGGTCCCAGTCTCCCAGACAACCTGACCCAAGATAGAGCGGAAGCTGAGGAAGCAAGAGTTCTAGGTGGACAATTCTTTCAAGAAGCTTATCTGGCGAAGAAGGAAGATTCCTGCAGAGAGGCACTTTCAAAGGAGTATTTTTTTTTTTAATTGGGACACACTAAGCATTTTTATCTGCTGATGGGAAAGAGCCAGTTGAGAGGGAAAAAGGGAAGATTCTGGATAGAAAAAGGACCATGCGAAGAGACAGGGTCCAAATGACAGGCAGACCTGTCCTCCTAGAAGGAGGAAGACATTCTCTATGAGAAGAATGAGGGAGAAGGAGAAGATGAGTGTGGATGTAGGTGAATTCATTTTCACTGTAGGGAAGGTTAGATCTTCTGCTTAGAGGAAGACAAACTCAGGGAAAGTCAGAAGCTTGAAGAGGATGGAGAACATCAGAAATAGGCGTTGAGGCAGTGGCAGGGAGAGTCACCGGGCGGAAATGCCGCCTAATGGCTGAGCAGCGATGAGGGCTGCTGGAGAGTGAGGTCACCAGGAATTTATAGTGGCAATCATCCCAGCACTCAACATGGTATGTTATAATTATTCACAGGCCTCTCTCTGCACATATGCCTGACAGGCTGGAGCACCCACTGAACGATGAAGGAATGAATGGACCCAGGTTAAATGAGCCCTATAGTCAAAGAGCCTCATCTCCTCCAACGACACAGTAGCATCAACTAAAACCATATGACAGCTATCTCAGGTTTCTCGCTCTCTGATATCTTTAGTCTCAAGAAACGTTGAGGTGGAAAATAGGCCTTTGTACAAGTTTATCCTATGTTCTATGTGTATGCTCCGTAATGCATGTAGTTACTAAACAGTTTCCCAAAGATCACTGGGTAGGACAGAGCAGACTTCAGGCTAACCCAGGTCACCTGACTCTCTTTCCATACACTGTGCTATGAGATACGCGGTGTGAAACTGCCCATGAGTTCTAGATGATTCGATAGGCCTTCAGTATTTCCTTCCTTCCTTCTTCCTTTTCTTCTTCCTTCTCCCCCCCTTCCTTCCTGCCCCCTCCCTGAGCATGGTAGACCTCTTGGAATCTCTTCTGACCTCGTACTAAGCTGTCCCCCAGCTTCATTATGCTCAGCCCTCATTTGCACATGCTCTTGACACCTGGTGTTTGGTGGCAGAAATGGCTGATAAAATTCCACACTGATTAATTTCATGTTTAATCTAACTGATACTTCTGTAGCCCTTGCAAATAACCTTTTTGAACAAAAACTGCAACGGCTCATTCCAAACCCGATCAAAGAGGTATGCATGACTCACAGCCACTAAATAAACATTGATGCCTGATGGCAGTAATATGGCTATTTATATTCAGAGCCTGATTTAACCAGTGGCATTCCTGTAATAAGATAATAAGCATGAGCTGTTTACTAGAAAAAAAAGGAGAGTCTGTGGTGCTGGTGTTCAATAAAATCTCTTAACAGGCAAATGAGTCTCTGAAATTGGTTGGCAAATACATCCAGAATGAGATGTGCTAATTAGTTGCTGTTACTGATTTTCTAAAATAAAGAGTTTAAACTTAAATTAGCCCTGAAATTTAGTACAATAAAAGATGCTGGATGTATGATATCACGTTGAAGATCTTATAGATTATGCCTAATATATGTCCAGCAATACAATTAAGAAAAAAAGAACTCTGCACCTAAATCATTAGAATTTAAACAGAGACTAAGAAGAGGTTTTACATGTAGAGAATTAGAAGCATAGATATTTGAATCTCAGGTTCAAGGTTTTTTCTACTCAGAGAGCATTTGTAGGTGATCCTCTTGGCTATACTGGCAGAGATATCTATAAGTACTTTAATTTTTAAATAGAAAGAGCAAAGGAATGCAAGAATTATCCTAATAGCATTTGGATACCCTTTAAAAATAGATTAACCTATTCAGAACCAAGATCACAGAGATTCTAGGTAAGCACAGAGGAGACAATTGTCTGGATTCGGAAATAAACGATGAAAGCTTCAAGCTTTGAAGCCTCCCCCAACACCTTCTAGCACTGTTTTTCCTCCATTAAAGGAAGAGCAGCAGGCACCTCGTGTGTGCTTCCTTTCTCCTCCTGCCATCGCTGCATGTGGCCCCTTCTAGGTGCTAAGGATGCATCTTCAAACCTCCATTTGCAAGGATTCCTTCACCATATTAGAGGGGACTGGCTTCTATCTGGACTCACAACTTTAAATAGTGAGATGATCTCAGGAGGCAGCCAAATATTTTCTTAAATCAAATATTGCATCTAAAAAGATATAGCCAAGGGCGGCTGGGTGGCTCAGTGGGTTAAGGCCTCTGCCTTCGGTTCAGGTCATGATTTAAGGGTCCTGGGATCAGGCCCCGCATCAGGCTCTCTGCTCAGTGGGGAGCCCGCTTCCCCCCCCCCCACCTCTCTGCTTGCCTCTCTGCCTGCTTGTGATCTCTCTCTCTCTCTGTCAAATAAACAAAATCTTAATAAAATAAAATAAGATATGGCCAAGTAACGAGAGCCTTCGGGTGGTATCTCCACCTTTTCTTATTTTTCTTTTTTTGAAAACCAAATATGAATTCAAGAAACTGCTGTTTGCATTTAGCTGGTGGAGGTAATTTCGGTTTTCCCAGAGCACACAGTCAGACTTGAAAGTCAGCTAGATGAGCAGATGTGAGTGCTTTAGCCCAGAGTAGTAATGTTCCTAAAGTCAGCAATGAGTTCATTCATTCATTTGGGTCCTATTTGTCTATAGTTGAACAAAGGTTGGTTATTTATTTGCTTTAATTAAGATGTTTAGTCTTTATCAGAGTTACTTTAGTCACCAAGGATAATTGACTATGTACATATTTGTTTCCATTTTATAGTGGGGCCCCCAGCTCAGGTAGCAATGTTTCCAGCTATTACTGAGACCTAGAATTATGGTTAACAGTGTCATACACAGACCAACTAATAATTGAAATCATAAATAGCATCCTGAATTATGAACAGGTGGTCTTCCTTATATTTTTCAATAGTATTAAAGTTCTCTTAAAATCAACTCTGGCCAGCCTACAACGAAAGGGGATTTACTTAAAAGGATATCTATAACCTTACAAGATGTAAAATTGAACAGCCACTCCTCAGAAGTCAAAAATCACACCAGCTCCAGAGACATTAAAACAAGAGTCTCTGGGCTCATTTTTCTATTTTTGGAGGTTAGCAACTAACATCTCTTGGTTCTTTGTTTCTTTTTTTTTTAAGATTCTATATTCTTAAACAAGAAAATCTGGTTGGTCCAGCTTGACTCAAACAAATGACCTGAACAAATCAGTTGTGACTAACAGAAAAGGGGGACAAGGTCACATGAAACAGACACGGCTTCTGTGGAAGTCTCCACAGACAGTAAAATGGTGGTCATCTGGGCAACAAACCCAACAGTCCTCTACCTGTGCTCCTCCAAGCACTGGTCCACAGTTAGATGCCAACCCAAGAGGGGATAGAGAGCATGCCTCAGAATTGAAATCAATATACTTAGTTTATCAGGAAAGTCTTTCTATTAAAAAATATGTCAGCTGGGTGGCTCAGTGGGTTAAAGCCTCTGCCTCCAGATCAGGTCATGATCTCAGGGTCCTGGGATCAAGCCCCGCATTGGGCTCTCTGCTCAGCAGGGAGCCTGCTTCCCCCTCTCTCTGCCTGCCTCTCTGCCTACTTGTGATCTCTCTCCTCTCTGATAAATAAATAAAATCTTTAAAAAAAAAATGTCAGCTGAACTTAAAAAGTGCGCTCAGAGATACAGTTTACATTCTGGGTCATTACTTCTTACCCCCTCTTGGACCAGTAGTAAAGAGTTTGCTGGTAGGCAACTGCCTGTGGACCACTCCGTGAGTAGAAGTCTCTTGTCTTCAGTCATTGTCTGACTTTATGGGATGGTCCCAGAGTATTCCAGAACATAGGCTTTGAAGTCGACTGGGTTTAAGTTCTTGCTATGCCTTATAGCCGAATGACCTGGGGTAAATAAATACTCCTAGCCTCATTTTCCTAATCTACATCGAGATAACAATACTACCAGATTTTTCAGGACCCCTTCAACTGCAGGCGGCAGAAATTCAAGCCATTAGGTAAAACCAGATGAAATTAATGCTATCCAATCTGGAAAAAAAAATGTCAGTTTTATAGGGTTCAAACCCATGGTTTAAGCAAAAAAGGGATCTTACTGGTTTATGAAACTGGAAAGCATAATGGTGGAGTAGATACCGTATAGACCTGAATCTAGGGCTCGAATGGATAAAGAGAAACTTTGTCTTTTCCAGCAACCAGAATCAGATCATAAGGCATAAAGAAACTCTAACTGTCCCTACTTAGGTCATTCTCCCAACCCTCAGCCCAATCACTATCAAACAAGACACAAAGTTTCATTATGGGCCAAAGTTGGGTCATGTGCTTGGGGCTAGTCAGAGCGCTATTACTAACAGATGGGCAGGCCTGTCAGCTAAACACTTTCTGTCCTATTTGGTCATCACTCTAATGCCTAGCGCCTAATAGGTACCGCCCAAATTAGGAAATAATTAGGGAAGGGGTACTGTGTAGCCCCTCTAGTCTAAAGAGGGGGTAGAAAGAGCAACAAAATTCCATAATAAATGCCTACGTCATATGGCTGTTGTAAAGATCCACTAAGAATGTGACACATATTGGACAGGGCCTGACACGTAATGGCACTTTTATTTACAGTATAGACCAGGTCAGGGTAGAAGCCCACATTTTCCATGTGTGACTTGCTTGTAAGCACCCAGGTTTCTCAGTTGACTGAATGAGCTAATAAGTGAACTTATGAATAGACAATGAGAAATCTGGATCCTATATCTTCCTGTGGAAAATGTTCTTCATCCTATTGCAATTTTGATTTTGTCTGAAGTTTTCCTTTGAATAACCAGACAAGAATCACACAAACAACAGGGCAAAGCAAATGGGCTTTGAATTACAAATGGGGGCATTTTAGTTGAAGACCTACATTAAGAAAACCTCCTAGAGTCTGGAAAACAAATCATCTTCAATGGAACTTCCAGAAAACGGGCTGGTTTTCATCACAGTTCTTTCTGGTGGCAGAAAAGGGACAGATGACTTTGAAGAGCCTTTGCCCAGTGACTGGTGGCATTCGTAGGTCACATTCCAATCCAAGGGACGGCAAGGGAAGGGGGATGGGAGCAGGAGATACAATCAGAACGTTTGGCTTGGCAGGTGTCCACAAAGCTCATCTAGTCTAACCCCGGATTTTACTGATGAGGAAACTGAGGCCTGGAAGAATGAAGGGTCTTGCCTAAGGGACACAGGGAGGCCTCTGGGAAGGGCAGAGCTGAGTCCAAATCATTTTTAGTCCACATCCACTATTTGTCCTCAACACCACACCACAGGCAGTCGTAACTCAGTGTACGCCAACAGTCCCCCGTCTGCCATGATTGGGCAGACAGGAAAGCAGGTAGGGAATGGTAATACTTCAGTGAGAAATCACTGAAGACCTTCATGTGGTAAAGGGTCAAAGGATGGGGATTAGTGTACCCTGAAGAATAATGCGGCTCCCACTTTTGGTCACCAATCCCCCATGAATTACTAACTATACCTTTCTACCTGCCACATGAAGAGAATCCAAAACATGAATAATATTTTTTTTTAAATGACATATCTAGCAGTTTGAGAAAATAACAAATTCAGTTATTTTATGAACAGTTTGTTTTCTAAAATAAAATTCAGGACAAATCAATCAGACAAAGGCTATTTGAGCCTTTTCTGAATAGGAAAAACATACATTTAGCTGCCGAAATACTGACTTTGTGGGTTTAGGAGGAGAACAGGCAGGTTATTTGCAATTGGAACTAATCCAAAATCCAAGACATGGGCTCACTTAGAGGGTAAGGGTGTCATATTTGTGGTGGGCCATTAGTTAGCTGCCCAAGAGCGATTCTTCCCTTCTTCACTGTCATAGCTCTCATATTGCTAGGATGCCCAGCTTCAGCTTATGACTTAAGTGAGATGTAAGTAAAAGACATCGAGGCTTTCTAGAAAGCCCCCTTTAAAGGGAAGGACTCAGATGGCAGGCCCCTTCTATTCCTCTTTCTGTATCTTTTCAGATGCTAGGATCAAGTGACTGGACCTCTAGAAATCATACTATAAACATGGGATGAAGATTCACCCTAGGGATTGTGGAATGGCAAGCTGCGAAGACCTTGGATCCCCAAAAAGCTCAGGGCCCTGCCACATCAGCCCTACACTGCCCACGTCTGGACATCTTATTAGATGAGAGGAAAAGAAAGTTCTGTGTTGCTTAAATCAATTTTCAGATCGGCCATTTCCTGACTGATACACACAGCGTACCCTTGGCAAAGTAAGTTCTTTGGCCCCTTCATGCCTCAGTTTCTTCCTCTTTGAAGTTGAGTAAGAGTTAAGCTTCACCAGCTTTAAAGAACACATAATACAGTGATTTTCATATTCTGTTTACTAAAGCCCTAGAAAATGTTTGGAGGTAGTCCAAAGGAGGAAGGGGATAAATACATGGGTATCCGAATGCCCAATATTCAATCAGAACAGTTCCTCTTCTGTTTGATTTTTATATTGAGTTTCCAAGTAAGATTTCATTTGGAGGGAGGAAAAAGAATTTAAAGGCCAAAAGAATTTGAAAATCACTAGCATGGAAAAATGTTTGGTCCTTTATATGTGAGGACACTTGGAGTATACCACTAATTATGAGACTATACTTTTCTAACATTGCCAATGAATCGGATGATGCCGGTTCGATGCTTCTGGAGACCAATATCTCATGCTTGTAGACCAGCCTCAGGGAGAGTCTGGGGCCACAGAGCAGTGCAAAATGCTCTGACCATGCAGGAATAAAATCAGTCACCCCGATACCTTCAAGCTGCATTCTAACCCTCTGAAGAAAAACTAACAAGCCAGAGAGCCATGCACAGCTGTGCTCCCAGGTGTTCCATAGAAACTGGAAGAAACTAGGAGCTGTGTCTGGAAGGAAAGTATTTGGTCACTAACTGGTTCTTGTTACCTCCCATAGCCCTGACCTCTCTAACCCATCAGACTTAGTGTCCTTCTTTATTCAAGGGTTCAGTAGTCTTCCATATAGGAAAAAGTTCCCAACTGAGATTTTGGGAAGGGGAAAGGGAATAGGAAGGGGAAAGGGAATAGGAATGGGAAGGGCAAGGTAGGGTAGGGTACGGTAGGGTAGGGTAGGCTAGGGAAGGCAAGGGAAGGACAGGGAAGGGAAGGGAAGGCAAGGCAAGGCAAGGCAAGGGAAGGCAAGGGAAGGCAAGGGAAGGCAAGGGAAGGCAAGGGAAGGCAAGGGAAGGCAAGGGAAGGCAAGGGAAGGCAAGGAAAGGCAAGGAAAGGCAAGGAAAGGCAAGGGAGATAGTCCTGGGCCTTTCACACAACCTTGACTTCTAATCATGTTATCTCTTAGCAGAACATCTCACCCGGACGTTGGGGAAAGAGCTAAACTACAAAGATCTTGGAATCTTGGAAATCAGCATGTTCCTCTGAACATGATCATTGCCCATCTATTCCTCTCACTTTGTTGGGGTCACGTCCCATGGCTGAGCCCCCAACCACATGAGCCCTGTCCTTCATTAACTCTTGCTCACTCTGCACACTGTCGTCAGGCTACATATGTGCCCATTCAGACCATTCCCAGCTGCCAAAATCTGAACTCTTCCGGAAATAGTTAAGCTCTGTCTGCCTTTCTTTCTCCTCTTCTCAAACATCTCTACACAAGCACACCTCACTCAAACAGGTCATTAAAATGGCAGATATACTATTGCATTGTGTCTTACCTCTTTCTTCTCCACCCAAACTCCACCTTTGCAAATACATGCTTCTGGGTAGGTGTCTGAATGATGATGAGGGAAATAAAAGAGGAAAGATGACACTAAAATTTAAGAGAAAGAATTTGCAGGGTAATTAAGAAGAGTAGATGGAAGGTCTGTTTCCCATCAGATACAGGGAGGCAGATGGGAGTGCTAAATTTTGTCTCTTGGCCCTCTGCATCTATTTCTGCCTCTTTTCTACACTCCTCTCTGGGTCACAGGGCTTGAAAGACTTAAAACCCTATCTTCTGGACTCCTTTTCCGCTGGGATTTTAGATGTGATTTACCTTCTGCCATTAAAATGTACTCACGTGCTATCTGGCATACAGAAGGAAAGCAGAGATCGTTCTTTCTGGGACAGCAGTGACTGAAAACACGCTGCCACAAAACGCAAGCTTTCACAGTAGCCAGACTCCATGTTACACTCTCTAATGACCAGCCTCAAGGGTAATGGGCAGGTGTCATACTGGCAGCCATTTCTTGACATCTGGATAATAGTAAGGAGTATATAGAAGAGAGGAAGAAGTCTTACTGGATTCAGTAAAGTGGATCAAGCCACATGCCCTTGGCAGGAAAAGCTCCAGCTACTTAACCTCTCTTCGTCCCTCATCCCAGTTATAGGGTCAAATAACTGAGACAGATGCTATGCTTTATAAACGAACTTTAAAATAGGCATTGGAATAACTGCTAGTCGTGGGTACAAGTCTGGTTCGGTGTTCAAAAATCAATCCACAGAGTCACCCACATTAATAAAGAGGAAAAATCCCTTGTGAACATATCAGTCGACGTAGAATAAACATTTGATAAAAACTCAATGCCTAAAAAAAAACCAAAAAAAAACTCAATGCCTATTCGTGATTTTAAAAACCCTCAGAAAACTAGGAATAGTAGGAAATTTCCTCAATTTGATAAAGAACATCAACAAAAAACCTATAACTAACACATTGTAAAAAACTGAATGTTTTACCCCTAAGATCATGCACAAGGTAGGGCTCCTGGATGGCTCAGTCTGTTAAGCTGCCTTCGGCTCTGGTCATGATCCCAGGACCCCGGGATCAAGCCCCCCTCTCCCTCTCCCTCTGCCACTCTTCCCTCTTGTGTCTCTGACTCTCTTGTCTCTCTGTCAAAGAAATAAATAAAATCTTTAAAAAAAAAAGACAGATAAAAGGTAAAGAGGTCTGCAAAGTCGTCTGCTCTCACCACTGCTATTCCTGTGAGGTAGCCAGCTCAATAAGGCAAGAAAAGAAATAAAGAACATACAGATAAGAAAGAACTAAAAATGCCCCTATTTGCAGATACCATCATGGTCTACATAGAAATCCCAAGGAATCTGAAAAAAACGTTCCTCAAACCAGTAAGTGCAGCTAGATCACAGATACAAGATCAACATACAAAAATCAATTATAACAATAGAAAAATTAATTGCACTTCTACATTCTTACAGCAAATATGTGGACATGAATTAAAAATACAATACCATTTATAACCACTCAAAAGAATACAGCAATGGAGTGACTGTGTTCACAGGTCTCTTGGCTGCTAGAGAGCCCCATTCTGAGATAAGACACCTCTCCACCCTGACTCTAGTAAAGAGGTCAGGAAACCTTGAGTAAGAGTGGAGGTACTAATTTCGGGCAGTTAATTACATTCTTTCAGCATCCATCTCCCTGAAGTTTTCACTGGGCAAATCCTTCAGGAGGACATCCCCATTAGCTATTCATTTTTCTTTCGCACTGACTGGAGAATGAAGTGACTGTTGGCTGTGTCACACAACTCGTTGAAATTCACCCCTGGGTGAAGTGATCCTCAAATAATTACCAAATGTAGTTCAGGTAACTGAATTAGTGAATTACATTGGCTCCTTTGAGATGAAAGACTCTTTAGGAATGTGAAATACTTTGGTTCTTTGTTATTAATAACCTGAACAATGAAAGAACCCAAAGTAGTATTCAATATGCTCCAGGAACAGGATGGCTAAAATTAAAGAATACAATTGATTTTCATTTTCCATACTTTTCATTTTCTATCCTTTTCATTTCAATAGTCAGGACTGAATATGACAAGTCATCAAATCCCCTCTGATGTTAATAAGGCATCAACTATAGAACTCTGGGAAGAGAAAAATTCAGCCAAAGTGTGGCAAGTAGATGGGTCCCCTTTCTATGGTTTATTATCATATCCTCTCGCCCACCCTATTACTGTACTCTACAGGTGAAAACCTCCTACCTTTACTTGCTTTCATTTTCTTCTGCCTTCGTCTAATTTTCTAAAATTAAGTGTCTCAACTACTCGCCCGCCCTTCAGACAGACAATTGTACCCATCACTTGTACCCGGCAAAGGAAAGTAGGATGTCCTCAGCTTAGTGCTCTGCCTTGGGTGTGAAGAAGACAGAAGCATAGAGGTGAATCCCCAGCAGAGAGCTTGACCTTGGGGCAGGAGGAATGGGAAGCAGTAGAGAGGAGGCTTAGGACTGGCAAATCGATCCCCAGCCTATCTGAGGTTGGTGGAGAGTTGAAGAAGGCAGAGATGGATATGGGTGTCCTGCATTTATTAAAGTAGATTTACAGTTCCTCATTCTCAGTTTTCATTTTGAAAGCAATGAGGGTTTTTCTATTTCTCCTCCTTGCTTTTCAAATACATTTTTAAGTGTGATTTATTTGTTTTGGAAGTGGAATAGGTCCTCCATTCACATAGTTCATAAGTCGAAGGCATACGATTTTACGCAGTAAAGTCTCCCTCCACCACACATGCTCCAGCCCTCCAGTTCCCTCTAGAGGCATCAGCCTCACCGATGTCCTATGTTTCCTTGCAGAAATACACAAGTAAATTTGTGCAAGGCATCGCTCACCATCTTTTTTTTTTTTTTAAGATTGATCGATTGGGGGTGAGGGGGACAGGAGAGAGCGAGAATCTCAAGCAGACTCCAACTGAGCATGAAACCCAACGCCAGGCTCGATCCTATGACCCAGAGATCACAACCCTATGACCCCACCAGGACCGTAGTGGAAATCAAGATTCCACCAACCAACTGCACCACCCAGACACCCCACCTCTCACCATCTTTTATTTACACAAATGGCAGCCCAATATTTTGTTCCGTTCCCTTTTTTACTTAATATATACCAGAGGTCACTCCACACCAGTACACGAAGAGCTCCTCAGTCTTTCTCCATAATGAGTAGTAATCCATTACATTAACATAGTATCATTTGTCTAACCACTCTCCCATTAGTGATCACTTCCAGTATTTCCCATTTTTTGATACTACAAAAAAAAGCTGCAATGAATAACCTTGTTCAACAAGTGATGTCCACATCTACAAGTATGTTGTAATTTAATAGAATTGCTACTAATAGAATTATAAATAATTCCTACAAGTAAAATCACTGAATCAAAGATTATATATATTTTAATTTTGATAGATACTGACAAATTTCCAATCCATGTCACTTAACCCAATATCCTTTACCCACTTTTGTATTGCAATGTTGGTCTTTTTCTTATCGATTATGTAGCAGTGAATTGCAAATATGTTTCCCAATATGTCCAATGACTTTTGACTCCCCTTAAGGTTATTTTTGTATGCACGTTATTAAAAACATGGTTGAACTTTTCAATCTTTTGTTTTATAACTGCTCTAATTTGTGTTATATTTTAAAAGCTTTTCTTTGGCCATAAATTACAGCAAGAGTCTTTATGCCTTTTCATATTTTTATGGTTTCACATTTTTATATTTAAAATCTCTGATCCATCTGGAATTTTCTTTGGTAAAGTGTGAGGTATGGCTCCAATTTTATTTATTTATTAAGTTCATTGAGATAGCTGGCTACCATGTTGTCCAAACACCACTAATAAAACATCTAGTTTTCCCCACTGGTTTGAAATGAGATCTTTACTATATGCTAAATCCCTGTATGTTTTGGGGGTCTACTTCTTGACATTGATTCGGTTTCATTTCTCTACTCATGAACCAGTGGTACCCTATTTCAATGTTTTAGAACTTCACTAAAATTAATTGTACTACAGTTTTTAAAGCTTTACTTCTCTATCTCCCCAAAGCAACGAGGTTTCTTCTCTGTGTCTTCTAACTTTATTTACTCTCCCTCAGATAGCTCATGGCCAATTTTTTTCTTCAGCTTCCAGAGAAAGAAATTTTGCTTCCACCAGCTGAGTGGCATAGGCAAATAAATTAAATAACTTTGGACCTATAAGGAGAAGACCATGGGAATTTCGTATTTTACTTTTCCAAATCCTAGCACATGACAGGGTCTCAGGGAACATGCTCTTTCATTTCTAAGGCCATCACTTGAAAATCGAGTTCTATTTAATGAATATTTATTATATGGCAAGTTGTTTCAGTTAGGATGCTTTTGGTTTCGAGTCATAAAAACAGATTCAAGCATCTTTAAACAAGAAGGAAATGCATTCATTGCAATAACTGTACTTCCTAAGGATCAGAGGGTTGGGTAGGCAGTTTCAGTGGCCCAGCCATGTGATTACAGATCTAGGGTCTTACCATCTTTCGGCTTTGCCATCCTCGGGCATCTGCTCCCTCTCAGGCTGACGGTAAGATAGCTTCAGTAATTCCAAGTCTCCCCTCCACACATGACAGCACCCTGAGAAAGAAGAGACAATATCTCTTTTGTTCTCTTAGGAACAAGAAAACATTTCTCAGAAGTCTCCTGTGTCTCGTTGGCCAGAATTGGGTGTAATGCCCATTCCTGAATCAACATCTGGCAACGAGAATGTGATTCCGTGCAGTCCAATCAGACCCACCCCAGGAGGCTGGGGAAGGGTGAGTGTTCTCTGAGGTTTCCTCTATGGCTGCTTAGAAGAATGCACAGACCTGCACAAAACCTGGATTCACGTAGTAACGGAAGTAGGTAATGGCTGCTGTTAATGAGCGCTCCATTCCCTCTCTTTCTCTCTCCTGGCTGGATTCCTTTGCCAGAGAGCCAACAGTGCTCTCCCTCCCACACACTTACTGTTTGAATGGTGATGTATTAACAGCAAACTCATTTATTCAATAAACATTTATTGCACTCATACTAAATACCCAATACTGTGTGAGGAGCTGAGAACTGGGAAAAGGAAAGACAGGGATCCCGATCTCCACGATATCATGGAAGAGGCAGAAAATTTAGGAATTCCATAGTACCATGATAAACGCTATGTCCAAAATTTAAGGGTGCTATGGGGGGTTCTAAAGACTGAATGACTTCATGGGGGAAGGGCAGAACAAACAGGGAATAATATTCCAGCTGAGCTTTAAAAGATGAGCAGCCGGGGTGCCTGGGTGGCTCAGTGGGTTAAGGCCTCTGCTTTCGGTTCGGGTCATGGTCTCGGGATCCTGGGATCGAGCCCCGCATCGGGCTCTCTGCTCAGCAGGGAGCCTGCTTCCCCCTCTCCCTCTGCCTGCCTCTTTGCCTACTTGTTATCTCTCTCTGTCAAATAAAATTAAAAAAAAAAAAAAAAAAAAGGTGAGCAGCCGATGGAGGAAGAACATGCAGGCAGGAGAAAGAGGTGTACAAAGGTCAGAGAGGACACCGGCATGGTGCTGAGGTCCCACTCTATCCAGGACACGAAGTCACCTGGGGGGAAGCTTTGGGCCTGGCTAGCAACCTCCGTTTGCACTGTTTAAGAGGCATCACCAGCGGATACCATCCCTAAGAACTTCCGGCAGCAATTCGAGCTCACTGTAGCAAGCACAAATAGCAGATTTTTTTTTTTAATTTTTTTATTAACATATAATGTATTATTTACCCCAGGGTACAAGTCTGTGAATCATCAGGCCTACACATTTCACAGCATTTGCCATAGCACATACCCTCCCCAATGTCCATATCCCTACCCCCCCACCTCCCAGCAACCCTTAGTTTGCTTTGTGAGTTTAGGAGTCTCTTATGGTTTGTCTCCTTCCCCATCCCATCTTGTTTCATTTCTCTTCCCCACCCCCCCATAACCCCCTGCCCTGCCTCTCAAATTCTTCATAT
>CM052797.1:71066238-71099342 GCA_028533885.1 Nasua narica
ACAAATAGCAGATTATTAATTAACCTTCTAAGGTCACAGACCACATCTCAGAGACCACTAAACCTTTTCTCTCACTTCACAAACTCATGGCGAAAAGATACCTGCACTATCAGTCTCCTGACCTCCATTCAATCCTCAACCCCAGGCCACTGACGGTACCAATATGGTGACTGCTTCTGCTAACGTCACCAGAGACCTCAATAACTGCAAGGGACCAGACAAAATAAAACCAGTGACGATGACAACAACAACACTCTTTCACATTCTATCTTCTCACCATACTGAACTATGTATGATTCACCAATTACCTCAATTAACACCTTTAGAGACCCCAGGCAGTGAAAGTATGATTCCTTTCTCCCATTTCAATTCAAAATTAGAATTTAAAACAATTCTCAATCATATTCTTTCCACAAGGACTTCTTTTTTTTTTTTTTTTCAAATATCAAATTCTTTCAAAAACAAAATCAATCTCTCTGGCTCTCAGTACCCCTGTTTGTTTAAGCACACGGGTGGTCCACCGGGGCAGTAATCCAGCAAGAAACACATTTGTATCTTGTTTGTACTGGGTTAAACAGTGTTCCTCCAAAAGATATACCCATCCAGAATCTCAGAATGTAACCTTATTTGGCCTTGGCAGATGTAATTAAGGTAAAGGTCTTTAGATGAGATCGTCCTAGATTAGGGGGAGCCCTAAATCCCATGACAAGTATTCTTATAAGAGACAGAAACAGAACTGTAGAGAACACGGAATACC
Source organism: Nasua narica (assembly GCA_028533885.1). NCBI lineage: Eukaryota > Metazoa > Chordata > Mammalia > Carnivora > Procyonidae > Nasua > Nasua narica. Next base: position 71,066,996 of record CM052797.1, read on the forward strand.
ACATGAAGACAAAGGCAGAGATTGAAGCAATTTAGCTACAAGGGAAGGAATGCCAAGAATTATTGACAGCCCCCAGGAAGGTAGGAGAGAAGCAAAGAACAGATTCTCCCCCCAGAGCCTCCAGCGGAAACCCTCGCAGCTGACACCTTAATTTCAGACTTCTGGCCTCCAGAACTGTGAAAGAATATATTTCTGTTCTTTCAGGCCACCCAGTTTGCGGTAATTTGTTGCACAAAGGGCAAGGCATTATTGCAACCATTCTCATGCTTGCAATCTCTCTCTCTCTCTCTCTCTCTCTCTCACACACACACACACATACACACACACATGTATATACACATATTGCCCACACTTGTCCAGAGGGATCCATGGCTTCATTACCCAGCAGCCTAAGCCCACCTCCATGCTAGCTGGATTTCCAGAAAGCCGAAGCCCTCCTTGCCCGGTATTGGCAATATGCTCGCTTTCCCCGACATTTACATGCCCAGTTCACCAAGGAATGGCTAAAGGAGACTGGGGTCCCCTGCGTGGGGACACGGTAACTGCCAGGGTCCCCACGGCTGCTCCATCACTGTAAATGAATAGACTTTACCAATGAATGGGGCCACTGGCTAGTTCGACCAGCACTGGGACAAAGTCAACACATTTTGTTCTGGAGTCTTGGACCTCCACAGCAAAGGCCTGAGGTAGAGACAAACCAGAACACGGGACCTCTTCTCCCTGGAAAGTTACTGTTCCTCCCACCCCTCCAACCCACACCCCTTTCCTGATTCTCCCCTCACCCTGGTGGAAGCTCCCAGCGGCCCCGGGGCCTTGAACCACCCGCTCCGGCTTACTCCCCATTCATGCGCCCGCTCATTCAGCAAACACCCACAGGCACCTACTGTGTGTCAGTCATCATGCCAGGCCCTGGAGATCCAGGGATGCCAGACCCCGGCTGCTGGCCAGGCCCCGCCGGGGGTGGGGGAGTGGAGGAGCTATCCTCCGCTCCTCTCATTCCAGGCACGCTCCACACAAGGCCCTCTCCTCAGAGAACCACGGCTTCTTTGCCGTGTCTTCTTTCAGAGGCCTCACCCTGGTGCAGGAGCAGTGGCTCAGAAAATCTGTCCTTTCACTTGCATTATAGGATTTTTTTTTAAAGCAGCAGCAGCAGCAGCAGCAGGGACAGCAGCCTTACCTTCCAAGAAGCCTGTGGCTTAGGCTAATATTTACATGTATTTGCATTTCCTTTGTATGCAGGGCTGGGGAAAGGGTGGGGAAGGGAGTTTTGCCAAGGAATGAAAATGTGCCCTGAGCCAATCCTCAAAGTGCGATGGCAGATGCCAGTTGAAAAATCAAGAAACAACTTGTTTAGCTACGATTCAGGTGATTTCTATCGCTCCCACCCCGGCTCTCCTTCACCAGCAAACTCCTGTCCCCCTTAGCTGGCCGGTGCGTCTGGTGGCGTCCACTGCAGGCAAGCTATATTTTGTCTCCCTGTCACAGGCACTGGAAATCGGCTTTCTCCTCTCATTCCTCAGGTTTGGGTCATTTTCAGAGAGCTCTGTGGGCACCCTCTGGTGGCTGACTGACTGAAAACTTTACCTGCAGAAATTGCCGTTAACAGGATGGCTTTATTTTACCGCCACGCTCTTCTGGTGGGTTCAGGAAATTGTCAGCGTATCTGCTGTACTTTGTACCTCTTTCATCCCATGGTACGGGAGATGGAGGCTGGGACGGGAGCTCTGTCCTGTCAGGAGGCAAGGTACTTCACAGAAAGGGCAGAGCCAAGAACCGGGGCGTGATTTGTGGGTTGCGGTTTTCCCAGGTGGGCCTGGGTGAGGGGGCTGAGGGCGGCCGATCTCTGGGCTCCCAGGGGACTCACCTCACTGTAGCTCAGCGGCAGGCTAGGCTCCTAGAATGGCTCTCCACCCAGAATTCCTGCCCCTCTGCCCGTCCTAGGGGCAACCATTCCTGAGAATATTTCTGATCTTCGGGAAAGGACTGGAGCGGGAGGGAGGAGTCAGGCGGGAAGAACCGTCCACCTGAGGATGACGGCCCCAGGCCTTAAAATGAGAGGATCTAATGAGCATTACCGTTCTGTCAACACAATAAATACCACCACCTGAGAGTCCTTAGCTCTTTCTCCAGGGATTTCATTAGCCTCAGGATACTTCCTAAAGTCAGTTAATGTTACCTTCATTTTACAAAAAGAGGCTCCAAGAGGTTCACTACTAATGTGACTTCCCCCAGCCTGCCAGCGCGGGCCGTGACCGAGTTTTCTCTCCTACCTCATGGCGCTCTGGAATATTCACCAGTAGCTGCTGTGAGTCTCAGCCACGTCCCGCTCAAGCAAGCCACACGGGAATAGGCGAATTGTGATGAGGCCTTTAAAAGGCAGGGTCTTAAGGAAAGCTATGCTTAAGGCGCAGGAGGGTAGCACTATCATAAGTGGGTTCCAGAAGCTGGGAAGAGAACAAGCTTGCTCCGATCCCAGACGCTTTGGTCGGAGGCCTAAGCCGTATCGTTTACCCGGAAACAAAGAAGCATTATCTACCAGGAGCAGTCTTCTTTATTGCAACCATTTTTCATTGGCTTTTTTTTCCACAAGCAGGCCCCAGGGCAGAGGGGAAGCCCAGCTCCCCTCGAGCCATCAGTCACCCACACTGGTCGTGGCAGCCCTGTCCCGCCCAGCCGCTGGGGGCAGCCGTAGCGGGAGAGTGTCTTTGGGGGACAGCCTAGAAGCTAAGGCTGGATCAGAGCCAAGAGGCCAGTGTGACCACAACCAGAGGGAACACACAGCTCGACTACCCATGGAGACACCACCCCGAGGCAGGGCTGTAGGTCCTGCTAAATCTGAACTGAGCTCATGGGTTTCTCCCTCTAGCTTCTGCTCCCAGCAGAGCTGGGATTACCGTCGACCCCAAGTGTACACTCACGTGGGGACAGAGTAGCCATCATGGTCCCCACAGCTAAAGGACCCCTGGCTAAGTGCAGTCACCCCCCTCCAAACCTCCTGCACCTAGATTAACTCATTAGTCTTCATGACAGCCGAACGAAGGGGGTGCTGCTCTTACCCCCACGAAAGAGGACACCACGACGGAGAAATGCAGTAACTTGACCCACATCATGCATATTGTCCGTGGTGGAGTCACGAGTCACTACGCCTGTCTCCAGGGCCTGTGCTCTTAAACCGCCTCATCCTACCGTCTCCCTGAGCGTGGGGCCCGGGCTCATTTATCCTTCACAGAAGCAGCTGCTCATCGCATGCGCCAGCATCTCCGTTGTCCTGACGCGAAAACTGAGTCACAGAGGAGTTAAACGGGGTTCCACGGCTAGCAAGAGGCGGAGGCAGGGTTTGAATCCAGGCAGCTAGACTCCGGAGCCCAGGCTCCAACCATCACGTTCTACCACCTCCCTCTCAGCCAGAGCAATTCTCCAAAGCTTCCACTCACTTGGTTTTGCAAATTTCCTCCTAGACATTGGCTAGCGCCACAGGGGTTTGCGAGCTGGCCCAGAAGCCAAGGAAGTAGCCCTCCTCCCTCCCGATGGCATATCAGGGAAGGCTCCTCCCTCTCTGCACGCTGCTCCGGGTCACGGCCACCTCTCTCTGACTAGCAAGGTCATAACAATCTTGATTACGCCCAGGTCACCCCTGCCTATCTGTGGCTTCCAAGTCTAGGAAGGTAGCGCTCTCTTCCTTAGCCAGATGACTCCAATTTCTCTGGAATTTTATAGGACATAGAGGCAAAGCCGGTTCCTCCACTGTCTCCCCAGGGCTCCCCTCAGGTGGCCATTTAGGAAATTAGGGAACGAGCTGCTCAGCCCCAGCCTTGATCCCAAAAAGCCAACTTCTATAGGGCATTGCTGCAATTTAGAGCCTAAGGTCTTAGGCAGATTTTTCTCCTTTCTGGCTTATTGACCATATATCTGGCTCCAAAACTGGCACTGGCCTTTGTCTTTCAAGGTTTGTGTCCTGTGTTGGGCAGTTGAGTTTTATCAAATGGGATCAACACCATGCCTGGTGACAGTGCTGGATGGCTTCCATTCGTCCCTCTCTCCATTCACACTTCTCCCATGGCACTGACCTAGAAGGACAATATCAACAGATACCTTGTCCTCTGGCTCTTGCTGAGTTCATCCAATGGTGGTCAATGGCAGTAAATAAGTAGGTGGGAGGAGAGAGAGGCCAGAGTGTTTGCCTTGGCCAGTTTCCCTCGAGTTACCCGAGTCTCTGTACTGAGGCCATAATGTATATACATATTTTCCTGTATCCATTGGTGGGTAACAACCTATCTCAAACACTTAGTAACCTAAAACAATTAGCAGTCACTTATCTTATTGATGAACCTATAATTTGGACAGGGCTCAGAGAGATGACTCAGCTTCCATGTGGCATAAGCTGGGGCAGCTCGATGGGGGCTAGAGAATCCAGTTCCAAGGTGGCCGACAAGATGGTGCTGGTTATCCTTTGGGTGAGCCTAGTCAGGGCTGCTAGCACAGACCTTCGGTTCTCCAGGTAGGCCTCTCTCTGGGGCTGCTAGACTTCTTCCCAGCAAAATGAGTGTCCAAGAGCGTGGACATGGAAGCTGCCAATCTGTGAAGACCTGGACCTAGAAACGGGCACATCACTTCGGCCATGTTCTTGGTCAAAGCAGTCACAGAGGCCCCTCCGATACAAGGCGAGAGAACACAGACCCCAGTCCTGATGAAAGGAGTATCAAAGAATTTTACACTTTAATTCCATTTAATCCACTGCATTTTATAAATGGTTTCTCCTACAGCTACCTTTCCAGGGTCCAATAACTGCTGTCTCCCCTTGCTCCATCAGCCCAGGAGTGGAGCATCTGGATCCTTGTTAGTGCTTATCCCAAGGTACTGCACTGTCCCCGGTCTGATTCACCTATACCCTGATCACACAGTGGTAGTAGCCCCTCTATTAAACTCCCCCTCGAAATATCCAGCTTGAGCGTACGCAGGTATCTGCCTGGACCCTGGCAATATTTCTCTGCCAAGTGCCTACTTGACCCCACGGGAATGTTCCATGAGACCACCCTCCTCAAAACCTCTCCTCCCACCTCCCACCAGCCCCCAGACACCCCATACTCCAATCTCCTCTCAGATTTGCCTATCACTCTCCCTCAGGCCCTTGGAAGACCTCAGCTCAGTCAGTAAGAGCTGGCTAATTTGTCAAAATAACTCATGCTTCAAGAGTGTTCATGCTTTGTGTCGTCCACACCCAGGAAAATGTTTATACTATTATACTTCCTCAAGAGTCAGATCTTAACCCAAATTCTTAAATTCTATGTTCATTAACACAGAAACTTGCAAACCTCCGATTAGACTAATAAAAAGGGGTGTTAGGATCAAACTAGCCTTTCAGATTCCCTCAAACCACATAGGCAACCTCCAAATCTTCCTACCTTCAATCTCTCAAAGTTTGCCTTGACCTTGAATCCCCACACAGAGCTTGAAGATCTACTTTACTTCTTTCAGTTTTCTGTGATAACAATCCTACCTCTAATGGGGGACCTGTAACTGGTAAGACCAGAACCAGGGCAAAAGGGCATATTGACTGCCCCCATGCCTCATTTCGTCCAAAGACAAGTGTTGTCTTCCTAGGACACTGTAAAAAAAAAAAAAAATAGCATTTTCTGGATTCTTATCTGAAACTCCAATAATTATGGTATCTGTCATGTATTTAATCAGCATAACCGAAAGGGGCAGCGCTAAACTATTTCCCAAGCATTTTCTTCCCTTCTAGTACTTCTAAAACTTCCTTTCATGAATTCATTCACTGAAACAAATGTTTATCTGAACACTTGCTGTATGTGGCTGGCAATGCACTCAGTATTGGGAATCAATGATGATCAAAAACAGACTGACCAGAAGGCCCATCACTCAAAGAATCACACAAATATATGTGAAATAACAAACTGTGATATCATTTTCCTTGTATTATGAGTGTGTGTAATAGGGAGACTGTCATCATCAGGGAGGTCAGGGACCTGTCTGTCAGGTCTGTCACCCGTAAGTCCCACTGATGCTCCCACCCTCTACCAAGCTCATCCCTGCCTTGGGATGACCATGGAACAGCTAAAATGGAAGAGTTAGTCCATGTCGCTTATAGCTTCCAGCTGCTAAGTGCTAGGGACTTCCTCCTACAACAACCTGGTCGTTGCCCAGTCCAACTCTCCTACCCTGGGAGGTATCAAGAGCCAGGGGCTGCCGCTCCCATTAATGGAGGGGTGTGGAGTGGGTCTTCGTAGGATCCTTCTTCTGAAGCAGAGCGAACCTTGTTCCGTGGTGGCATGGCCAGCTCCTCTGTGACACCCACCTGCTGCCATGCCAAGCTGCCCAAGGCATCTCTACCAACAATCCCAGCCCCGTTAATGAGGAGGCCTCAAAGGCAATGTTGCTGGAGACCTCAGTGGGGTATCCGGCTCAGCACCTTTGTCCACATTTTGAGAGAGCTAATTTGTATAACTTCCCTGAGTCCCTGTGCAGCAGGGTTCTGTGGGCCTCTTTCTAGTACTTATAAACTGTGGTGGATTATCCTGATATTTGCTTCCAGTAGCTTCTCTTCTTTTAGCCAGTCATGGCAAAAACTATAATCAGGGCAGTACCCAAGGTTCTCTGGGCCCCATGTTCACTCTGTGTTCTAATGAGAGCCGACTGCCAGCAGACAGGCCTCTGGGGACTTCTGTGCCCTCCTGACACCCCCCATGTCACTAGAGCAGACACCCCACCAAGCTGTGCCCTTCCTGGCTCCTCCTTGCCTTTGAGGAGGCAGGCACATGGCGGCCGCGTGCCCACATGTGGGGATGAATGTTCCTATTGAGGGTGCCAGTCTGTGGAGGCGACAAACCGTAGCTGAGAGAAACCTCAGTCAGAGGTGGACGTCAATGCCGCTTCTACCTCTTACCAGCTCTGTGCATTTGGGTAACATTCCGAAACAGCGTCAGTTCCTTCACTGACAGAAAACTGAGATAATACTTTCCACCTTGCAAGAGGAAATAACGGCAACCCTAGTCCAATGATGGGAACCCAGAAGGTGCTCGACCAATGCTAGTTTCCTCTCTGTTCTGACAAAGCCGCTCCGGCCAAGGACCTTACAACTAAATCTGTACTCGGCCCATCTGCTCCAAAAGATTCAAACAAAGGGGCAAATAATTTAAAACCACACTCTGGTTGCCGAAATAAAGCACTTTCCCGCCAAGGACTTTGTCCTGAAGGCTCTGGAGGCAGAGAAGTCAGACACCACCAAGGGGTCCCGAGGAAGGGGATGTATGAGGGGTGTGGAGGGGAGATGCGCGGAGTGTAGAAGATTCTCTCAGTCCTGAGGGAGCAAGTGTGGACATCGGAAAGGTTTCAAGTGAGTCAGCCCGCTTCTCTAAAATGCTTCATGACCCAACTCAGGCCAGTGACTCCCTGCCCACCCCCATTCTCTGAAGCAAGAGGAAGACTGACTACCCGGATTCCATCCTCCCTCAGAAAGAGCCAGCCAGTGCCTCCCAGCTGCTCCGATCAGAAGAGGGTCTATAAGAAAGGGTCTGACGTCACCAACAAAGCCTTGAGTGGATCTGGACGACCCGACCCGTCCAAGCTGAATCAGGGGTTTAAGAGACTCCCCCGGCCTGGCTCTGAAAGAGGCCAGAGGAGGGAACCTCTGCTGGGGCTCAGCTCAGCCAGCAAGCCTCTAGAGCGTCGGAATAAATGCATGTGGTTCTGCTTGCCCAGAGGACAAGCCTGCCTCTCCTTGGGTGACCTTGCTGGCAGCAGTGGCTTTGTTAGTGTGTGGACTTTCATCATATTCAAAAGATTCTACATTTGAAAAGAGTTAAGCTGGAGGAAGCTGGGGAAAAAAGAGTCAGAGAAGGCCTACTGGGGTAGCATAAGCCTTCAACAGAGTTGTCACCCCGGGGCCTGAGTGAGTAGTACACAAAGAGGGCTTTTCTCTCCTACACACACTTTTCCAAAAGCAAGGGGTTACCGTAATAATAGCGATAATAACCCCATTTACTGAGAGTTGACCGTGTGCCCGGAACTCTACTGAGCGCCACTTTACATCTGGTGTTTAAGCCTCACAAACACCCCAGGAGGTATTCTCTGCGTTTCACAAACAAGGAAACTGAGTCTCAGCGATGACCCATCGCAGCCCCGCGTCAGAACCGTTATGAAGTAGTAAAGCCACGCTTCTCAATTTGTGGAGAGTAAAGAATTAAGGTGTGACACCTGAGAATTAGAGTCCCTTCGGGATAAGGGCTTCCAAGTTTACACACACGGAGGATCAGAAGGATCTCGAAGGTATCCCTGTCATTCACTCCAGCTCTGTCTCCTCTCCACCAAGGAAGGGCAGGAGGAGTGGATCCCTGGGCCCTCAATGGCACATCACGTCTTCCCTGCGGGCATTTGGCTCACGCCGTCAACTGTGTCAGAGAGAATGACGGTCCTTCCCTTCTTATCCCATCTGCTTATTTAGGAAGGGCAGAGCCGGGGCCAGCTTCACTGGCCTGTGACCTGTGAGTCACGCAGAGTCCCTTGCTTAAAAGGTCCCATACTTGATTTACTGCTTTGCTGTTACTGCTTTAAAATTCTTAATAACTTTTCAACAGGGGACCCTGCCTTTTCATTTTGCAATGAGCCCCTCAAATTACATAGCTGGTCCTGGACAGAGCGTTAGGCGTAGGGCAGGGAGAACAGCCCGTCAAACCAGTTTGTGTCTTTTGCCTTGTACCAAACCCACGCATGATGGAGCCCAAAGAGCATGCATAAGCCCCCGCTTGCAACAGACACAGATGAAACTGTCCCTTAAAATTTGGCAGTGTAGAAGGAGTTCATAGGTAAATGTGTTCTTTCAAAAACTGAACCTCATGGTACCTGGCACCAACGGCTAAAGCTGGCCACCAGACTTGGTGAAAACCACAGAGAGCTTGCTACTCTTTTCTCATCCTTGCTGAGCTCGGAATGTTAAGTGCACAATCATGGCAATTATCACAATTTTGCTCAGATTTCCGCAGCAATACAGGATCAGAAGGAAGAAAAGGAGCATTGTTGGCTGTCTAATTATGTGGAACATGTAGGAACAGGAGTGTCTGTCCCGATGTAAAAAATCCTTGTGTTTATCATAACCTGTACTTCAAGGCATGCTTTAATTTATGGTGTTAAGGAGCCAGATGCTTCCATAAAGACACAGAAGGCCTTAGTCATTTTCCTAGGACTGTGATCACCTGAAATAGCATTTGCTTTCACCTAAAAACAAAAGTGACAGTTCCGGTAGAGAATGTGTGCTTGTGAAGAATTGGGTCCCTCCAAATGTTAATCTCGTGGCACTTAAAAGTAGGTAGGGAGGCACCTGGGTGGCTCAGCCGGCGGGGCGTCTGACTCTGGGTTTCAGCTCAGGTCATGATCTCATGGGTTACGGGGTCAAGCCCCGTGTGGGGCTCCATGGTCAGCGGGAGTTCTGCTTGAAGATTCTCTCCCTCTGCCCCTCCCCCATTCACTCCCCCTTCCTCTCTCTCTCTAAAATTGAAAGAAAGAAAGAAAGAAAGAAAGAAAGAAAGAAAGAAAGAAAGAAAGAAAGAAAAGTAGGTAGGTAATATGAGCCAAGGTAGATGTAAAGGACCAAACTAAATAAAAAAAAAAAAAAAAAGCAGAGTTTCCAAGTTTGTTTTTTTTTTTCAAAGAGAGGAGCAACTATTTTGACATAGAGATCTATTTCTCCCTCCCTCTACACACACATATACAATTTTACCACCTTGATTCAAAGGCTAAAGATTTTTCCCCTTCTAGGTTTGATGCTGGAATAGCTGATAACAGTGATGTTTATTCCAAGTCATCATTCATTCATTCATTCATTCATTCACAAGCCCAGGTCAAAACACGTGGGACCCTGAACAGGCTAATCATTTAGCCTCCCTTCCTCCAGTATTCTTTTACTACTGGTTCAACGTCTATTTAGTGGCAGTAGGGAAAGCTAATTCAATATTAATAAAAAATGAAAATGTTTCTGTTTAGAACCCACATGTCAACTCTCCGCTCATCCTCTTCTCAGAGGATTTTCAAAGCAAAACTCCACGTTGCAGAGGAGTACCGGTGAGCACCGTCATTTACCAACATGTTTGAAATGGTGAGGTGGAATGCCATTCACACTGCTTGGCAGACAGTATTTTGCTTCAAAACTCCCGATACCTTATGTGGAGGACACCAATATATGTTCCAGAAAGACAGAAAGTCTCCTCCAGGGAGAGAAAAGAAATCTGCGCCTTCATCTTCACCTTTTTATCATTATTATTCCCAAGCACGCCCCCCACTTATCTTTTTGTCTTCAGAGAGCCTTCCACATAGTAGTACAATCAGTGGCTCTTCGGTTAAGCCAGCCCGTTTGACTCAGCAAACTCTTCCAGTGCCTTTGTGACAGAGACTGGCAGCCCACCTCTGTCTCCGGCACACCTCCCCCACGCCCGCCCACACCTCCACAGACACACACACACACACACACCCCAGATCTGGACGACTCATCTTCTCAAAGAAAAGCAAACCCACATTTGCCAGAAAAGCCAGATGCTGACACAGTATCTTGTTATAACTCGAAGGGGATGACACCCACCTGGTAGTTGCCTGAACCTTCTCCACTGGGGGGTTCAAGTCCCTGGGGCCACTTTGAAGTTGCTTCTGTGAACCAACTGGGGGATCCTCTTTTATGGGTCACCTTTATCTGAGATCCCTTCAGGAGAAGGGCCTCCCACTCATACAAGATCACGGATGCTAAAAACAGAAGACGGAGAGTTAGAGCCCAGCTGGGACCCTTCGGACAGGAGAGAAGAGCCCCCCCAAATGCCTGAAAAAGTGGGGGTGGAGAAGAGAGTGATGTAGGAGAAAGCTAAGGGAAAACCTCCTGTGAACACACCCGTGGCAAGCAAAAATCAGAAGTTGTTAGAGTTCACTATTATTTCTTCCTCCTTTCCATTTTAGAACTCTCCTGAAAGATCCTCTGGGATGTGCAGCAAGTGAGTAGCGATAGTTTCTTGCCCACGTTTACTCTTTGCACAATTTCCTCTCCTAGCCAGAGAGAAGGCTGCTTCTTGAGCAGTTCTGACTGGGAACCAACAATGATGATTTAAAGAAAACCACTAAGCAAGCCTCATAGGGAAGGCACATTATGAGAACATTCGAATATCTTCAGAATGAGAGCCACAGAGTCTTCTCCCTCATGTCATTTACATTGAATGAGTGTTACTCCAGGACTTTAAATTATCTTAATATGCCTTTCAAGTCACTTTCCTCTCCATTTAAGCCCTCTGTGGAACCACCCGTCCGTCATTGTTACTGTCACTGCTGATGTTCCTAAACAGTACCCACTCTCCACACCCTCACATCCTAGTTGGAGGTACAGGAAATACAATAAAACAGCAACAAAAACAAACCCAACCAAGGTAAGGAGTGCAACACTCTCCAGAGTATTGCAGATGGAAAGTGCTGGAAGACTCAAGAGGGGAGAGAGCGCTTTAAGCAGAGGCAAGCAGGCCAGGAGTGCCACTAGAGTAGAGGAGAATGGCAAGGATTGTGAAGCAAAAGGTAGATCTGCTCAAGGGAGAAAGAATTCCTCAGTCCAAACTAGACCAATCATTCAAAATGGAAGAGCTCAAAACAATGGTATGCAAAAAAACCTCGGATTTGTAGATTCTGACAGCTTTCATGGTGTAAATATTCCCTTCCTGGCCCATTTCCAACTACCAAGATGCTATCATTGAACACACAGTTGGAAAGATATGTACAAAATTGGCTCTCCCCATGTAAGTGCAAGTTGGCTCAAGAACACCACTGGGGCAAGACCTTGGAGACCTATTACTTAAGTTTAGCCCAGTTTCATGAGCCCCGAGACAGAACTCTTCAAGATAGAGACAGGCTGACACACAAAACGAGTCAGCTACATCAATACCTGGTATGCTGCTCCCTCCATATGTACAATATGGGGAACTGGGCCTGTTTTCAGCATTGTAATTCCCCGAATGCTATTTGCGACTCTGTGTCCCACCTCTAGTCTTAATATTCTCTTTTATAAGGGAAAGGGAGTCTTACCAGGCTCTGTTCAGCCTTTTGGGCTAAAGAGAATGTGCACCAGCCCAATCTACATGGTTACCACCATTGCTGATCCCCCTAACAGCACCTCCCCAAATCCTTCTTGGATCTACCAGGAAGCACAGGGGGTTATTTACTGTGTCCATTCATGGTGCTAAAATGGTGATCTTGAGCTCTGGCCTGGAAACTGTGCCGCTAGAACTTCTAGAAGTAAACATACCTCAAGACTCCTTAAACTCAAGGCTTCTTTTGTGCTTCACAGAGCAATTGGAAACACCAAAAAACAACAGGGCTCCTGGGCAGAGCTTTGATAGGAAGCTGGACTCCTTGGGGGCCCTTCCAGCATTATCCCAGTTCTTTTTTAATAGCCCTCTAGGAAAAGGACGCTACTCCGTGGATCAGGTCATAGCAACACTCCAGGACCAACATCAACTGCCGAGGCAAGTAGGTGGGTGGGAGGTGGTTGGATGGGGGTAAAAGAGAGCCTCTGAGGAAGAGGGGGATCAGTGTCTAGTCTATGAGTGCTATATAAAGGATTTTTCTTCCATCCCATAAGTGTCTCAAAGGCAGAGAAGATTCAAGGGCAAAGGAATGAAAACAAACATCTTTCAAGTTATCCTTTACCTTTTTTTCCCATTAGAAATATATGCAGGTTTTCTCAGAAAACAAGACAAGCCAGAAATAAGAAATAAAGCACCCAAAATATGTCCTGAAAAATTAATGTAAATATATATGCAGGCTTTTTAAAAATTTGTCAACCAAATCCTGTTCCCAGTGATTATTTAAGACCCTGGTTATGGTACAATTAGAAGGAAACATTCTAGATAGCTGTTATGAGACACAGTCAATAAGCCCATTTATTATAATATCTTGGAGCAATCTGAACGCTACAACCATTCTCTCTTGGCCTCTATCCTTTGCTTTCCAAGTGAATTGAGCTAAATTCATTATGAGAGATTTTATTGTATCATACTCCCCCTTGCTAAATACCTGACTGATTTCATTGTTTTCTCAGGCCATGAACCCAAAACCTAATTGACAGAGGGATGTGTCTCCTCTTCAAGGTGCATATCCACCCCGCCAGAGGAATTGCAGTGTGTCTGCTACTGTTCCAAAGTCCCCAGTTATTGATCCTGATATTGCACAATTTTCCAATAAATCTTAATCACACTGACACAAATTAGCAGAAGTACTGAGAGTCTTCCTGAATATTCACGGGGTGAGAGATGCAGGTGGCATCTTTGACTAGAAACGTCTGCAGGCAATTGCATACCGCATTGGGAAGGGGAAGAGATTTCCACAGGGAGAGCTTATCATTCCTTAAATATTTATGTTTGTTTTCTCGGTTATAAAATTACAACATCCCTCTCAAGAATTCCACCAAATACGTCTATTGTCTGAGGGAATTGTTGTTGTTGTTGTTGTCGTTGTTTTTCATTTACTACAGCTTTCAAGATAGTACATACATGACTTTCAAAAACTCACTTTGAAAATTGAGGGAATTCTCTTTTGTCTCAGGAGAGACGGTGCAGGCTCACTGATTTCTGTAACGTTTCCCTTTTTCATAACTGCACAGAGACATCACTCTGCACACTGTCAACACTCTTTTGGGAAGCACAGCTTATGACAATAGAGAACTTAATATTGAACAAACCTTGCAATTGTCGCTTATAACCCTTTTCCTTCTGTTACTTGCAGCAAAATCTTAAGATTTCTGAGTCAGATTAATTTATCTAAAGAGACCTTTATGATTTATGTAGCTTTACTTTTGCTATAAGCAAAATGGGGAGAAACATCTACTCCCACCCCACAATGAAGGAAAAACGGATAGTGGGGCTTCCCTCGGGGAAGCAGTATTCTACAGAGCACAGGATAAATGCTGGTGGAGAGGAAAGAAAAGGTCCTCCTTCCCATCCAGGAGCCCAAGACTGGCCAAGGTTTTTAACAAAAGCCCAGAAATAACTCTATTCACTTACACTTGAGGATAAGACCGCCATTTTCCTTTCCTAATTTCCCAAGGTGCTTATTAGCACATTTCTATAACCAGTAGATGTGGTTGGCTAATTAAACGAAAGATGACAGCTTGATTAGTGTTTTCTCTCTAGCTGACATATGTACAATGCTTAGTCCATCAAAAACTGAAAAGATTGATAACTCTTGCTCTGAATTATAATATGTCCAAAAATCCTAATGGAAAGTGTTTTACTGATTTTGTTATCACATTTCAATTTTATACCATTTTCAGCAACTTTCTAAGATACAGAGTAGAATGATAGAGACTTGTGGACGTCTCCTGAAGCCCGAGAGATTATTTTACTTTTTGGAGTTCCTTTGCAAGCTTCTGTTTGACACACATCAAAACATCATTAGCACATTTTAATGTGATTTTTCAATTTGCAGAGAGGAGGGTATGAGTTCTAGGCTGGCTTCAACAGTTAGAGAATGTCTTGGCTGAATAAAAACTAACTGGAAAGACTTTCAGCATATGCTATAGTGTATCTCTACTTGATTTCTTCAAAATCTTACCTGGACAGTTAACTTACTTTAAATGAGCTAGTATAAATTATATCAACCTTCCTGTTAAAAAAAAAAATTTGCCAACTAAATGGACAGCTAGATTTCAAGGAAAGAGGTAAGAGGTGATTAGCTTCTTTTACAAGTGAATCTCTAGTAAGTATCTCTCAGTGATAACCAAGGTAGTGGTGACAATGATAAGCTTTCAGTGGGAGCTAAAAACCTTGAACATCATGGTGTCAGCTTTCCTAAACTGCTACTTTCAGGCTGAAAAGTTACTACTTGATCACCTTAATAATGCTTAAAATATAAAAATGTCCCAGATTCTTTACAAAATATGAGTTTGATTCTCTTAAACAGTTGTATCATTAATTCTAAATCTTCCATGTTCAAAAGAGGCATACCCACTAGAGAAGTTATTGGTCATCCAATACTGTTTTAGGGTCTCTTTCCTAACAATTTTGAAGATACCTCCTTAGCAGGGTAAGGTTTCTTAATGACTAGAGAGCAACCTGGCCAAGACAGCAACTGGATTCTTGTCCATAAGCCTCATGGGAAACCTCGAGCCCTATTAAGATTTCCAATATCACTGCCCTCAAAATGGAGAGTTCTCACCCTTTTGAGAGTCTGAGACTAAAGTAACCCATTGCCCAGTGCTCAGGAAGTCTGCAAGTACTATTCTGATATTACTGCCCAATGCTCCTCCCTGGTTCTTCAGATTTTAAGTCTTTGCTATTTGTACAGGCATTTGAACTGGATGGAATCTTGCCCTCTTCCAATATCCTTGTCCAGTAGGGCCGTCGACCTCACAAGTACTAAATGAATATCTGATCAAATCTCTCAAGGGTCTGTCCAAATTTCATCATAGTTCTGGAGTCTGTGCCCAAGACAAATCTCAGGCTTGCGCAAGTCCTCTTGATGGAATGGCCTGGGCCAGCAGTATAATGACCAGGCATGTGATGACCGTAATGGTAGACGTGCCGGTAGCAGTACTAGTCGTAATGTTATTACTTAATACACACAGGAATCAGGGCAGAAGATGGCTAGGGCACGGGTAGCCATAATTCCCAACCTCACAGACAAAAACGAGTCAATGCTGGTATTTTTATTCCAACCAGTCCAGAGTCCCTGTCAGTGAGTGTATCTTTTATGAAGTGTGTATGTTTGAACACTGACACGCCCACACCTTTCATACCACGGCCTTCGGACTTTCAGCAGACAGCAAACATTTCAAGTTATTGCATGGCCCACCAACGGGCTACCATTTTGCTACCATTGCCTTCTTGGTCTGGAAAATGGTAATTTGAATAGTTTATTATATTATAACCTTCTCATGTGTTTGCATTTTTTTTAAGAAGAAAAAGAATGAAAAATAAAGTGCAGGTGCCAGTGATACAAAGCACAGATTTCATAAACTTTTTCAAAGTGAGTTCAAGCGAGAAATCATTAGTGGCACCCAAAAACTCATACAACATTCACCTAACAGAAACTCCTGAGAACTTGAGAAATAAACTGTTCCTCATCCCCAACATTCTAGATAGAGTGCCAGACTTGCCCACGGCTGCTGGCTTGAGGCTTGTAGACCAGGCCAATTAGATTCTCTGTCTCATGCATCTGCAGGCTTTCTGAATCCTGAGACCTCCTCTGGATTGGTTGAAGGAACTCAACCCCAGAAATTAGAAATTAGAAAAAAGGCAAAGGGCCCCCTGGGAAGCACAGACTATGTAAACAGCCAAACAAGCTCTAAGATTTTCTCAGAGCCAAAATTTTCTAGATTGTTCCCCCTTCAAGATCCAAACTAAGTGAGGGACTTGCCAAGCCTTCTCTCTGTAGACGCAGGTTTTTTGAACTTTCTGGAAGCAGAGCACCTGATAAATAAACCATAACACAATAAATTAAATTTGTATCACTGCATCTATCTCCCAGTGTGAAAGAAGCTCCTGGTCTTGTTCTTTCAAGGTTTATATTTCAAGGCAAAATTTCAGCATAATTTAGAAAGTTTCCTTTCCTATTGAGTCAATTTGCTCTTTTTGAAATATTGTACAAATAACTCACATGTACCATGTTGGGTGGGTGAATAATCTATCTTTTGATGAAAAGCGTAAGTCCTTTTTAGAAGGAATCGTTTATTTCTTAACATCCCCAAGGCAAAAAAAACTCCCAAGATAAAACTAGGACTCTTCCCCTCTCTGGCTTATTTGACACCGTATTTATAAAATGGTGTCTGAGGCAAATGATCTTGAACATGTGGTGTAAGAGGTCTGTGCTCTTCAACTCCTAAAGAAGAGAGCTATTGGGGAATGTTCATTCATTCATTCAATCATTCCTTCACTGGACACTCATTGAGTGCATAGGACTTTCAGAACACTGTGCTGGGTGGTAGTACTAAAGGATGGGAACATATAAAAAGTAAGAAAGGATTCCCTCCACACTAGGAGCTTGGAAGTTTATAATACATGAACCAAGCACTAAATACAAAGAGCAAATAGGAGACAGTATGGTTTCTACATCTGCTTGCACACCAAGACCACTTGAGAATTAAAAATAAATTGAAATAAAGATAATTAAAATTAAAACAAAAATCAAATTAAAGAGTCTTTTTTTTTAAGTATAAATCTCTTTGTATTATACCAGTTTTACAGGATATTTGTTACTATTTTGTATTTCTAAAAATTATGGGAAAAACTATTGAAAAGTTTTTTTGTTGTATAGAAAGTAAAAATTAATGGGGAATCAAGAAAAATATGATGAGAGGCACCTGGATGGTTCAGTCAACTAAGTGTCTGACTCTTGAATTCAGCTCAGATCTTGATCTCAGAATCCTGAATTCAGGCTCCCCATTGAACTCCATGCTGGGCCTCGTACGTACGTAAATCTGATGTGATCATTTCACTCATATAAGATGTCTTCTTGGTATATCGGGATATAGAGATACTTAGATAATACAGGGTAAAACGTTAACATATTTTTAACTGTTTGCTAGCAGTTTCATACTGTGCCTTCACCTGATTGAAGATGTCCGGCCAAGATGATGTCAGCCAACTAATCCTATTTAAGAGCAAAGGCTTTTACAAGGCTCTGTGAGGGCTTCACTAACACCTTATTTTGTCCCATTGGTCAGAGAAAGGACGATCTAAGCCAGTCATGGGAGGCACCTCTTCTTTTTACTGATCCTCTAGTTTATCTACTGAATCAGTGAATGCGCCCATCACTACACACACCAGAAATGGGTGCTTATGCTCTGCACCAAATTAAAGAGTCTTAAAATTGTAGAACACAGGCAGCAATTTCTCTGAGATGAGCCATAGCAACATTTTTCTAGATAGCTCTCCTAAGGCAAAGGAAACAACAGCAAAAATAAACTATTAGAACCACATCAAAATAAAAATCTTTTGTACAGCAAAGAAAACCATCAACAAAATGAAAAGGCAACATACTGAATGGCAGAAGGTATTTGTGAGTGATATATTTGATAAGGAGTTAATATGCAAAATATAAAAAGAACCTATACCTCTCAACACCCAAATCCCCTAAATAATTCTACTGAAAAGGGTAGAGAAGACATATAGATGGCAAAAGACACGTGGAAAGAGGCTCAACATCACTAATCATCACAGAAATGAAAAATCAAAGCCACAATGAGGCATCATCTGACACCTGTTAGAATGGCTGGAAACAAAAAGACAAGAAACAAGCATTGGCCACAATGTGAAGAAAAAGAAACTCTCGGGCACTATTGGTAGGAATGTAGATTGGTGCAGCCACTGTGCATGGAGTTTCCTCAGAAAGTTAAAAATAAAGCCACCACATGATCCAGTAATTCTACCACTGGGTATTTACCCAAAGAAAACGAAAACACTAATTCGAAAGGATAGATGCACCCCAAGTTTATTGTTATACACAATAGCAAAGATACGAAAGCAAAGGCAGGGTCTGTCAATAGACAAGTGGATACGAATACTGTAGTATGGAAATGAAGTATGAAATGGAAATGTAGTACAGAAACACAATGGAATGCTAGGCAGCCATAAAAAAGGTGCGATCTTGCCATTTCCAATAGCATGGATGGACCTAGAGGGTATTGTTCTAAGTGAAATAAGTCAGACCAAGAAAGACAAATACCGTATGATTTCACTTATATGTGAAATCTAAAGAACAAAATGGACGAATAGACAAATGAAAGCAGAATCAGAATCTACAATCTACAAATACAGAAAACAATCTGATGGTTGCCAGAGGAAAGGGTGGTGGGGGGATAAGCAAAATGGTGGAAGAAGAGTGGGAGATACAGGCTTCCGGTTATAGAATGACCAAGTCACGGGAGTAAAAGGCAAAATGCAGGGAATATAGTCAATGACATTGTAATAACATCATACGGGGAGAGACGGGAGCTACACAGCATAGCACAACATAGAGAGAAGTCGAGTCACCATGTTGTACACCTGAAACTAATGTAACATTGTGCATCAACTATACTCAAATTCACATTTTTTTATTTAAAAAATAAAAAAAAATAAAGATTCTTGGGTCCAACCTACTAGGCTGAAACCTACTGAATCAGAAGGACCTAGAAGAAACTATTTCTATTTTTATAAATAGTCCAAGTAATTCTGAGATTCAAGCAGGTATGGGAATTCCTAAGGCTTACATAATATTCTAGTGGCTAGAAAATCTTACATAGCCCCTACCACAACCACCAAAAGCATTTTGCTTCCATCTCATAGTCAAGATCAGGGTCACTGACATCCTCATCTGCGAAGCCAAAAAGGTAGCCTACAAAGAAGTGGTCTGACTTGCCCCAAGAGAATAGCCAGGAGGATATGCAACTTCAACTAGAAGCCAAAGGTTTCTAGTTGTCATTATGTTATTAGGAAGTCAAATACGGGGGTGCCTGCGTGGCTCAGTCAGTTCAGTGACTGCCTTTAGCTCAGGTCATCATCCTAGGATCCTGGGATGGAGCCCCACATCAGGCTGCCTGCTCAGTGGGGAGCCTGCTTCTCCCTCTGCCTGCTGCCTCCCTTGTTTGTGTGCTCTCCCTCTCTATCAAATAAATAAAATCTTTACAAAAAAAAAGGGAAGTCAAATATGTATGTCAGCAGTATGCAAGACTATCCACACAGACTCACAGCTCAACAAATCTAGGGGGAACTTGCAGATGATTCCAGGGCTCAGGCAGTAGCAAGAATGAGTGAAGCAGGCTGGAGGGGACAGGAGCTAAAGGGGGCCCCTGCTGCTCTGCCCTAGCTGGTACTCACCACCAAACAATATGGGCCCAATGTGCCAGTTCTTCCAAATTTTCAAGCAGAGCCAGAAATCTGGATTTTGAAAACTCTTCACGCACATAAAACAGTCTTTGCAGACAGATTTGACCTGTGAGCCACCAGTTTGTAATTCCTGATGTAGTCCAAAATCTCCACTTGACATACAAGAAGATAACTTAGTCCTATCCCTCATATAGCTTCAGTTTGGCCTGCCCCGGTAAGGAAAGAGAGTTGCTGTTGAATTACGTTCTGCTTTTTTTTCCCCGGGTTTGATTTTTGTCAATTTTATCAATAGGTCCCGATGTTCAAAGGCAAGTTTGCTAAAAGCCACACGCAGTAGGCACTACGCCGAGTCGCCCAGATTCTCACTGGTTGGCAGGCCTCGGCTCGAGGCCCTCCCCTGGAATCAGGCATCCAGTAACCCGCACGTATCAAAGCCCAGCACTCTCACACCGACTCAGGACAACCCCGCAGAGCCGCCCCAGCTTCAGAGCTCCCCAAGGGACGAGCTAACACCTTGCTGTGGCCACATCACAGCCAGGCCTCTCCCTAGGCCCAGTTCTGCTGCCCCCATAGGTGTGGACCCCAGGGTACCCTGCTTCCCAGGGACATGCCTGGCAACGCCACGCACATCAGGATCTCTCTAAACATAACCTCATCTAGGGCGGTCAGGATTTTCAAGGTCAAACCAGAGAACCATTCTTGCCTTTGTGAAAGTTCTTCTGTTGTCTATTTCTAGAGTTGTTTTATTGGTTTTTGAGAAATCGTACTATGGTAGATGCTTCCCATTTCCTGCCCCCCAGCTTTGAGATCAGCCACAGCTGTGGCAGGCTCTTCCAGAAGTTCAGATGCACCTGCTGTGGATCTTGCCCGGCTCCTCTTTCTGCAAATAGACTCGGGGTTTTTCTGAAGGGCTCTCTGAGGTCGAGCCTGCAAAGGTGGGGGCGTTGGTGCCAATGAGGACTGGGAGCCGATAGATTACTGCTCCATCCAGTCTCCGGCCTTTCGGGCAAGTTCCGTGGCAAGGAGCTCCCCTTCCCCACTCCACAGCCCGCATACACCCTCACAGGGGCCTCTCCCACACTGTTTCCTCTCTCCTTGGCTTCTCTTCCTGGGATCAGGTCCCAAGTCAACTACCGCAAGTCCTTCTCCACAAGGTTCTACCTTAAGTGGCACCCAGACCAAGAGAGAGGCATCCTCGATTTTCAAATACTCAACAATACACAAAAGTATAAGAAGAAAGTAAAAGTCCATTTTTGAAACATCCCTCCAATTATATTTCTATGTATTAATGCCCATTTCTAAGTAACTTTTTAAAAGATGCATGTATTTCTATGAGAGAGAGCGAGCCCACCTGTGTGCAAGCAGGGCGAGGGGGCAGAGGGAGACAATCTCCAGCTAACTCTCCACTGAGTGCAGAGCCTTACAGGGCTCCATCCCAGGACCCTGAGACCATGACCTGATCCAAAATCAAGAGTCGGGTGTTTACCTGATTGAACCACCCAGGTGCCCTTTTTATAAGTAACTTTAAATAAACTGGATCAATCTAGATATTCTGTTTGGTAACCCTGCAGGTCCCTTCAAACACTTGTCTTAGTACATTTAATATTCAAATCACCTTCTGCAATTGTTTCATTCATCCATCCATCCATCGACAAATGTTTGTTTCAGGTCTTCCACGTGCAAGGCACGCGCTAAACACTGTGGATGTCACCAAAACATGTCCTGTGCCCTTAGGATGTTTGTATTCATTTTTTTTTTCTATTTCATTTTTCAAGAGCCCATTGAGTGAACAAATTAAGGCACGCATGTTTTCGAAAACCACACGAGGAGTCCTCGTTGAAGGACTCATGTCATAGAGTTAAATAGGAGTTTTCACCCAAGTGGCAGATAGAAGATGAGTGGACTCCTGGGTTCAAATTTTGGATCTGTCACTAAACAGAAGTGCGATCTTGACCCTCATTTTTCTTGTTTGTACAGCGGGGGAATCATAATAATAACTATTGTCAGTAGTTGTGAGCATAAAATGAGATAATCGATATAAAGAACTTGCTATAGGGCCTGACACAAAGTAAGCACTGCATACATTTTCACTCTAATAACAATTCTTTTCATCTAATATTAACCTTAGGTCCACGGGGTGTGTAGCACGGATCCAGGCACCATGGGAATTGGGCAGAATACTGAAACTCAAAACATAGATGCTGTCCAATGCCCTTCCACTCAGCACAGTCTGATCAGCTTGGAGTCCTGAACTGTCATTGGGCACTAAGGCACCAGAAACACATTGTACACACCCGGTCACTCCCTGTAACCACAGAGAGATCGGGCTCACCTGCCGATTTGGGACCAGTGCACAGGTGCACATGGTGATTTTGCCACAGCTGGAGAAAGTTCTGGTAAAGCACACAGTGTTTACCAATCCTGCAGGGAAAACACAAACCAGAGAATGCAGAAGGGACGTAAATACCAGATTTGCTCAAAGGGCTGAGTAAATATCTTGCTGGCGTGGAGATTCACGTTGCATCTCGGCTCCTCCAGAAGTACTGGGTCCGGCAGCCCCTTCCCTAACACACAGCAGCCCGTCACTCTGAGCAGCGTGTGCACCAGGAACCTCTCTGGCTCCCATCTTTTGTAGTCCTCCCAGCATCCAGCAGAGTCTTAGTCCTCCTAGACACTCGATAAATATTTGTCTATTGATTGATTGCTTATAGATCTGAAATATCACTCTGGCAGAGAAAGAATGTAAGAAGTGGTGGAGAATGATTTAGGCAGGGCATCTCTTTTAAAAACCTGACTTTTCCAAGGCTTCCCGCCTAAGCTTTGTAAAGTGCTTTAAAAAGAGAGAGAGAGAGCAGATAAATTCAAACGACCCTCATGATGCAGTCGGGTGTAGCTGGGTGGGAGTGGAGCAAGAGCCGAGCGGCTGCCACTCCGTGCAGGAAAGATTGCAAAACCAAAGAGGGAAAAAAAGAAAAAAAACCACCCACCCGGAGACTGGAAAACATATGTAAGGTGATGACAAGAACAGGCGAGAAATGAGATTGTTCTACAGCGGAGGACTCCGAAGATGTGTTTTGTTTCAATTGTTCATTTGGAAGACAACAAAAATCGTATTAGAATTAAATTAGAAACACTGGAAACATCAGAGCCAAATTCTACAAGGTAACAATTGGCTCCAGCTTATCCATATTCAGCAGTTCAGTCGCTTTCCAATTCGCCACATTTCCTACCACCCTACACTCTCCCCACCATAAAGTTGCATGTAAGTTGCCATTTATCACCTTGCCTCTGCTATTTTCTTACAGATAAAATTAGGAGGAAAATGGGGGCACCTGGCTGGCTCAGCTGGTAGAGCACGTGACTCTTGATCGCCAGGTCATGAGTGTGACCCCCATGATGGGCGTAAAGATGACTTAAAAAAAAATTGGGAGGAAAACTAAATGTTTTAGCATTCATGTCTCTATCAAAACTGGGAAAACAAAAGATAGACTGAAAGGGCCACATGCTTCATAAAAATGTTTTGCCTGCAGCCACTTTACTCATTCGTGGCACATTTGGACCTCTTAGGCATTTTAATTAGTATCTTATATGGGTTTTGTATCGTTAATATAACCAATTACTACAACTTAGTGGGTTAAGAATAACACAAATATGTTCTTCTCATTGTGAAGGTCAGAGGTCCGAATGGGTTTCACTGAGCAGAAAGCAAGGGGTCCATAAGGTCCGCATTGCTTCTGAAGCCTCTAGAGGACAATTCGGTTCTTGGTCTTTTCCAGCTTGCCTTGCCGCCCACATCCCTTGGCTCCTGGCCCCCAGCCAGCAACCCATCTCTGCTTTTACTCCAACCTCTGCTTTTAGTCATCATACCTCTCTCTCTCTCACGGCCCTGCTTCCCTGTTGTCCCTGTATGGAACCTTGCAATGATATTGGGCCCACCTGCATAACTCAGGACACTCTCCATCTCCAAGATACTTAATGTCATCACATCTACAATTCCCATTGGCCATGTAATATAACACAGTCCCAGGTTCCAGGGGGATTAGGAGGTGGACATCTTTGGGGAGCCATTATTCTGCCTATCAGATGCCTGCTACAGATGCCAGGAATTATTATGCCACTGCTTTCTATGCAATTTCTAAAGAGATAAGAAACGGCCAAAAGGAAAAACTAAACATTTCAAACCTTTTGAAAATAATCCAGCTAAAATTCAACTTGCTCAAACTTTTGAACCTAAGCAGGGAAATAAGGAACTAGAAAGGTGAAGTGGTATTATGTCAACATTGAAAGCCCTTTCCAAGTCTGGAGAATTCCACCTTCTGAGTTTTGGTGGGAATCAGGACAGTTTCCCATCATCCTTTGCAGCTGGGGCACAGGCCTGGGATCCGACTGCACCGATCAGAATGAGCCCCATGGGCTGGGAACTGAGAACTGGTAGCACCCAGAGCAAGGGACAGGCAGCCTTCTCTCTCTAAGGGCGAGGACAAAGGCACCCACAGTTTTGTCATCAAAACCACTAGATCTAAGCGAACTAGGGCATTTTTCCTGTTTCTTTGCACTGAGCTTGGTGTCCCACGCTCGCCATCATTCTGTGAACACCCCGGTATTTTTATAAACTCTTTTCCTGCTTACCTCCATTGCAGCCAGCTTCGGTTGCTTGCAATGAAGACCAGGGCAGACACTGTGTGGCTGCAAATAGAGTCTACAGCTTAAGAGCTCTGGAGTCAACCAGAGCTGGGTTCAAGTCCTAGATCTGCCACTTTCTAGCTGTGTAACCCTGGCCAGGTGACCTGACCTCCCTAAGCTTCAATGTAATTGTAATAGCACTGACCCTAACTCATAGGCATGTGGACGCTGAGCAGGATAACACAAATGAAGGGCTTAGTCCAGTGCTTAGTACATGGCGGTAGCTCAGTAAATAGCAGCTATTATTAATTTTTAAATCTTTGAGTTAAAAATGTCAGCAGAGAGTGGGGCTCTTGGGTGGCTTAGTCAGTTAAGTGTCTCCCTTTGGCTCAGGTCATGATCCCAGGATCCTGGGTTCAAGCCGTCTTGGGCTCCTTGCTCAGTGGGGAGCCTGCTTCTCCCTCTCCCTCTACTGCTCCACCCCCCTCGTATTCTCTCTTGCTCTCTCGCTCTCAAATAAATAAATAAACTTAAAATGTCAGCAGAGAATACCAACTATCCCCCAGTATTCATTCTCCTCTTTTCAACTGGTATTATAAGTCAATTTTAGATGGGTACATGGCCACATGGAGTAAGGCCTATCCCAGACTACCCTGAAGCTCAGTGTTCCTGTGTGACTTGATTCTGGCTGTTAGAGTATAAGCCGAAACAATAAACTTCCAGGAAGTGTCCTTAAAGAGAGAGGGCATG
This sequence comes from Nasua narica, assembly GCA_028533885.1. Classification (NCBI taxonomy): domain Eukaryota; kingdom Metazoa; phylum Chordata; class Mammalia; order Carnivora; family Procyonidae; genus Nasua; species Nasua narica. The sequence continues at coordinate 71,092,207 of CM052797.1, forward strand.
CTCTAATTTGTTTCTTCCTGTTAACTGGAATGCAAATGTGATGGCTGGAGCTTGGACAGCTCTATTAGATCATGAGATGGAAGCTAAGTACTGAGTAGAGTGTAGTGGCAAACTAAAAGAAATGTCTGAGAATCATGGAATGTTTCCACAACCCCTGTACTGATTACCTTCAGATCTCCTTTACTCCAGAGAGAAACAAACTTCCAGTTGTTTAGGCCTGTGGCATTTTGGGTTGCCATCACTCACAGCTGAATCTGATCCTAATTGATCCAAGAGTCCTTCCTACAACATCCCTAGTGCTAAGTCACCCAACTTTTGTTCAAACACATGGAGTTTTAAAAGCTTCACTACCTTACAAGGAGCCTATTTCTATTTCTAGAAGTTCTTTTTGTATTATATAGTTCATACATGAATCCATTGTGATAGAAAACATGTAAAAAGTAAAAAAAATAATACATTTTAAAGTATGAAAGCCCCCATCAATCCCACCCACTTTCATGGATTTCCTTCCTCAGAACTAACCATGGCCAACAGTCCAGCTGTGTCTTTTTAGTCCAATCTCAAAGCAATTACATTGTTACCAGTAGTGTAATAGTCGTGAGAATGCAGAGGAGGGACCCAGTAAAAAAGAACCTAGGGCAGCAATAACTGATAAGATAAGGGAACGGTGGAGTTGCCAAGAGAGAAGAGTCAGATAGGAAACCTAGGGGTTGAGCCAAGGTGGAAAGAGGGCGCACAGCAGGAAAAAGAGGAGAAAGGATAAAAACAAGTTCAGTTCTGGGCAGTTTCATCTCCAGGAGCTGGCTGAAGCCCCAGGCAGAGGTCTGAGAGGTTTGGAGTTGAGGGTGAGGAATGCAGTCTCCTGCAAACCATGAAAGAGGAGAATGGGGTGGTGGGGGCGGAGTGGGGGGTAGAGTGCAGAGGGGAGGAGAGAAAGGCCAGAGGCAGATCTGCGGGAGGAACAGCTGCTTTTAGAACCATTAAGGGAAAAAGCAACCAGAGCAGAAAGCAAATAGGTAATTAGGAAGACAAGGGCCAATTTCCTTAAAATATCAATGTATTACCTTATTTTTAAGCTGAAAATAATGAAATGAAAACTGAAGTGGGAAAGAACATTAAGACAACTCAGCAGCACATAGGTGTGTAAGGATGAGGTCACTGGGGAATTCTGAGAACGGCCATTTCCCTGAGCAGGGAGAGGGGACAGGGAGGACAGAATGGAGAAGCAGGTGCGTGGGGAGGGCGTGAAGCAGGGAGTACATCCACCATTAATCAGGACAGGCCAAACTGTGCCTCTTTCCCAGAATAAACCACCTCCCTCCCGCATCTCACTGGTCTGACCCAATAAAGGCTTAGTTCTTATTCACATGAAGACTGACGCAGGTCGAACGCCCGTCTTCCAGCTGAGCCTTCCTGGACACAAGACAGAGGACACAGACAGCAAAGGAAATGAGACACTGGCTTTTTTCTCCTCCAGTTTTATCGAGGTATAATTGACAAATAAAATTGTATATATTTAAAGCGTAAAATGTGATGATTTGATATACATATATTTTGTGACATGATTACCATAATCAGGTTAATTAACACATCAATCACCTCAGCTAGTTACCTTTTTTTGTGGTGTGGAGAGAATGCCTAAGATCCACTCTTTCAGCAACTTTCAAGTGTACGGTACAGATTCACCTCTGAACCTCAGAGCCCTGGACTTACTCGTCTTACAACCAACCGAAGCCTTGTGCCCTTAGACCAGCATCTCCCCATCCCCCCCAAACCCCAGCCCTTGGTAACCACCATTCTACTCTCTCTGACTTTTAATTAAAAAAAAAAAAATCCCACATATGGGGAGACCATATAGTATTTGTGTTTCTCTGTCTGGCTTATTTCATTTAGCATCGTGTCTTCTAGTTTCACCCGCGTTGTTGCAAATGGCAGGATTTCTTTCTTTCTCCTAGCTGAATAATAGTCCTGTGGGGGTGGGGGTGTGTGTGTGCATGTGTGTGTACCGCATCTTCTTTATTCATTTTTTTCTCAATGGACACTTAGGTTGTTTCCATATCTTGCCTATAATGAATAAAGCTACAATGAACAGAGAAGTGCATTTTTGTGTCCTTCGGATACGTCCCCAGAAGGGAGATTGCTGAATTGTGTGGTAGTTCAAGCTTAAATTTTTTGAAGACTCTCTATACTGTTTCCCATTAGAGCTGCACCAACTTACATTCCCAACAACGACATTGGCCCTTTTTTTTACCTCAGTGTGGAAGCCACACGCGTCACTTCTACTCTAAGTGTGTTGACCTCAGCCAAACGTCAGACATTAAGTGAACACTGACTGTCTTCATAGGCACCTCATTCAGGAAGTCAGGAAGGGAAGTAGAGTGGGAGATGACGGTACAAAGAAAGCAAATGACTTGCCCAAGGTCATCTGCTGAGGCTTAAATTTGGGTCTCCAGGTCTGTTAGGCTCCACTCCCAATGCCACAAGATGGCATCCACTTCTTCTGTACCTTTGATGGCAGATTTAAAACGGCTGATAATCCCTATAGACAGGGCAGGAATTGAGCTAGCCATGTCTTTCGAATAGTGTATTAAATTTCTTTTCTTTCTAACGCTTCGTATAAACATTAAAGAAGTTGTTTCAGCAACTTCCACTCTAACTTTGGACTCTAGCAAAGTTTGTACTTTCAGTCCCAATTCCGCCTGGGAGCACATTTAAACTGGCATAAGAAATGAATGGCACCACAGCCCAGCTCCAGTGGGCTCCCACATGCATCCTGCTCTAGGGACATTTTTGCTAGTGATCCAAGGTCAAAGTGGCTGGTGGCTGGGCTTGATGAGCGGATGGTATGTGCTAGGCCTGGGTCAGTCCTTTCTCTGTATCTCCATGGGGTTTGCTTTTCATTAGGATTCTCAAAAAAACAAAAACAAACATGCTATGTGACCCCTGAGTGAATACAATCACCATTCCCTTGGTGCTGCTACGTTCCCGGAGCCCCGTATGCACCGGCCCCATTGAAACCTCACAGAAGCTCTGCAAAGCAGGTATTACTCTTAGTGTATAGAAAGCCAGAGAATTTAAGCAAATTAGTAAGATTCTATAGCTGCAAACAGCATGGCTGAGCTTCAAAGCTAAGCCTGTTTCTCTCTAAGGCCTGAGCACTCTCTATGGGTCCACCAGGCTCCTGACTGAAGGACAGGGTAAGAAAAATGAAAATAGATCCACAATAAACTTCTTAGAGCATGATGCAATGACTTTGCCAATAGAGTCTATTTTCTCAAGGAAAGAGAACAGGAAGGGAGGGAAGGACAGAGACAGACAGACAGACACTGTAGATATTGTTTGGAACACCTCTATGCATGGTTTAAGTATCAGAAGCTACATCGTCCTATGTTTTCGGAGCTACTGGTCAGTGGCCAGGCTGAGCGTGGGACAGGGCCCTGGGGAACCGGAGGTGAGAAGTGGGAGGAAAAGGAGGAGAGAGGTAACACAGGTCCCGTGGGCACAGAGAAGAGCGTGTGCTCTCTATGCCAACATCACCGGCCTATCTCACAGGGGGCCTCCCAGTCTTTATTTTAGTGAAAGATTTAAACACTTCGAAGATGAGCATTTGGAGCTAAAAGGAGAATGCTAGAGGTTTGGGGTTTTTTTTTTAATTTTTTTTAAGATTTTACTTATTTATTTGACAGAGAAAAAGAGAGCACATAAGCAGGGGGAGTGGCAGGCAGAGGGAGAGGGAGAAGCAGGATCCCTGCTGAGCAGAGAGCCCAGGGACAAAGCGCTCCATCCCAGGACCCTAAGATCATGACCTGAGCCGAAGGCAGCCGCGTAATAGACTGAGCCACCCAGGCGCCCCACTAGAGGTGTTGCTTAAAACAGAAACAATAAATTTGCTTTTTCTTCTGCCTGCTAAAGCTTGGCCCAGGCTGCAAGTGCAAAGACACATAGCTGCAGAAGCTCAGGTGGCTCCTTTTACCTGCCATTTGCGGGAAGGAAGCCCCAACTTCCAGAGCCCCCCCTATAACAGAAGCCCTCAGCTCATCCGCCTTCCTGGCCACGAGAATTCATTTCCAGCTTCACCTCACAGCCACTTGTGAACCCAGCGCTGAACCCACATGTGCAGGTCGCTGTGTGTACGTGAGTCCTTTCCCGTGCTGCAGTTAAAACCAAAGCAACTACTATTTTCAGCCTAAGCAGCTGCCAGGTCTTCCCCGCCAGGTGGGTGGAGGCGGCTCTCCGTGCCCAAGGGGACTGGTGAAACAGGAGGAACGCATCTGAGGTCAAAACCCTCACACTTTCAGGAAACACGAGTTTCAGACACTCCACTTCGGTGACATCACCACAAAAATAGACACTTTTCCTTATTGTCAAAGCCCATTGGAAGCAACCACAATGGTAGGTTGCGTCTTGCCCAGGTTTCCTGAAGTACGACCGTGATAGTGGGGCAGGGATTAGCGGGTCCCCATACCAGGCTCCCAAAGCATGTCCAGGATGCTAAGGGGAGAGGTCAACATGCAGTGTATGGTGGGCACTAGCTCAGGGTCCCAGCCTCGGTGACACCTGTGACTCCCAGAGTAGGACTCACAAGAGGAGACAGCTCTCACTTTAAGATATGCCTCAAGTCACTAGAGGCCCTTAGGTTCCCTTTATCCTAAAATTGCAAGGGAGGTCATCAAGTTCAAAGGGACTCCTCAGAAAGAGGTAGGGACTCAACTGTAAGGCACAGACCAACAAGGTCCCCGGGCTGACCCAATGAATAGGGTTAACTGCCTCAAATGTATTGCCTGGGCCATGCTGACCCAGTCCACAACTGGGATGGAACGGAAGGTTAATGCTTCCCATAAAAGGGTGTGGAGTACACCACTTCTGTGAGGGAACGATCTAAGTCAAACCATGATGTACCTGGAGAAGTGACTCAAGTTCCACCTCAAAACCAAAGATAAGTTCATGCTGCTCCCGATGGTGTTCCCTCCCAGCAGAAACTGGGAATTTGTTTGAGAAAACCAACCTGGTCTAGGCCAGGGCCACCCTGCCTTTAAAAGGGAAGGGAAGCAGTGGGTGTGGACGGAAGGCAGGAGAAGGGAAGGATGGTTAATCTAGGGCTCCCACAAAGGAGAAAGCTGGCCTTTTTGTGCCGTGGCCTCGCCCTCCACCCTGTCCCCATGCACCTTCTGTTACCCCAGCCGAGCCCCTGCCTTGCCAGTTCCTGGGCTCCAAGGCATGGTGATGCTCAGCTGAGGTTCAGTAACTCACACAAAGTGACCTGACAAGGCAGCTGGGGGCCCGGCCGCCCCCCCGACTCCTAGCCCAGTAGTCTTTCCCACCGATGGCTCATGGATGACTCACCCTGTCTCTTCAGTCACAAAGACAACACTGACAAAACTGTCCCTGGGGAACCTCTGTAGTTGTAATCAAAGACTACACCCCTTCTTTGAGTTAACCAAGTTCCAAGTCCAAGGACACAGGGTGAGGGACAGCCGCCAGACGCCTCTCCCCTTTACGGGTGAAATACAGAGGAAAGAGCACCTCCCCACTTGGCAGAGAGGGCTGGAGAGAGGGCTGCAGTAACTGGGCCAAAGGTCACACGAGCAGTTGGTGCCCAAGCTGAAAGGGGACGAGTGGGCACCAGCTGGTCACAGCAAGTCTCAGCTCTGACTGCAGCGCTCTACACACGACGTCCCTGCACCCGCGCACGCACCCCTGTCTTCCCTGCCGCTGAGCATCAGCTGCATCCCCACCTCATAAAAATCTACTCTCCGGACCTCGCCAGGAGACTACCCAACTAAGGCATTAAGTACATTGTGAAGGTGGGAGCCAGACTTTCTATCTTCTTGCCTCAGGTAACATGATGCAAACCCCAAGTTTTAATGCCACTCCCTTCCCCCAATGCTCTCAGAGTGGAGAAATTTCAGGGCAGGTAGGGGACAGGAGGGCTTAGCCCTGGAATCTCCTGGGAGGCTCGGCACTGCCTCCCCTGGAGCAGGAACGGATGCCAGGGACTCTGTCCACAGGCCCAGATCACCTCCAACCGGTTCTGACCAGCCGAGAGCTCCTTTGTGCCCAAGGGTGGCAGGTCGCCGGAGAGAAATCTGCTGCCCGACACGTTCGCCCAGGCTGGCTGGCTGCTTTGCATGCCTATGGGGCAAGCAGGTTATTTCTGAGCAGATTTCATAACTCCCGTTAGAGCTGCTGCGGCTGCTGATTGCACGCGTGTTTCCAGCTCATTCCTGGGGTGAGAGTGTTTACAGAGATGCACACTGTCAGAGAGTGTAAAGAAGCAAGACTGAGAGATTAGGAGCACAGTTTCCATGTCTAGACACAGCTCGCCCAGTCAGCATCTGCTCCAGAGTCCCCGAAATTCAACGACTTGGGCCGATCCTTCTCTGAGCCGTTCACCCCACCCCGAGACTCTGACCAAGTCTCCCAGGCAGGTGGCAGGGGGTGAGGAGAGCACTTGGGCACTCCTTCCTGAGAGCAGATTCAGCGTGGATTTCTGAGTGTTGGGGGAGGCAAACACTCCAAGTATCAGGAAAATCGGCGAACATCTGCATACCTTTTTCTTTTTGTGTGTGATCTTAAATCTCCAGCCCAGTTCTGGCCTCAGGGACCGGCTGCCTCTCCCCGTCTCTGGTCTCTGCCGGCAGGGTGGTCCACACACTAGTTGTTTGTTTACCTACCCCAGTCTGCTTTCTTCTCCTTTGCTTTCCTCCTGTCAGCCTGATGACAAGCCTGCTTACCTCTTCTGTTTTTTAAATTATGCCTTTGCTCCTCTTTTCTGCCTTCGCCCACTGTGCTCAGGCTCGGTCAGAAAGCACTGTTTCTCTGTTACATTCAGCTTTCACTTTCCAGCCCCACCAGGTGTGAACGACCGGCTCCATCGATGCCTCTTTTGAACCTTTGATTCCATTTGTTACGTGCCCCTCTCGCCCTGTTCTTCTCTCCTGGCTCCTGTCATGTCCCGTGTCCTCATGACTGCCCACCATAAGCTACCTCCGGGCAGGATCCGTGTCAACTTATCTTTATTACCACCCTCACGGAGTTCTGGGATGGCTCAAGAAAAATAGTACCAGCCCACAGTTGAGACTCCGTGGCAGGTGGTGAACTAATGCTTTATGTGTTGTTGTTGTTTTTTTTTTTTT
>CM052797.1:71099842-71126607 GCA_028533885.1 Nasua narica
GTTGGCCATTTGGATGTCCTCTTTACTGAAATGTCTGTTCATATCTTCTGCCCATTTTTTTTTTTCTTCTGCCCATTTCTTGATTGGATTATTTGTTCTTTGAGTGTTGAGTTTGAGAAGTTCTTTATAGATTTTAGAGACTAACCCTTTGTCTGATATGTCATTTGCAAATATCTTCTCCCATTCTGTCAGTTGTCTTTTGGTTTTGTTGACAGTTTCCTTTGCTGTGCAAAAGCTTTTGATCTTGATGAAGTCCCAGTGGTTCATTTTTGCCCTTGCTTCCCTTGCCTTTGGATGTGTTTCTATGAAGAAGTTGCTGTGGCTGAGGTCGAAGAGGTTGTTGCCTGTGTTTTCCTCCAGGATTTTGATGGAGTCTTGTCACACATTGAGGTCTTTGATCCATTTTGAGTCTATTTTTGTGTGTGGTGTAAGGAAATGGTCCAGTTTCATTCTTTTGCATGTGGCTGTCCAGTTTTCCCAACACCATTTGTTGAAGAGACTGTCTTTTTTCCATTGGATATTCTTTCCTGCTTTGTCGAAGATTAGTTGACCATAGAGTTGAGGTTCCATTTCTGGGCTCTCTATTCTGTTCCATTGATCTATGTGTCTGTTTTTGTGCCAGTACCACACTGTCTTGATGAATACTGCTTTGTAATAGAGCTTGAAGTCTGGAATTGTGATGCCGCCGACTTTGGTTTTCTTTTTCAACATTCCTTTGGCTATTCGTGGTCTTTTCTGGTTCCATATAAATTTTAGGATTATTTGTTCCACCCTCCCTCCTCTTAAAGAGGAAGAAAAGAGGTGAAGTGATCCATTAAATAAGAAGAAGGGGGTGGGGGGAGGAGGGAGCTGGGAGAAGAGAAGAGAAAGGAGGGAGCTGTGGGTTTGGTATGTGAGATGTTCCAGAGCAACTTCCAGGGGCTAGAGGACTGGCAAGAGGAGACAGGAAGTTCTGTCTATGTGGTTTATGGATTGGATCCCGTTTAGTATTCTTAGAGAGACTCTGGTAAATGATGATTCTTTTTTTTTAAAGGGGGGGAGGAGCAGAGGGAGAGAGAGAATTCCAAGCAGGCTTACGCTCAGCAAAGAGCCTGACCCTGAGGTCATGACTTGAACTGAAATCAAAAGTCAGACGCCTAACTGACTGAGCCACCCATGTGCCACAATAATGATTCTTTAAAAAAAAAAATCTTTTTTAGTACCTATCTGCAAAACTGTGTTGCTTTAGATGTTGTTTCCTGCAAAAACTAAGTCATATGCCTCTGCTCTCAAAAAATGTGAAAGGAAGCATTTTGAACTCTCTGACATCTTTAATATAGAAAGACAATTATCAGTTCAAAGCCATGTGCTCAGGGTTGCTCTCTCCATTCTTTGACTCCTAGCTTCTTCCCTTTACTCCCCCCAATATAGACTAAAAGTGGAGGAGAATGGTGCTCCTTAAGAACAGGGAAGATTTCTGGTCCACAGTGGTGAGCCCAAAACAGGTGCACAACAAATGGCTATTGAATTGACTTAAGAATTCAAGTGCCAAAAAAATTCATGTCATGAGAAGATGCCCACAAAATTATGTCATATAATAAAAGGACATCAAACTATATCATCTAACCTCAATTTCTAAAAACCAAAGGATGTATATATTCACACACACATATATAAAAAATGAAATAACCAAGTTATATGGAGTTAAGTAATTTTGTTTTATGGGGTTTTTGTTGTTGTTATTGTTTTGTTTTTGGTCTATGTATTATCCAAATTTTCTATAATACACATGTAGTTTCCTCCCAGAAAACACTCTTTAATTTATTTTTTTTTCTTTCAAGAGACATATTTTAAAAATGTCTCTACAGCCAACATCAAAGATATTACTGCCTTTGTTTTCTTCTAGGAATTTTATGGTTTCAGATATCATATTTTATTCTTTGGAAGAAAACTCTTTTCTCTCTCTTTTTTTAAAAGATTATTTATTTTGAGAGCAAGAGAGGGAGCACAAGTGAGGGGAGGGACAGAGAGGAAGACTGTCAAGCTAGGTCCCCGCTGAGCAGGTAACCTGATGCTGGGCAGGATCCCACAACCCTGAGGTCATGACCTGAGTCAAAATCAAGAGTCAGCGCTTAACCAACTGAGCCACCCAGGCACCCCTGAAGAAAACACTTAAAAATTTTTTTTCATTTTTATTTTAAGTAAACTCTACACCACATGTAGGGCTCAAACTCACAACCCCAAGATCAAGAGTCACAAACTCCACCAACTGAGCAGGCCAAGCACCCCAAAATAAAACACTTTTTTAAAAGACAAGAATATTAAGGTCTGGTGCATTCACATGATAGGATAGGTCTTTTCAGAAGAGGATAATAGTCTAAACATAGACCTGAGAGTCTGAGAAGGTCTCAGGCTGGAAAAAATTGGAGAAACCATTCTTCATGTTCACTGTAGCCACCCTCCTAGTGATGGGAGAACATTCTGTGCTGGTGGGTAAGCTGGTTTACAAGAGAGGACAGAAGCACTCTTCCTTCAGTAAGGAAAACAGATTTCTGTGTGTTATTCACACAGAAATACAAACCAAACCGAAAGAAATACTCCTCTTCAGAACAACCATAGCTTAAGTTTCTTTCTTGACAGTAATGTTTCCACTTGGCACTGCCACTTGGCATCAACTCATGGGTAGACAGGAAGACTCAAAGTGAAATCGAAAGATATAAATTCAGGACCTGGCTGTACTACTTACTAGTTCAGGGACATTGAGCAAGTCATTAGTCCTTCTCAAATCTCACTTTACATGCCATTCAAAGAATGTTGTACAATATTAATAATAAAAGGGAAAGGAAGGAAAAAATCCGAACCAAGAGAAGTGAAGAAGAACAAAAAAGCTCCTTTTAAGAGCTAATAGTGCTTCTGTCTTAAAACATCAATTTGACTTTGTTTCCTGCAATACATTTTTGTTGCTATCTAGCCTCCAGGCACCCTTTCTACTAGCCCACTGCTCTTCCTTTTGGAGACTTCACCATTAATCCTATCCCTCCCACTATGGATATCAAAGGGACTAGCTTCCCCAACTGAAGCCTGGCCAATCAGAAGGTTCTCTCAGGACTTGAATATTTAGTGAGTGACCCAATATCATACAGACAGTTGGACATCTTACTCACCTTGGTCCAAGAGCATGAGAATCAGTTTCTGTGGCCTCACTTTCCAGAGCTTCTTTCATACCTATCTTCCAAACTTGGTCTCTGAGCATTCCATCTAGTTGGGGAGCTCCCCTCTGATTGTGTGCCATTCCTTAAGTGACAAGTAAAGTGAAGTCTGAAAAGGATAAATGACTTGTCCAATGCCCCTGAGCAAGTCAGTGATAGAACAGGGTCCTGAATGTACATCTTTTGATTTAATTATCCTTTCAACAAATTCCTCTTTTCTGCCTCAGACAGCTAGAACTGATTACTATGATTTGCAACCTAGAACCCCAGCTTATTCACAGGATAGAAATAGAAACATGATAAGTTACAAAATTCTCACATCAAAAAAGAGGATATAGACCATTTTCTCACAAGACACAAGGTCTTCTTGGTACTAAATTCAAAAAGCAATTTCTCGAGGGGGGACTCATATGGGAGATGGCAAGCAGTAACATAACAGATTATGTACCTATGATGACCAGACACTTTTTGAGAGCCAAGCACTTGGTGTTTTATATCTTGTTTACCTACAGTACCTTGTTCATAATGACACCGAGGATATTTCTGCTGAATAAAGGAATAAATGAATGAGGTAACTTTTAAGAAACTTTTCTCAGCTGGCATTCTCAATTGGTCTTTTATCACCTTTGTCTAGGAGATACACAAAGCTTTCATAAAAAACACCTAACAGCCTCTTCTTCCTCGATTCCCACATGTACTTATTAGCATTAGCATTCCCTGCATGATCACCTGCACGGTGGGCACTTTCCTTGTCTCCCGATTCCTCACTATTCCTCTTCTGTCCCTTCCATTCACCTGGTCCAAAGCCAAATGCGGAAGCCAACCTGAGACGGAGGCCATGGAGTTCAATTCTGATGACTAGACAGACACCATCTTGGAGATACAGGGCAAGAAGAGCCAATGGGCAGGGGCGCCTGGGTGGCTCAGTCAGTGAAGCGACTCTTGATTTCATCTCAGGTCATGAGCTCAGGGTTGTAAGATTGAGCCTCACATCAGGCACGGAGCCTGCTCGAGATTTTGTCTCTCCCACTCCCTCTGTCCCTCCCCACCCCTGGCACACATTTGCTCTCTCACTCTCTCTCTCTCTCTCAAAAAAAAAAAAAAAAGAAGAAGAAGAAGAAGAAGAGCCAATGGGTAGGAGTAGGCAAAGCAGGACTGTACCCTCAGGCCAGAAGCCCTTTCTCTACATCTCTGGCTGGTTTAATAATGAGATGGAACATTACTTTGAATGCCCCCCAGATAACTTCATGGCATTAAAATAAGTAGCCAAACCTAAGGTACTGAAGACTGCAAAGTACTACCCAGGTGGGCAGTAAGAACTCCATCTGCAGGACATCTGGCCAGGCTGTCAACCACCTAAGATCTAGCTTTCTTCCAACGCGATTGCTTAAGCAAGTTTTCTCATTCTCTACTGAATCATGTTGAGAATTCTCATTTTCTTAAACTGTAGAGACTGTGCATCTTAAAAACTGAACCAATAATCCAATATCTTCCAGAGAGTATTTTTTTTCTCATGATTGCTGGGCAGTGACCATGAACTGGTAGCTTCTATTCACCTTAGATCAGTCATTGCCTGGAGTCCCTGGCAGACATCAGATTCCTGATATAAGTTGTGTTTTCTCAGATACCAGGAAACACCAGAGGACAGAAACAGCACCCCAGAAGTCAAATGTCTTGCACCCTCCTGCACTGTTTCCTAGGCAAGCTATGTGCAATTAGAGAGGACAACTTGCTCGAATATAAGGGACATGGTGTCCTAACAGGACTGTGACCTGCCCTACCATAGCCCTGTTTTACATTGAGAAATACAAAGAAGCAACTCCTCCTTCCTTGTGCCTAAAGCCAGTCCCTGAAATAGAGTCAAATCGTTTCTATCACCCCTGATGTAAGGCATCAAGGTACTGAGAATGGCTAGAGAAGCAATAGAAGCAATTCTGTTTGGTAAGATCCACATTTCACCATCTCCCTACTATCAAGTAATATAAAAATATGTTTCGACAGCATCAGGAAAGCAGAATATTTCAGAAGGTCTGAATTAAAAGCCCATTAGCTCATTAGCATTCCCATGGATGGCTGGGCAAGTTCCTTCCCCCTTCCTATGGCAAGAGATTCATTGCCATTGCTTGAGTCTTAATCAACAAGTCAAGGTAGTTCTCTTTAGAGAAACTACTGCAAAAAGGGAGGTGGCAAATCAGAGGTAAGGCCACCAGTGGCCTTCAGTGGACCCTTGAGGGCTTACCCCTTTGTGTTTCCTATGAAGCACTCATTTAAACTGAAATTTACATGATCGGCTTCAGTCCAAGGACTGCCTGAGCCCAGCCTATTTTAAGCATGTAATAATGAAAATTAGAGCTACTTTTTTTCTAGCATCTCTCAATTTTCCAGGAAGGAAGAAAATATACTCTTGCTTGGCCTGGGGATGCAAATTTACCTACTCAGCCCCCAAAGCTATTACTTTCACATATTTCCAGGCATCCAACCCTCTCAATAATATTTTTCAGAAAGCAAATCTTTAAACAAGGGGAAAAGAACTTGCCCAAACACATGGCAATTTTATAAATGTTGAGGTAGGTTAGCTCTCAGGTGTCTGGGAAGTTGGGTAAACATGGGCCAACACTCAACAATCATTTGGCTGTGGTTTTTATGTTCGAGCCAGAAGATGACAGGTGTCCCCAGGCAGCGTTTACGTGGTCGCTCCAATTTCTTCTCACAAAGGAATCACAATGAAAAGACAAAATGGCATTTCAAGTGCATTGTTTGACAGGGCTGGGGGAGATGGAGTGGGAGCCGAAAGTGGGAAGGAAGAAGGAACAGAATTATATACCTGAACACCGAGTCAGGAAGCACTTGTCATCGCGGCCACTTTACCGCTCGCCCACACACGTCACCATAATAACCACTCAGGGAGCCAGAACAAAAGACAAGCCAAAAAGTGGTGTCCAAAGAGAATCTTGACCTGAAATAGTTCGCATGAGAATCCACTTCTCTAAGAGCTTTATCAGGATACTGCCATCTTCAAAGGACATCAGCATTATTGTCACAATCCTAAAATCAATCCACAACAGGCACTTGAAGCTCTCCCGGGGATGAGGAAGGTGTGATTTGCTTGTCCTTCCCTATTGATCAAGTTTTGATTTTCTAAAATACTTTCCTTCCTTGAAGGTGGATGTCACAAAGTGGCCCAGTTACAATTCTTTTTGATTCGGAGTGCCTCTCTGATGTATAGACATAACGTCCTGTTCAAAGGGCAAAAAGGGGCAGTGTGGCTGGGACGGCCAACAGAACTATGGCCTAGAAGTTGTGGGGCAAGAAGGGTGCAGCTCCTCTCTCAAAGCCTCTTTTCTGCCTTCTACTCTGTGTCCATGACATCCTCAAAGTTCCATGGAAGTCACTTCAGCTCTTCCCCCGAATTGACACTTTCTATACCAAGATTCCAAAATCATACTAGGGAATATGCTGTAGAACCAATGTTCCGTGTCTTTGCATCTTGGGTTGAGTAGTTTCCCAAATAAGCATTTAAACAATATGAGTGGCCCCCACACTTTCATAAGTCACGTCATTCTCACACTCGCGCTGCAAGTGGGTTATCATTACACCCAGTCAAAAAACCATGGAACTGGAGCTGGGAGAGGTCTGCTGTTTTAGCTAAGGTCACATACCAGTGTAGGCAGAGCTGGGCTGGAATCCAGGCCTTCTGACCCTTTCTACCATGTCATATTGTCTCTCAAATTTCTAACAGAATACACAAATCTAGGAACAATTAAAGTGCCATAATGGTCCCATTCCCTTGCAGGATTTCCATCTAAATCAAGGGATGCAAACTCAAAAGTCTTCAGGGGCCACATCCCGTGGAGCCCTGGAGAACTACAGAGCTCCGGGGCCTTACAAAGCCAGTTGCTAGTTGGTTCTAGCTCAAAGTTGCCATATGAATGAATTGCTCATTCATATGAGCCATATGAATCCTTGCCATATGCCAAGGATTCCAATTTTCAAGGGAAGGAAGCAATCTGAGTGTGCGCATTTGTGTGTGTGTGTGTGCGTGTGTGTAAGAGAAAGAAATCACCTCATTTTTTAATGTGGGCCATTAATGCACACATTTTAAATGGCTGTGTGGACTGAACAAACATGTCTTTCGGATAAACTCTGGTCCCTGGACCTCTAATTTAAAGGGACGGCAGAAGTAATGCAAGTCAGTTTATCCTGGCGCGGCCCTATTATTTCCCTAGCAGAGAACTACAGCCCCACTTTCCAGGTCCTTCAAAGTCCCCTCCATGTTTGATGAGGTGGTCTGCTTTCTGAAGCTTCTCCTCCTTGCTCATTGCAAGTCACCTTCTCCCAGGGGAGGTCCCTCTAGTGTAAAGAAGTCTGGTCCTGTGATTCTGACACCTGGCTCGCTGCTGTCATGTGCCCTGGCTGAGCCTCAGTCCCCTCCATGGGAGGACCTATGATTTCAACATTCAATGGAGCAATGTCTTTTGTAGCCTTCACAGTGTCGTGCAAATGAAAGGTAGTGACCACGAGTGAATTTCATTCCTATCAGGATTTGGGTGACCCCACAGGAAGCTTTCCCCCACTCTCCAGAAACGCTTAGCACTCAAGATCTATGCCATTTACCACACCTTTAATCACGACCTGCCTTGTAGTATCTGGTGTCGCCATTGACTCTCCTGTTTCCAACTCTTCACACAAAAGGTTTTTATTGCCCCAGGTAGACTGCAAGCTCCAGGAAGCAGAGATTACCCCAGATATTTCCCAGTGTCTACATTGGCACCTGCCCATTATAATCATCACCAAAATATGCTGATGACATGAAGTAAACAAACTGCAGACTCTTAGATGGTCTGCATTCACTTTTTCCTCCTTTCTGGTCTCAGAGAGGGAACTGGGTCTGCTGGAGGACAGACTGAGGGGTGACTTAGAAAGAAACCACAGCAAGGTGGACATGGAGGAAACCAAGAACGAAAAGTTCTCATCCTGCTTTGGCCTCTGACTAATACTGAGAAGTGACCTCAGGGGACCTAGCCAAAGGTGAAGAGACAGAGAGGTGAAATGGGAATTCTGGACCCAATAAGGACAGGATGGAATGTCCTGTGTTTCTTCCCCATCCTACCCTTTCCTCCCACTATTCCTTCATGGAAAGCAAAGGAACAAAAACCAAAACCACAGCAAACCCAACCCCAAAACACAAACAAGGGGGTGAAACAGGGAATCCCAGCTAGAGGTAAGCTCCAAGGGATGGACAAGAGGAAGACCTCCACCAAGCTGAGACCTTGCCCTTCTGATGCTCCCTGCTTGCAACCCTGACCTTCCTTGGTGTCTGGGTGACTGGCAATCCTTTTACCCTCATTCCTGGGACCTGTGTCTTTTAGCATGCCGATGAGAGAGCCCTGGTGTGATGATACAATGCCCAGCATGTTGTGGGAAAGAGAAGATCAGCGACACACCCATGACTACGATGACACCCTTGGACAAGTGCCGGTTAGAAGCGTTTTCACACAAATGCCGTGACTACAACTTCAGATTACATGTCAGATAGAATTGGCTCTGCTTCCTGTCTTAACTTTACAAACTAGATAATTACTAGGGCTCATTAAGTTCTTCCTTGTTGGCTGGAGTCTTGGGCTTTCCCAACTGGATTTTAGTTCTACCGATACTATTTAAAAAAAAAAAAAAATCTGATGAACCTAAGTCTTTCAGTGGCTCAACCATTCTTTCCCAACCTCAGATTTGAGAATCCCTGTATCAAACATTTACTGCATTGTATACACCTCTTCTCCCATCTTCCCATTCAGCAACAGCTTGGTTCCTTGTACACCTTTCCTCTCTTCTCTCTCTCATACACATCTATAGTAGAAGGTTTTGATTTAGGGAGCTACAATAGAAAGTGCGGTATTTTACTTGTCTGTGACCTAATACTGATAGGAAAACACTTGTCTCATGTACAATAAAGGCAAATATTGCTTGATTGTCTCTCCTTTTACAGTATAGATAGATAAAAATAAATACAGGGTGCTTGGAGGGTAAAGGGCTTATTGAAGCTTACATTAGCTTGGACCCTGGGATTAAACCCAAGTCTCCCATATTCCAAGCCATTCCTCTTCCCCATATTCTACACTGGGTCCTTGCAAAGTACCACTGCATCTACTTTTATGCCACTCAAGGCAGACAATCCCAGCTGCACTTCTGAAGGAAACGTGAACAGGGGCTCCTAATTCTCAGAAGCTATCCTACCCTTGCTTGCACCGACTGCTGGCTGTGAGAATGTCCACCCATCTGTCCTCCACTCCCAGCAGCCATTGGCTCCTTGCAGTGAGCCATAGTGGGACGCTCTATAAAGAAGAGGAAGTGCTAGCTATAGCTCTATAGAGCTACAGGGCAACCGAGTATCAACAGAAGGCTCATTCCCCACAAGAAAAGCAGAAGCTCATAGATCTGGTCAGAGATCTCTTTTACTCATACTCTACACAATACCTCTCCTCTCCCCTCTCAGTTGCCTATCTGGGCTTTCAGTTTTTGTTTTGTTTTGTTTTTTAAGATTTTCGTTATTTATCTGAGAGAGAGAGAGAGAGAGAGAATGGGAGCACACAAGTCGGGGAGAAGGAGAAGCAGGCTCCCCGCTGAGCAGGGAGTCTGATGCGGGGTTCAATCCCAGAACCCTGGGATCATGACCTGAGCCAAAGGTAGATGCTTAACTGACTAAGCCACCCAGGCACCCTGGTCTCTCAGCTTTTTGCTGTTATTTTCTTTTAAATACATTTCCTCCGATATTTGTACTTGTTATTATTTTTATAGTGTTGATTTTTATCTTTTTATTTCTCATTTTCTATTTTCAATCTTGAATCGCTTTCAGTATTTTTGCTTTCCAGTTCATGGAGTATTTGTATTTTGTCTCAGACTTTATCTTCTTTGCTTTTTATGTTTTTAACCTTTTACCTCATTGATTTATAACCTATCTTCTATTTTAAACCTCATCCACTTTTCTTATTTTAAAAAGCTTAACCTTCTACCTTTATTGGACTTGTGAACTTATTTTTAACTGCTTATTTATTCCTTTTTTCTCTTACATTTGATTTTCTTTTTATTTTAATGGCTTCCTAAGTTTCTACTCTTCTGTCATGTAAAAGGATTTCATTGGCTTTAGCATTACTCAGCAAGTAGTGCAAGAGGGGAGAACTCACACCACGAACAGATTTCAATCGCCTTTTTCCCTTTGGCTTTCTATGCACCCCCTGACTTTTCCTTAAACTAATCTAATTTTAAGGATGGCTTTTAAAATGCAGCTGTTGTGAAAGGAGTTATAAATAAGGAACGGGAAGCCTAGAATAAAGCCCATGATCCTGGGGTGGAACCAGAGGTATTAGTACAAACTCATGGCATACATGTGTACATGTGTGTGTTCTACGTGTATTTACTTAGATACACACATATATATGAAATATAGCATATACGTATACACATAGTCACACAACTGTATTTATTTCATAGCTCTGTCTGCTGACAAAGCAATAAAACCCCAGTAATGATGAGCCTATCTATAGCCCAGAGCTGGGTTTCTAAACACCATTCTCCATTAAAAAAACCAAGACTCCTTGGAGAAATGATTGCTTCCAGGGCTGAGGCAAGGAAAGTACAAGATAAACCTGAAATATCTTAAAAAAAAAAAAAACAACCTGAAATATCTTTCTGTGTCCAAAAGAAAACTTGAATAATGATGAAGATATATCAAAAGAACAGTGGACCCAGTTTGGAGGAGTTCCCACTGGCCAAATCTAGGACATTTTGACTATCAGAATAAATAATGGTAGTAATAAATTATAAGCCACTGAGTAAAAGAACTCATGAATCCATACAGGAACAAATAAATACATACATACATGATGGAAAGTTCTTCCTTACAGTAGAATGCCAACTAATAAATGTAGAAAGAATGATGGTGATAGAAAATCACCATTTACAGCTATCATAATAATAATTGATTCAGGCAAGAACCATTAATATAGATAAAACTACTGGGTAAAAGTTTGAGAATTGGATATATACACAGCCTCAAAATATCTCTTTACAAGTTGCTTTCTAATTTCAAAGGAAAAAAATATCAACTTTACAATAGAGAAATCTGGAAGACACCAGTTTCCACCATATGACTTCTGCCGTGATGCTCTGTGAAGAAGAATACAACATCACTTCTGTAACTTTCCTACTGAAAATACATAATCTGAATCTAATCATAAGGTAATATCAACTAAACTCCAATTGAAGGTCTTTCTATAAAATAACTGGCTGTACTCTTCCAAATACGTCAAGGTCATTTACTGGGCTCTCAAAGACCGAGGTCAAATGAAGACTAAGGAACTGTTCCAGAATAAAGGAGACTGAAAAGACATGATAACTCAATGCAATGTGTGATCCTGGTTTGGATCCGGGCAAGGTGGAGGTACATATAGCTATAAAGGACACTATTGGGACAACTGATAAATTTCAACATGGACTTTCAATGAGATAATAATAGTATATGAATGTTGGGGCACCTGGGTGGCTCAGTTGGTTGGACATCTGCTTTGGGCTCGGGTCATGGTCCCAGGGTCCCAGGATCAAAATTGAGCCCCACATCAGGCTCTCTGCTTAGTGGGGAGCCTGCTTCTTCGTCTCCCTCTGCCTGCCCCTACCCCTGCTTGTGTTCTCTCTCCCTCTCTCTCTCAAATAAATAAATAAAATCTTTTTAAAAATAATATATGAATGTTAAATGTTCTGATTCTGATGACTCTATGATTATGTAAAAGAATTACTTTGTTCTTAGGAAATCACACTGAAGTATCTGGGGATAAATATCTATATATCTCACTAACCACATCTGGAACATTTGGGACATCAAAATAGATAATGATAGTAATAAATTACAATCCAGTGAATAGATATAAATATAGATATAGATAAAAATAAACACACAAAAGGAAATGGACAGCTCTTTCTTACAGTAGAATTCCCTCAAATGGCTCAGAAAGAGTATATGTGAATGAAAGTACACACACAAGTGACAAAGCAAATGGGGGGAATTATAACCATTGGTGAATCTCAGGCAAGGAGAGTTTGAATGCAGTATGCCAGTACCAGGTACTCTGATGAAGAGGAAGGTCAACTGAAGGTGGGGAGGAGCTATGTGGCACTTCACTTCACTACACTCTACTCTTGTGGAAAGAAGACAATGAAGGATTCTTTTCTGGGCTCCACTCTCCAGCCATCGTCTAATATATTTCTTTCCAGGTTGTTCCAGGTCCTTCCTCAGCAAAGTCACAGCAAAAGTCAAACTCTTGTAGAGTGCATTGCCTTTCTTTTTTTCTTTTCTCTTTTCTTTTTTTGTTTTTGTTTTGTTTTGGTTTTGGTTTTAAGAGAGAGAGAAAGAATGAGAGAGAGAGAGAACAAACCCCGGGGGTGGGGGTGGACAGAGAGAGGAGAGAGAGAATCTTAAGCTGAGCATGGAGCCCAATGCAGGGCTTGATCTCACAACTCTGAGATCATGATCTGAACGGAAACCAAGAGTTGGACACTTAACTGACTGAGTCACCCAGGTGCTCCTGAACTCTATGAGAGATATTGCTGGCCAAAATGGGGACTATTTCAACTGTTTAAAAAAACATCATCAATCATGCCTCTTTTGGCCAGCTGCAACACAGGTCCACATAGAAAATCAGGAAGACCTGTTTCAATCCATATTACAGGCCAGTATAATCCCTGGAATACTTCCCAGTGTGCAAGATGGTGGCTGAGGCAGGCTGTCTCAGACCCACCATTTGGCCTCGACAAGGAAAAAAAGATGTTATGGAATGGATGAGTCCTGAAGGACAAGTCAGTCAAACTCAGAACTTTGGCGTCAGTGACAATGTAACTTTCTGCTCCACATCTCTTATTAGATCCTCTTATAAGATTCCACTGAGGGTCATTGTACCATCTCTCACACCAGAAAGTGGTTTTCCTCTCAGTTCCTTCCTCCTTGACTGAAGAATGAGAACCTAAGGCCACCCAAACTCACTGCCAACAGACACCATACTCTCTGGGGAAATTCTTGACCCCCATGCATAAATTACTCAGCACTGAGCCCCACCCTGGTACCTGACCCAGAAAATCTGAAGCATTCCCTAATTCCAGAAATTGGTTGGGTGCTCCACGTTGGACTGGATGAGCTTGACTTGCAAGATGTGAGAAAAGCCAAGTCGCCTGAAGAAACAGCTTAACTGGTGATATGCTCTAAGTCTTCAGTTGCTTTCCTTTGGGCTCATAAGGTCCCTGGTGTTTGCCCCTTAATGAGTAAGAGTCTTCTAGAAAGATAGTAGTGTGGCAAAGGTAAAGAATTGAACATGTTGGCTTTTTAAAATGGGTTCTAATATCTTGTAAGAAGCCTCCATTTTAAGACATTAATTTCTCCAAATTAGTGTTTTTAAGTTGGAGGACTGTTAGAGAAGAAAAGAGGAACAAGAAATATATAGCTTCAAAATATTACTCCATGCATAATACTTATTAATTACAAATGGAAAATATAGTAACCTTACAACAGAGATGTCTGGAAAATACCAACTCAAACCATGTGCCTCCTGATATATGGGAAGAATACAATAACACTTCTGGAATTTTCCAAATGAGTGAGATCTTCTTTCTTCTTACCTCTAGGCTACTTTTGAGCTCCACTGCTTATGTGGCTGGAAACTGTTCTTTCCAGTTCTCATCAATTCCTCTGGAAGTTGTCTTGACATCTTGCCCACACTCACCTTACCTATCCCCAAAGTTTTCATTGTTTTGCTCTCCATATGATCTTTTTATTATGTGTTTAAATCTCAAATTATTCTGTATCTTCCATGGAAGAGTTGGTTGTCTCTAAGACTCTAGACACCAGGATTTGTAGTAAATCCAATGAGATTCTGCCAGGAATCATTTAGTAATGAATGAGTTACTTTCCTTTGGTTTCAGGATGTTCCTTTAGAGACTCATTGAAATTCATTATGAATAGAATGTGGTAGTACTAAGCAACACCTTACAGAAAAAAATTGAAGAAAAAATTTACTATATATCTTCCCAAAGGTTAGAACCAAGTTTATACTAGAGCCAGGTGTTGTTTACTTACTACTATCCTTAGAGTTAGCTTAGGACAGGTGAAAGGAGCCAATTTACCCTAAGTTTTAAATCTAAGTATAATCATCATGAAGTCAAGTCCGCACTCACACTTCACTGGATTGGTTAGAAACTCAACTTATTCTTCAGAATAAATTGAGGGTCTGTGGTCTTTTGCCATCCTATGACCTTTCAGAACTTGGCCTCAATGCTCTCTTCCTTCTGATTGGTTGCTAATAACTTAAACCTGCCTTATCCACACTAGGTCTCAACCACATGCAACTTTCCCTTCCAGTACCCATTACAAAATAATTAAAAAGAGCTAGGGACTGCCAGACAGGAAAACTAAAACAAAATGAAACAAACAAAACTGTAAAACTTACCTCATGCTAATCAGAAGAACTATCTGGGAGTTTTCAAATTTTAAATACTATTAGAACATCTTATCACATTATAAAATATTTTATGATTAATCCATGTGATCAGATCAGAGATTGACCATTAGATGTGGAAATGAAGGCAGATTCTGGAACATTCTTATCAGAGCAATGAATTTGATGAATGAAGTCTTAGAAATCTGGGTTTTGCTCAACTTCTGAGCTTGTTTTCCCTGCTCTAAAAACCCAAGTGACTTTGTAGATGTCAGGCTGCTTTCTTGCTGGATCTAGGTAGTGCTCTTTGTATTGAACAACTGTTTTGTATAAAGAAATCTGACCAAATAAAGAACGTGAGGAGACTTCCTGCCCCCAGAACTGTTAAAGAACTGCTTGGAATAGTAGGCTTACGTCCCAGTTCGTGTATCTTTATTAACTCCACAAATATCCTATCCCCCAGCTAAAACCATAGTGAACTCCATCAGTTTTTAAAACTATCTCAACCATTATTCCCACGTTATACAATCAGAATGTTAGCAAAGGTAGTCCCCAAAAGCAATCAGGTGGTGGGGTCCCCTGGGTATAATGTCTCAAGATCACAGAGGAGGCCATTTTCTCAACCATCACTGCCGAAACCCTGAAAACCCACAAGGGCAATGACCACTGGAAGGGTCCCACTTTGCAGCAGGACTAACCTAGCGCTAACTGCCAAGAAACTAAGAAGAAATGCCCCCCAAGCTTTCCGGTGCCCCCCAACTTCCACCCACACCCAATCACACCACTAGCACTTCCTGTCAGCTGCAGCTGAATGTAATGCTTCTGCAGTGTCCAAAAGCCAATGTCATGGAGAACTTGTGGGCTGGATGGACCCAGCTAAAGAGGGCTGTAGGTTGTGACCACAGCAAAAGACTCTATAGATAGCAGCATGCCTGTTTCCTTTTTGATAAACTGCAAGTTTAGGTGCAGCAAGCCAATATTTTACTCAGGAGAGGTGGCCTTGAGGCATAGTTATTCCAGTACTGATCATTCACAAACTCTATATTAACTTATACATAAATATCTTCAGAAAAAAAAACATCTTCAGAATGACACAAGATCATATGTCCTCTTTTTGGATTTCTTCTTTATATGTCCGTAGATGAGAATTGACTGTGGTTGGAGACCACAAGGTCATTATACTATTGACCCTCATTATTGATGCTTCATGAGAACCTGCTCCTTAATCCACTGTCAGAGCTAGGATCTATAACTGATCAGGTGGAAACTGTATGCATGAAAGACGTTTTACTGTTTTCTACTTGATTTTACTTTTTTCTACTTGTATATATGCATATATACATGTATACCATTCTTTTTTTCTTTCTTTCCTTCCTTTTTAGAGAGAGGGAGAGAGAGAATCCCAAGTCGACTCCACACCCAGCACAGAGCCCAACATACGGCTCAATCTCACAACCCTAAATCATGACCCGAGCCAAAATCAAAACAAAATCACACCTAACTGACTGGGCTTCCCAAATGCCCCATATGTATACCATTATTGGCTGGGCTGGATATGTGCCTTGTCACGGACTAGAGAAGGAAAAACACTCTCACACACAGATCCTATCCTTTCACCATTTGCAATATAATGCCTTGCTGTAAAATTACCACCTTAAAGAAGGGCTACCTTCAAGTCAGTTATTCTAAAATAAAGTCATCATTTGGGGTAGGCATCTCACTTACATTTGGATTCAGGATGGATTCAGCCATGTACTTGGATTTGAATCCCACCTCTGCCACTTACTAGTTACATGACTCATCTATAAGATGAGGACGATAATAGTACCTGCCTCAGGTGATTTGTAATGATTGACTGTACATTAACTGTTAGTTAATGTGAAATAGTTAGAAAAATACAGCACGGAGTAAACTCTATGTAAGCATTAGTAGTGATTATTGCTATTTGAGTGGAATGCAGTATAGACAATCACCCAGTATATAAGTTAACTCACTTAGGTACCCATATATAGACATTTCTTAATAACCAACTTATTGCCAAGATGAGACTTTGCAATAGCTGATTTAACTTTTTCCCAAACTACAATTAGTGTAGCCACTGAGACTACTGACCACCCTTTAGACTGTGCACAGCTCCTTACCCAAAACTACTCGAGGAGGGATGTTTGGCCATGTCCTCGTTAAGTACTTCTTGGCCCATATGGAGGCAGGGTGGTCTTCTATTTACGCTCCTCTAGTTTGAGAAGTATGTAACTATATGACTGTGTTCCAAGTACTACCCATGGAGTATCAGCTCCCACTCACTGCTCTCAGAATGTATCGGAAACTCAACTGGAAAAACAGTACTTATGAAAGTTTGCCTGAAGGATATCAAACTCCTCAAAATGATTAAATAATGACAGTAATAATAATAATCCTATAAGGATTTTATTAGGGTCATTAGGGTCATTGTCCTTTTCATAAAAAGGTATCCTCTCAAAAGGAATTCAAGGAGAAATTTTCTCTCTGGACTCAGTATCAGAAATGATAAAACACTAATGTTCACTGGGTGCTACTAAGAACTGATTAATTTTCAAAGAACTCTTTTGTATTAACTCATTTAATCTGTGAAACACTTCTACGATTTTGATGAATCATGAAATTAATTTGAACGCAGGGACACCTGGGTGGCTCAGTTGGTTAAGCGGCTGCCTTCGGCGCAGGTCACGATCCCAGGGTCCTGGAATCGAGTTCTTCATCGGGCTCCTTGCTTGGCGGGGAACCTGCTTCTCCCTCTGCCTCTGCCTGCCATTCTGCCTGCTTGTGCTCTCTCCCTCCCTCTGACAAATAAATAAATAAAATCTTTAAAAAAAATTTGAATTCATTGCTAGGAATTTCACAGCCAAATTCCTAGCCATGCAAGAGATCTTATGGCAATAAATGCTGTATCACAACCTAAATTCTAATTTTTATCTTTTATTTATTATTACATTTTTTCCTTTGTCTCATTATCCTTATCCACTTATGAAAATCATGCATGCCTGATATCAACACCTGTCAAGAACAGTAAGGAAAGGAACATTACCAGCCAGTCTTACTCATGACCATAGATGTAAAAATATTAAAAACATTAACAATCTCACTTAAGCAATGTATAAAAAATCATAATCAGATTGGATTTATCTCAGGAATGCAAGGATGATTTATCATTAGAAATGCATGAATAATAAAATTCATCACATTAGCAAATTAAATGAGAAAAATAACACCACCAGAATTCGTGTAGGTAAAAAAGTATATAATAAAATATAACTTCCATTCATAAGAAAAAATTTAACAAACTTGGAATCAAAGAGAAGTGTCTTTCCCTCTATTAATAAAAAATTTTATAAGATAAGCCCACGGCAAACAACATATTATCCGTGAAACACTGAAAATATTTCCTTTGAGATCAGGACCATGACAAGGGTTCCCATTATCTCCCTTTGTATTCAACACTGCACTGTGCCTAGTCAACAGAGAAAGGCGAGATAAAGAAGGAATAAAACCACCATTATTTAGTGATGATATGACTGCATATGCAGAAAATAAGAACTCTACAGGTAAATTACCAGAATTAATAAGAACCAGTATGCAAAAATCAAATGCATTCCACATATCAACAAAAACAAATATGAATAAAAATTTAAAGAGATACCATTCTCTTGCACTGCATGTTAACTGGAATTTAAATAAAAACTTGAAAAAGGAAAAAAAAAAGAAGAAAAAACAGAGATACCATTCTCAATAGAATTTTAAAGAGATCTTTATGGAGATAATTCTAACTCTTAGTAAAAGATATTTTTAAAAAACTAAAAAGTAGAAATGTATCAAGTTCATGGATTGAAAAACATAAACATTTAAAGATGTCAGTTTTTCCCACATTGAGGTCATAGCTGTCAAAATCTCGACATTTTTGGAACTTCAGAAGCAGATTCTAAAATTTATATGGAAGTACCCAAGCCAAAAAGAGACAAAATCCTACTGATAAAGGACCTGGTGAAGTAAATCGTTCTACCAGATATTAAGATCTTTTATAAACTATAGACTTTGGAATAGTATAATATTTGTGTGGGAACAAACAGGTGGATGGAATGGAATAATGAATCCAAAAATGATCCACATAAGGATGTTTGATATCTGACACAGTTGACCCTATAAATTAAGAAAAAATGGACTTTTTTGGTAAATGGTGTTAGGACAATTATCCAAATGGGAAAATGGAAAAATTGGACTCCTACCACACACAAATATCGTGTCTAGGATATAAAGTCCCAAAGGCAAATGGCAAGATATAAAATTTTGGGGTAAACTTAGGAGAACATCTTAATTACCCATGGATAGAAAAGGAGTTTATAAATAACACCAGAAGCACAAACCATAAAGCAAAAGCTCAATAAATTTGACTGCATCAAAATTAAGGACTTCTATTTACAAAAGATTCCATAATAAAGGAGAAAAGACATCATAAGATGAGAGAAATGTGGGTTATTCATATAAGCCACATAGGCATCATAACCAGAATACGTAACTCACTCCAAAGAATCCAGTTTTCAAAAGGCGAACAACTCAGAAAAGAGCTTTGAGCAGGTACTATCAGAAGAGAAAGCCTGAATGACCAATCAACATAAGAAAAGATGCTCAATTTCAATAGTGATCAAGGAAATACAAATGAAACCACACCGAATTACAATTTCATAGCCACAAGATGGACAAAAATGTAAAATTTCACATAACATGCATTGGTGAGGACAGGGAGCAAAAGGACTCCCCACCCACTGCAGGTGAGAAGGAAATCAGAGCAGTCTTGGAAAACAGTTTGACGTTACCAAGTATGGCAAGGGGGTGAAGTCAAACACCGCAAGGTCATTATGTGGAGGCAAAGACGTGGTTTACCTGGTGGGAGAAGTTAAAGCACAGGGTCAGCAAAACATGGATAGTTCAGTCTCCCACCGAGTGGGAAGGGCCAGGGCACTGCCAGGCGCACCAGGGAGGTCTGCTGGAGAGGCTGGAGCCCATGAGAGAGGCCTTGCCCATGGGCAGAACGCACGGTACGGGTGAGATTGGATCTGTATCCAGTAATCTGAATTTGAGATGCCAGCCATTCAGAGTAATCTGACCACACTGCTGCGAGCATCCCGTGACCTTGTGGGAAATTGGGTGGGGGCACAGGCCCTTCTGAGTTAAGTGGGAGCTCCTCAGCCCCGGCCCACCTGGTGCTAGGCAGCCGGAACTCCCAGCGGCATTAATCACACAATCACATTCGTCTCTTCACAACTAGGAAAGCTGACCATGTGCTCTGAGGGCCAGTAATCTTGGTCCTAAAAGCATATGCCCTAGAGAATTTCTTATACATGTACAGTATTGAACATGTGCAGTAATATTAATAGCTGCATCGCTTATAAGAGTGGAAACTGGAAACAACCCAAATATCTGTTAGTAGTAGCCTGCATAAATAAACTGTGGCACAGTCAAATGCTGGAATACTATAGAACAGAGAAAATAAATGAAATTTAGTTATTTGCACCAATTATTTTTAGAGATTTATCTATTTATTTGAGAGAGAGCAAGAGAGACCAGGAGCGTGGGTAGGGGCAGAAGGTGAGAGAGGGGAAGCTGACTCCTCGCTGAGCTGGGAGCCCCGAAGCTGAGCTCAGTCTCACAACCCTGAGATCATGACCTGAGCTCAAACCAAGAGTCGCACGTTTAACTGACTGAGCCACCTTCAATAACATAATATTTAGAATAAGAATTCAATCATAATAAGAACTCAAAAAAGGCAAAACAAAAATCATATGTTATTTAGGGATATACTTGTAAATGGTAAAATTGCTGTCGAGGGCCCAAAGGGTGCTTCTAAAACACCGTCTGTGCTGCTACACAAGTGTTTGCTTCATTATTATTCTTTCCCCAGTACATATACATTTTTTACACTCTTCCGTTAATTAAGATATTTCATAATAAAAAAAAGGCAGAAGAAATTACAAGTATATGAAAAACAAAGAGAAACCTTTGAGCCGGACTTCAATTATTATCCTTGAGATAAATTTCCAGGAATATTATTGCACAGTCAAAAGGCAGAAACACTCCTGGAGGGCCAGCATGTGTACACACTTCAGCAGAAGCCCTTTATTTTATGTTTTCTTTTCTTCTGTATGCATTTATGCAGTTGCCTTCCCTCTTCTGGATCAAGGAGAAGCCTCAACGAAGCAAGCAGTAAGAAGGTGAGGAGGTGGGACTAGATGCGTGTTGCCTGTGTAGGGCTTTTCCCCAGCAGAGACATAGCTTAGGGTCCCATGTGAGAGACACGCAAATGCGGGGTTGGGGGTGAGGGGAAAGCACTGCAGGATCGCGGCTCTGGAGCCCTTATGACCCCACACAAAGAACCAGGAACTCCTCTCCCAGTCAGCCTTGAGTACTGGGCTGCCCTGCCTGTCCCCAGCCGGAGGCCTTTTCGGGCCGCCTACTCTCAGCTTGCCCATCCGCCTGGGACTTACCACAGCCTCACCCCGGGTGTGCACGCGATTCACGATTGGTTCATCTTGCCCGAAGTGCCGTGACTTCAAAACCACTGATAATTATCAGCAAGAAGTCTACATAAACATTCTAAGACATACTTCCGCTTTTCAGAGGCTGGGCAAGGTATGGAAAGAAATACTGTGGAATAAATACTCTGCAGCCCTTGTGCCTTCCGCCTAGGTGGGCCCGGAGGACCGGTGTGCAGACACACCCACCGCACCCTCCACTCCTCACTAGCAGAGCCCTTCCCCAGCAAGGGGGGAAACTCGCCTCAAGCCCTGTCTCCCCCTTTCCCCACTTCACCATGTCCATGCATCTTTTATCCTCAGCACCAGCATGGTGACTGGACCCTACTGCTGGCAGAAACTACCCTCGGAAATTCCTGGCACCCCACTGGCTTTACCCAAAGGAAAACAGGGGTTCTGATTGTCAAGGAAACCTGCCAAAAGCCACAGGGAGGACGGTAACCGGCAGAATCATTAGCCTTCTGAATCCCATTCCTACTTCCGGCGGAGGCATGCAGGTAACAGCTGTATTGTATACCAGCTCTTGGAGTCTCAGGCCTGCATCTCTGCCCTGGCAGAAACAAAATGAACTAATTAAATGCTTGCCACTGGCTTATTTTGGAAACCTCATGGAGTGTGTGAGAGTCTGAATGAATTTCAGGCCACTATTGATTGCTTCAAATGCGAAGGAAATCATCCAAGCATGGGAGGAAGGTGAGGAAGCTAAACCCGTGGCCGAGGGTCATTAATATTGTAATACTTTTGCTTATTGGCGCAGAAAAGCAACTCTTGGCTATAAGGGACTAAAGCTTTAAGGCTATAATGGAGGAGAGTAAATAGAATCCTTCAAGGTTGAAGAAGAGTCCAACCAAATACTCCACCTAATTGCTTTGGAATAACCAAGATCACCCTGCTTACTGTGGGAGAAAGGAAATCAATAGATTATATTTAGAGGAAACTAAAAGCACAATTGGGTCATTCTCTGTGTGGCTAGTAGAGAGTGCTACCTTGGCACAGATCCCCCAAAGGGACAGCAATTAAGTGAAAAGCAGTCCATGCTGCCTAAAATAATCTAACAACTTTTAAATATCAAATAGTTGGTTGCAAAACATAAAGGCTTCCAATGGGTCTATAGAGCTACCTGATGTTGAGAGGCTCTTAGAAGGCATGCAAACCTTCGCTCACCCTCCTTGCAGCACATACTCCAAAAAGGTGTGAGTTAATCCGGTGGTCAAATTGATAAGGTTTTTAGGTCACGGCATTAGTCTCAGTCACAGAGATTTCATGGAACCAAATTAAATCTCTCCTATTTCTCACGAAGACAAATTTCTTGGGCTCTCAGTTCAGAGCTTGACCTGCCCAACCTTAGAACTTTCTTATCCAAAGCTACCCAGCATTGTCCATCACATGATAAAATCACTTCAGAGAACACAGCATGCTTCACAGAAATAGTTGTTGGCCCCGAACAAACTTAGAACCACCGGGCCTTGTGCTGGGACCATTCCAACCCATCCCCTCTCTGTATGTACCTGTTAGTGGTGACTTTTGGGAAGTACTAACGTTTGTGAGAGCCTCAGCCTGGGATTCGGGCGGACATTTAAACGAGGCATCTTATTTGTTTCCAAAGGAAGTTATGGATCAAGCGATTGATTTCCAATACAGTGTCAAACTAAATGATACTTCAGAATTAAGTAAAGTACAGCTCTTTTATAATGTGGATTTTTCTTTTTTTTTTTAAGATTTTTATTTATGTATTTGTCAGAGAGACAGAGAGAGCACAAGCAGGGGAGGGAAGGGCAGAGAGAGAGAGGGAAAAGCAGACTCCCCGCTGAGCAGGGAGCCCAATGCGGGACTCGATTCCAGGACTCTGGGATCATGACCTGAGCCGAAGGCAGACACTTAACTGACTGAGCCATCCAGGCATCCCTACAATATGGATTTTCAAAGCCATTATTAATTCATTCTTTGTTAGCAAAAAAAAAAAAAAAAGTGTAATTTCATTCTCTGTAGCAAAAGAACATGTGATTTGATATGTGGATTTTATCCTAAAGTCTACAGGATTGTGGCTCATTGTTTCCCTTGACCCTTCCATTCAGTCAGTCATCAGTCTCCAAGGCCCATGCTCTAAAACCTGTTGGATCCTCTCCCTCCTCCTGTTCGTCTGGCTGCTCAGCAGCCAGGCTCTGTCTGGTGCCCTGGCCCCACCTCAGGCTTTAGCACAGCCTCCCTCCTGCTCAGGGAGGGGCAATGCAACATCCACCCCTCCTTATTTTACAAAAACATGTATTTTGTCACCAGGTTTGATGTGTCATTCTGATACGGCTGTGTTGACATTACGTCTTTTTGTTGTCACATATTTTACCAGGGAGATGCTCCTTTGCATCTCTATCAGAGAAAAGCACTCTTGAAAATGCCTTCTCTATACTGGAAGATTAAAGCTACTTCCATCTCAGAAACTATAAAGCTACCTGTCCATCTGCTTTGGCTCTAACTTTGTCATAAAAAGTGCACCACTCACCCTACAGTTGTATCCACTCAACAGAGTCCCATAAAAGGGGGACAGTATGGACACATTGGCTTGTCCAATGACTCGCACAAACTAGGCACTCGGGAAGTGATTGCTGAATTATAATTGTTGGTCTACTTGTTTTTTAAGATTTTGTTTATTTATTTGACAGAGTGAGAGAACACAAGCAGGAGGAGCAGCAAAGGGAGAGGGAGAAGCAGGCTCCCCACCAAACAGGGAGCCCAACATGGGGCTCGATCCCAGGACCCTGGGATCATGACCTGAGCCGAAGGCAGACACCCAACCGATTGAGCCACCCAGGTGCCCCTGTTAGTCTACTTTTTAAAAGAATATTCAAGGAGTACTTATCCTCGGTATTAGTAACTTCTCTCCTTGCTCTTGGGTCGCTTGATCATTTAGTTACACACTCCACTTTCAACTCCAAGACAGGACATAGTAACCCTTGCTAGCACATGGCTTTTATCAAGGTTTGGTTTGTTTCAAATGTTGCTATTTTTAAAATGTCTACATTATTAATTTTTATGTATATTCATGTGGTATAAAATTTGAAAAGGAATATAGATATATTAAATCTAATAAATTACATGACATAAAATTCTAAAAGGACCAATATTAAAGGCGAAAATTTCTTCCCCTTGTCTTTCAGCCCCATCTCCCCTTCCTTGAAGGCAATAAACATTGCCTGTTTTCTGTCCTTCTAGAGATAGTCTGTGCATATATAACCAATTCACTTTTTTTCTTTTTACACATTTGCTAACATATTATACACACTGTTCTATACTTGCTCTTTTCATTTAATTTACTTAAAGGTTGTTTTGCATCTGTCCATAAGAGCATTCTTTCTTTTTAAGATGCATAGTCTTCCACTGTGGCTCTAAATTATTCCTCCAAATATTATGGGTGGAGTGGCCAGGCCCTGAGACCTTCAGGTCACTTCCTGGTGGCTGCCATAAGACATATGCCATGGGTGAAACACAAGGCAGCCTAGGTCTCTTGGAAAGAAGTATTGCCATGGGGCACCCGGGTGGCTCAGTCAGTTACACATCTGACTCTTGATCTCAGCTCAGGTCTTGAACTCAGGGTTGTGAGTTCAAGCCCTGTGCTGCACTCCACACTGGGCATGGAGACAAGGAAAAGGAAAAGGAAAAGGAAAAGGAAAAGGAAAAGGAAAAGGAAAAGGAAAGAGAAGAGAAGAGAAGAGAAGAGAAGAGAAGAGAATTGTCCCTTATGTACCTGGCACATACATGGACTGAAGCTATATTGTACCATATCTAGCTAAGTCAATTGCCCAAAAGACTTTATGAAAGTAGAAAAGTATAGTTATGACCACGATTCCACCAATAGGATTATATAATCTGAATCTAGCCTTTGGGTGATGACTCAAGATGAACATACTCTTTCCTTAGGATCTGCTCAGCAAGTTTCTTTTTAACTTAATAGGAGTAGATCCAATGAAATAGTTTTTGGTGAAATATACTTGTTCAGCCTTACCATCTTTGTACCATTTAGACTTTATATTATACATAATGACATAGCTACAAGTTCATCTCCACCATAACCCTTGTATGTTTTATGATTAGAATAAAAATCAATACAACTCTGTAAGATATATTTAAGGTGATTTCTCTCTTGTTCCTTCTCTTTCTCTGCATTGTACATTACATTAACCATTAACCACACCTGGCATGACTTCTTGAAATGTGGCTAGTGCCAACCGAGAGATACACCAGAAGTGTAAAAAAAAAATCAGATTTTGAGGACTTCGGTTATGTTTTGAAGTTATATTTTGAATATATGGGGTTAAATAAAAGATATTATTGAAATTATTCTCATCTGTTTCTCTTTCAGTGTGGCTACTAGAAAAGTTTAAATTGCATGTGCGGCTCACGTTATATCCCTACCAGACGGTCTTGATCTATGGCTTGCATTTTACTTCCTCCTTAATACGAGGGCAGACCAGCATGATAAAAGTACCTTCTATTTTTGCTTCTCGGATGTAGGTTTTGCCTTTTATTTTGTTCAATAAATTTAAGGAATTTTAAAATTCAGAATTCATCTATGATTCATCAAAATGTAACAAAGAAAGGGAACCCAAAAAATGAGTTATGAAAATACAATTGCTATTGAGGATGAGGACTTTCAGAAGTGTGGACGCCGACATCACATTCACCAGCAGGTTATGTTAGCAAATGCTTGGAGAGACTCCTCGCTCATCGGGAACAGGTTAATGGAGTGTGGCTGGGAGGAACAGTAGCTGAAAAGTCAGTTCCTGATTTACCAGCCTGAGCCTGAGAACAATGATGCTCCTCTCCAGGCATCCTCTGATAGTCTCCTTATCCTGTTTCTTTTTTTCTCTTGCCAATTTCAACTTGGAAACTCAGAGGCAGAACGTTCATTGGAGCTCGGTAAAAATCTCTAGGATTTCATAGTCAGAACAAAAGGTCGTATTTTCAGGATTTCTTTTATGAAGAATATGAATTACCAGGCCTCTATCGTCATTATCCGAAACCAATCTTTTTCACGTTCTGATCACAGAAAGAACATTGCAGCAGGCACCCGGAATATAAATGCACACAGTTCCTGTCCTCAGGAGGCGTATAGTCTGACAGGGCCATCCAGAGCAGTCCCTTTCCTTCTCCAATAGGCAAGGAACATTTTGGTTATAAAATGTCTGTCCTCCTTGGCCTGGCTTGGCAGCCTGGTTTGCTGGCCTCACGTAGCTAAGTCCCTGCCCGCACTGACACTGGAGCAAACTCGCTCTGATTTGCCCGTGTCAGAGGCCCCCGACCCCAAAACTTAGAGACATCGGGTTTGCAGATCCCATAAGAGCCACCAGGGGTGTTCTCTGTCCCCAGCAGCCTATTGCCAACGGCAGTCGGCTCCTGATCGGAAGTGACACAGGCCTCCCTCAGGACAGCTCAGCTACTTCTGCCTGGGAAACTTCTCCCCGCTCAGGGGCATTTGATTTACATAATATGGCCTATACTTCAAGTCAGACCACTTCACTTGTGGCCTCAGAGCTTCAGGAAAATCCAGC
>CM052797.1:71134775-71303366 GCA_028533885.1 Nasua narica
ATGCCAGAGATAGAAATGTTCAGTCACAGGCCAGGTGAGCTTGGAGCACCATCGGAGACCAGGGACACGGGAGTGACTGACTATTTTTCACTGAGGGCGCACTGATGAGTGGGGCCCTGCTGGAGCACTGCTGGAGACCAGGGAGATGGGAGTGACTGATTATTTTTCACTAAGGGCGCATTGAGAAGTGGGGCCCTGAGTTCTTGGCTCCTCCAGGACCAGAGATGGGGAGGCTGCCATTTTCATTCTCATCCTCCGAAGCTGTGTGGAAAGCATTCAGGGAACAAAAGCTACTGAAAGCGAACAGGAGCATATAGCTTAGCCTGGCCCCTGGCAAGGGCGGTGAAATTCTACCTTGGGCAGACATTTGAGAATCACCGCAACAGGCCCTTGATCAACAAGAGGATCCAGCCAAGACCAAGTTTACTGATCAATGAGAACTGCAAAACTCCAGCACTAGGGGAATACAACACATAGAATTCATGGCTTTTTCCCCATGATTCTTTACTCTTTCAAAGTTAAATTAAAGAATTAAAAAATTCATGGAAACAAATGAAAATGAAAACACAACTGTTCAAAATCTTTGGGATGTAGCAAAGGCAGTCGTAAGAGGAAAGTATATAGCAATACAAGCCTTTCCCAAGAAACAAAAAAAGATCGCAAATACACAACCTAACCCTACACCTAAAGGAGCTAGAGAAAGAACAACAAAGAAAGCCTAAACCCAGCAGGAGAAAAGAAATAATAAATATCAGAGCAGAAATCAGTGAAATAGAAACCAAAAGAACAGTAGAACAGATCAACAAGGATAGGAGCTGGTTCTTTGAAAGAATTAATAAGATTGATAAACATCTGGACAGACTTATCAAAAAGAGAAGAGAAAGGACCCAAATTAATAAAATCATGAATGAAAGAGGAGAGATCACAACCAACACCAAAGAAATACAAACAATTATAAGAACATATTATGAGCAACTATATGCCAGCAAATTAGACAATCTGGAAGAAATGGATGCATTCCTAGAGATGTATAAAGTACTAAAACTGAACCAGGAAGAAATAGAATATCTGAAAAGACCCATAACCAGTAAGGAAATTGAAGCAGTCATCAAAAATCTCCCAACAAACAAGAGCCCAGGGCCAGATGGCTTTCCAGGAGAATTCTACCAAACATTTAAAGAAGAATTAATACCTATTCTTCTGAAACACTTCCAAAAAATAGAAATGGAAGGAAAACTTCCAAATTCATTTTATGAGGCAGCATTACCTTGATCCCAAAACCAGACAAAGACCCCCATCAAAAAGGAGAATTACAGACCAATATCCCTGATGAACATGGATGCAAAAATCCTCACCAAAATATTAGCCAATAGGATCCAACAGTACATCAAAAGGACTATTCACCATGACCCAATGGGATTTTATTCCTGGGCTGCAAGGTTTGGTTCAACATTCGCAAATCAATCAATGTGATACAATACATTAATAAAAGAAAGAACAAGAACCATATGATACTCTCAATTGATGCTGAAAAAGCATTTGACAAAGTACAGCATCCTTTCTTGATCAAATGTCTTCACAATGTAGGGATAGAGGTTACATACCTCGATATCATCAAAGCCATCTATGAAAAACCCACAGCGAATATCATTCTCGATGGGGAAAAACTGAGAGCTTTTCCCCTAAGGTCAAGAACATGGAAGGGCTGCCCACTATCACCACTGTTATTCAACATAGTACTAGAAGTCCTAGCCTCAGCAATCAGACAACAAAAAGAAATAAAAGGCATCAGAATCAGCAAAGAAGAAGTCAAACTTTCACTCTTTGCAGATGATAAGATACTTTATGTGGAAAACCCAAATGACTCCACTACAAGACTGCTAGAACACATACAGGTATTCAGTAAAATGTCAGGATATAAAATTGATGCACAGAAATCAGTTGCATTTCTATACAGCAATAGCAAGACAGAAGAAAAAGAAATTAAGGAGTCGATCCCATTTACAGTTGCACTCAAAAACATAAGATACCTAGGAATAAATCTAACCAAAGAGGCAAAGAATCTGTACTCAGAAAACTATAGAATACTCATGAAAGAAATGAGAAAGACATAAAGAAATGGAAAAACGTTCCATGCTCATGGATTGGAAGAACAAATATTGTGAAAATGTCTATGGTACCTAAAGCAATCTACACATTTAATGCAATCCCAATCAAAATACCATCAACTTTTTACAAAGAAATGGAACGAATAATCCTAAAATTTATATGGAACCAGAAAAGACCACAAATAGCCAAAGGAATGTTGAAAAAGAAAATCAAAGTCGGCGGCATCACAATTCCAGACTTCAAGCTCTATTACAAAGCAGTATTCATCAAGACAGTGTGGTACTGGCACAAAAACAGACACATAGATCAAAGGAACAGAATAGAGAGCCCAGAAATGGATCCCCAACTCTATGGTCAACTAATCTTCGACGAAGCAGGAAAGAATGCCCAATGGAAAAAAGACAGTCTCTTCAAGAAATGGTGTCAGGAAAATTGGACAGCCACACACACAAGAATGAAACTGAACCATTTCCTTACACCATACACAAAAACAGATTCAAAATGGATGAAAGACCTCAGCAAGACAGGAATTCATCAAAATCCTTGAGAAGAACACAGGCAGCAAACTCTGCAACTTCAGCAGCAACAACTTCTTCCTAGAAACATCACCAAAGGCAAGGTAAGCAAGGGCAAAAACAAGCTATTGGGACTTCATCAAGATAATAAATGTTTTTGTACAGCATAGGAAACAGTCAACAAAACCAAAAGACAACTAACAGAATGGGAGAAGATATTTGTAAATGACATATCAGATAAAGGGCTAGTATCCAAAATCTATAAAGAACTTCTCAAACTCAACACCCAAAGAACAAATAATCCAATCAAGAAATGGGCAGAAGACATGAACAGACATTTCTACAAAGAAGACATCCAAATAACCAACAGACACATGAAAAAGTGCTCAACATCACTTGGCATCAGGGAAATACAAAGCAAAACCACAGTGAGATACCACCTCACACCAATCAGAATGGCTCAGATTAACCAGTCAAGAAATGACAGGTGTTGGCGAGTATGTGAAGGAAGGTGAACCCTCCTACACTGTTGGTGGGAATGCAAGCTGGTACAACCACTCTAGAAAACAGTATGGAGGTTCCTCGAAAAGTTGAAAGTAGAGCTACCCTATGATCCAGCAATTGCACCACTGGGTATTTACTCTAAAAATACAAATGTAGTGATCTGAAGAGGCATGTGCACCCCAATGTTTATAGGAGCAATGCCCACAATACCCAAACTATGGGAGGAGCCTAGATGTCCATCAACAGATGAATGGATATGGAAGATGTGGTACATATATACAACGGAATATTATGCAGTCATCCAAAAAAACCCAAAATCTTGCCATTTGCAATGACGTGGATGGAACTAGAGGCTATTATGCTAAGCAAAATAAGTCAATCAGAGAAAGACAATTATCATATGGTCTCACGGATATGAGGAATTTGAGAAACAAGACAGAGGATCATAGGGGAAGGGAGGAAAAAATGAAAAAAGAGAAAACCAGAGAGGGAGACAAACCATAAGAGACTCTTAATCTCAGGAGACAAACTGAGGGTTGCTGGAGGGGAGGGCAGTGGAAGGGATAGGGTAGCTGGGTGATGGACAACAGGAAGGGTGTGTGCCATGGTGAGCACTATGAATTGTGTAAGACTGATGACTGGTGACCTGTACCCCTAAAACAAATACATTATATATTAATTTTAAAAAATTTTTTTAAATAGAGCTACCATATACACCAGCAATTCCACTACTAGGTATCCATCTAAAGAAAATGAAAACACTACTTGAAAAGATAAATGCATCTCTATGTTTACTGAAGGATTATTTACAATAGTCAAGGTATGGAAACAACCTAGGTGTCCATCAGTGGATAAATAGATAAAGAAGATGTGATACACACACACACACACACACACACACACACACACACACTATGGAATACTATTCAGCCATAAAAAATAATCAACTCCTGCCACTTGCAACAACACAGATGGACCCTGAGGGTATTTGCTAAGTGAAATAAGTCAGAAAAGAAAGACAAATACCACGTGATTTCCCTTACATGTGGAATTTTAAAGACAACATAAAACCCAACACATAGGTATAGAGAACAGATAGCGGTTGCTGAAAGAGAGGGGAGTTGGGAGATCTGAAATAGACAAAGGGGAGTAAGAGGTACAAACTTCCAATTATAAAATAAGTCACAGGGATGCAATGTACATGTGGGGAATATAGCCAATAATACCGTATTGACTTTGGAAGACGACAGATGGTAACTAGACTTATCGTGGTGACAATTTCATAACGTATACAACACTGAATCACTATGTTGTACACCGGTCTATATAATACTGTATGTCAATTTTACCTCAGTAATTTAAGTGAAAAATAAAAGGGCCGTTCCGACGCTAAAAGAAGAAACAATACAAAGAACAAACTAAACAATTGACTCTTGTGCTAGCCAGTCTCCCCCAGGAAGGCACACCTCTCAGTATTCACTCCCTTGTAACGCCCACTCACACCGATCAAGGGCAATGGAAGTAATGCTCGTCTTTCATCTTTCACCTCGGAATGCTCACTCTCAGGATGCCTCTCCTCAGAACCCGGCCATCATTCTTTGAGAACCCCACGTTGTCGCCTGGAGAAGCCATGTTAGGTTGTTTCAGTGGGACAGCTCAGCTGAACCCTCGGCCAGCAGCCAGCCTCAACAGCCGCTCATGTGAGTTAGCCTAATGGTTGGCCAGCCCCTTCAAGTCTTTAGATGACTACTGGCTGACAGCAATGGCATGAGAAACCCCGGGTGAAAACTGCCCACCTATGCTCAGCCAACCTGAAGACTCATGGGAGGTAATAACTGTTCTAAACCACTGAGGTGTCGGTCATTGTTCTACAGCGAGAGATGCCTGGAGCAATTCCTTTACACAGAATGGGACAGACAGTGAAATTCTAAAAATCACTAGTAAGGCATCATTTTTTTTCTTCCTTTTTTTTCCAATTTTTTATATTTTTGAGAGAGAGTACACACATGCGAATGAGCAGGTGGGGAGGGGTGAAGGGAGTAGGAGAGAGAGAATCTTAAGCAGGCTCCACACCCAGTGTAGAGCCCAACATGAGGCTCGATCTCACAACCCTGAGATCATGACCCAAGCCAAAAATCAAAAACCGGGCACTTCACCGTCGGAGCCACCCGGGGGCCCCAGGAGGGCATCATTTTAAAATCAGTTCCATGCAGTTTAAAAAAATATATAGCACAACCTGAAAGAGAGAGGTATGAATTTTTGTGGAGTAAATG
The DNA here is from genome assembly GCA_028533885.1 of Nasua narica. Taxonomy (NCBI): domain Eukaryota; kingdom Metazoa; phylum Chordata; class Mammalia; order Carnivora; family Procyonidae; genus Nasua; species Nasua narica. The sequence continues at coordinate 71,140,177 of CM052797.1, forward strand.
CTGGCAAACTGGAGGTTTACATGAGGAAGTAACCAAAAGAATCAGATATCAAGGACACTAAGGGGAAATAGAAACTGTTCAAACTTAAACTTAATGAACGCCCAAGGGTATTCATTATGCATGTCACCCTAGCAATAAATACTTCAGAAGTAAATCAAATGGAGGACGATGCAGAAGAAAGAAGAAATGCAAGGAGTAATCAAGGGGAAGAAAGAGGCATATGCTCTGCTTGGTACAAAACCATCTGGAACACACCAGAGGAGGATGAGGCGGCATGGAATGAACAGAAGATCATGCTTTGGAGACTGTAAGAGATTGCCCCAGTCATTCATAGAATAACAAGCAAAGCTAAGAGGGATAATGAGAAATGTTTCAAATGTGCATGGAGAGAGAGGTCAGGGCAGGAGACTAGAGGTCTGGGAGTGACATGGAGGGGCTTTTATGAACAACAGCACCAACAGGAGCTAATGGAGCGATTATCACACGATAATCAGGCTTCAGTGCTAAATGTTAATAGTCACTTCCCGGCTTGGGCCTTAGAGTAATTCAGCCAGTTACAAGATCTTAGCAGAAATTGTCAAGATCTCTCTCTGGATCCCAAAGTTCACAAAGGTCGCTGCTGGCGACCTGGTTAAAAAGAATCTTTGGATTTTATTCCCTCTTTCAACAATCACAAAGATTAAGGAGCAAGTGCCTGAGTCAGACTCACTTACTCCAGGAGGAGACATTTGATGGAAATCAAGACTGGCGGAGAATGGGGGTTCTAATGACCTCGGGGAGCGAGGACTTCACTGTGGAACAGGGACGTTGCTTTGGAGACAAGTTCAGCTCCGCGTGTCCCCACACTGTCATAATGTGGTCTAGTATTACCTCTTCATTTAAGTCTTCTGCCAAGCCTCAAACACAGCGAGGTAAATCAGGTGGAAGTTATTCATCATATGTTGAATTAAATACCCTTAAGAGAGCTTCTACTATATACCAGACATTGGGCTAGAAGTTTTACATACATTAATTCCAAGAACCATGAGATTGTCATTCTTGCTCTGGTTTTATAGGTGAAGAAACTCAGGTTTAGAGTAGTTAACTCACTAGCCCAAGACAACATTCAGTAATAACAACAACAACAACAATAGCATGTCTTATAGTGAGTCAGGCTCCATTCCAAATGCTTTCCCATATGTTAACTCATTTCACTACCACAGCAACACCGTGAAGGAAACACAATTACTAACCAATTTTAGCCGCCAAGTAAATGGTGCAACTGGGATTCAGTCTCGCCCTGAACCACCTCACTACATGGTCTCAAGCTGGAAGTCAACATCCGGCTGATTCCAAAAGCCTGTATCCTTGTTTTGGTACCCCACCTACTCCCATGACTTCTTTAGTAAGCTTCCAATATACAGGAATCCAAAGTTAAATCTCCCTAACTCGGTCAGTTCCAAAAAATCATCCTAAACACCACCCAGAGCCTTGCAATTAGCTACGTAGATGACATGCAGGAAGATGAAGCCACTGCCCATTCAGATCCTAAACTGATGTCTGCTGTCCTTGTTGCCTGTCCCCAAAAGGGAAAAGGGACGCTGACCACAGCCAACCGTGAGAATGCGGAGTTATCTCTGAAAGTCACAACTGAGAACAGCTCATTGAATTATGGGTGAAGGGAACAGGGAGCAGCCCACTGACAAAGTCTATATCCTGATACAAGATATACCTTCAAGATTAGGAAGGCAAGGAATATTATTTTATTGCAAAGCAAGAAAGCACAGAGCAAGTGGAAAGAGGGAGGGCCACAGAACAAATAAGGCACAGATGCTCAGCCGCTGAGGAGAACAGAGAGAGACCCGGGTTCCAAAGCGAAACTCAGCTGCTTGGCTTCTCACTCAGGAGGGGCAAGAACCCAGGTGCAGCATGAGATGTGCCTCTCCTGCTCAGAGACTCTTTCCTCCCCTTTAAATGTGCACGCTGCCTAGAAGCTAACAGCCTTCACGTTTTTGTTTTTGTTTTTTTAAGAATTCCTATTCCTTTCAGGCGGCCTGGGTGGCTCAGTCAGTTAAGCATCTGCCTTCAGCTCAGGTTATGATCCTGGAATCCCCGGATCGAGTCTCACATCGGGCTCCCTGCTCAGTGGGGAGTCTGTTTCTCCCTCTGACTCTCCGCCCCCTCAGGCTCTCTCACTCACTCTCTCTCAAATAAATAAATAAAATCTTTCCAAAAAAAAGAACTCCTTTTTTTCTTAAGTTCATTTTCAGGCAATAAGAGTCACACAATTGGGAGTTGTCACTGAGGTTTTTCTTTTTTTCAACAATAGAAATGACTTAACTCCTGAGTTAGTGGAAGCAAACACCCCAATACTTAAGGTAAATGTCTAGGCCCAGAGCCCAGCGACCCTAAGTTTTATGTAACTTTCTCCGCCAGTGGTCTCTACACCAACAGCCAGGTCCAGGGGATGGAAAGCTTACAACTGAGAATCCTAAAGAAGTATCATTTCGTTCCTCCCCACATGCTTTATTCCACAGACTTGGAGTCCATTTCTAACAGAGTTCCCACTTGCTACCTGCCAAGGAACATGTCTTCAACACACACATCCCAGAAGGCTCAGCACAAACACGGTTTTTGAGTTCTCCAAACAGTATTTAGGGGTCAGAACAAGTCTCTGTAGAATCTACAAAGAGAGGAATGATCTCCGGGAACCAACCAGAAGAAGGGATCAAAAACTGAAGAGGTATCACAACTAAAGTCAGGCTTCATAGTCACTGTGTGGGCTGAGGGCATGGCAAAGAGGCCTTTCTGTTCCTTAGGGAGAGCACGAGGGAACAGCACTGATTCACGTCCCCATTCACACACACTACACACGTGCAGGCCTGCACACAGACACACTAACACACTAGTCTCAAACTGCCCCATCTCCCCGCCTCCAGCTGTACACTCTGCGGACCTTTAGGCTGAAGGGTGACCATACCCTAAGTTGACTGGAAGTGAGCGCTGTGGCAGGAATCCTATCCCCACCTGCTAATGGGCCGGAGTAGCCATCAAGGCCCCTGCGGCGTGTGGGGTGAGACCCGGACTGCCTGGCCTTTGCATTGGCTATCTATGGCCGTGCAAAAAGTTACCCCAAAACTTGCTTGTCTAAAACAACAAGCACTTATTATTACATCTATTTTTGAGGGTCAAGAATCCAGGGACAACTGGGTGTTTCTGGCTCAGGGTCTGTCATGAGATTATACAGTCAGGATGCTGACTGAGGCTTGACTGGGCCGGAAAAATCTGCTTCTAAGATGGCTCACTCACTCGCTGGTGGCTGGAGGCCCCGGTTCTTTACCACATGGACCTCGACAGGAGTCTGTTTGAGTGTCCTCGCAACATGGCAGCCAAGTAAGGGACCAAGAAAGAGAACAGCAGAAGTCCTAACATCCTCTGTGACCTAACCTCAGAAATCACACACATCATGTCCGCAGGATCATGTTGGGTCACACAGGTCAGCCCAACCAGTGTGGGAGGGAAGGCCACGCGGGCATGTCTTCCAGGAGGCCAGCATCGCTGGGGACCTTCCTGGACTCCAGCTCCTGCTGCTTTACAATCGCATTTCTGCCTGGTTCCTAGCATCCCACCTGTCTTCACTGCTGGGTCTTTGCTGATATCCTGGTTCTTCTGCTCGGGAGACCCAAACTGCCAACTCAACAGGGATCACTCAGGGCTTTCAATACTTGTATATAGTTTGAAACTTTTACAGTAAGAATATATATAATTTAGGGGCACCTGGGTCGCTCAGTGGGGTAAAGCCTCTGCCTTCGGCTCAGGTCATGATTTCAGGGTCCTGGGATTGAGCCCCGCGTCGGAGTCTCTGCTCAGCAGGGAGCATGCTTCCCCCTCTCTCTCTGCCTGCCTCTCTGCCTACTTGTGATCTCTCTCTCTGTCAAAAAAAATCTATATTTAAAAAAAATTTTTTAAGAATATATATAATTAAAATGTTTTTATTTTTTTAAGATTTTATTTATTTATTTGAGAGAGTGAGAGAGAATGAGAATGAGTTGGGGGAGGGGCAGAGGGAGAAACGGGCTCCCTGCTGAGCAGGGAGCCCCACGTGGGGCTTGATTCCAGGACCTTGGGATCATGATCTGAGCCAAAGGTAGATGCTTAATCGACTGAGCCACACAGGGGCCCCTAAATGTTTTTAAAATAAGATACCAATTGATGAAGTTACCCAAATAATTTTACTGGTCCTTCCATTGTTCATTGTTATTATGAAATTTAAGACTATAATTTTCTGTATTTCTTACCAACTAAAAAAAATTTGGGGTACATATGCCTTCATTAGATTTCTCCATTTTTTTTAAAAGATTTTTATTTATTTATTAGAGAGCGAGAGACTGAGAATGAGAGGGGAGAAGGTCAGAGGGAGAAGCAGACTCCCCGCAGAGCCGGGAGTCCGATATGGGACTCGATCCCGGGACTCCAGGATCATGACCTGAGCCGAAGGCAGTTGCCTAACCAACTGAGCCACGCAGGCGCCCCAGATTTCTCCATTTTAATTGAATTTAACTACTTGGTGACCACAACTAGTTGTCTTTGCATGAATGTACTTTAAGAATAGAGTTACTGGGGCGCCTGGGTGGCTTAGTGGGTTGGAGCCTCTGCCTTTAGCCCGGGTCATGATCTCAAGATCCTGTGATCGAGCCCCGCATCGGGCTCTCTGCTCGGTGAGGAGCCTGCTTCCCCCTCTCTCTCTGCCTGCCTCTCTGCCTACTTGTGATCTCTCTCTCTCTCTCTCTGTCAAATAAATAAATAAAATCTTTAAAAAACAAAAAAAGAATAGAGTTACTAATTCTAAGTCTCACCAACTTATAATTATATGAAGGTCATATCAAATACTTAAGAATATTGAGTTGGCTACCAACACTAGAAGATTCAATGAAAAGTGGCTCAGACAGTAAGGTAATGGTATTCTCTCACAGCTTGTGAAGTTCTACACCTGTTCTACATCTGTGTGACTCAGAAGCTCTCTGATGCCATCAAAGGCTCAAGTTCCTTCCATATTCTACTCTGTCACCCTCAGCAGGTTGACAACCTCCTCTCATAGTTGCAAAATGGGCCGTGTCCATGTCACCTCCTCACAGCTACATCCAAAGCAGGGAAAGAATCTCTGTGTCTTGTGCTTCTCACATTTAAGAACGAGAAACCTTTCCCACCAGTGATCCAGAAAACTCCCCTTTGTTTCTTGTTGACCAGAAGTGTATCACATGGCCATTCTGTGTTCTCACCAAGACGGATGGAATTACTTTGATGGCCTCAGACTAATCAAAATTCACCCGTAGCCCTGGAGCTGAGAGGGCACCCAGCCTCCCCTGAAGATGGTCACTCATTACCTGAACTAATCATGGAGGGTGTCATTAGACAAGCCATCAATAGTGTTGAGTCAATGGTTTCAGTCTTCATCAGTATACTGCCAGACATCAGCCCCCTCTTCCCAACCCCTAGTGTCACTCCGATATTTCTCGGAGACCCCGGATTCTATCTCATGAATGCTCAGCAAAAAGCAATGACAAGATCACCTCTCCACAAAAGAAGTGCTCTTGGGCCTTCCCACTCACCCCTGGACTCACACCCAATCTCCTCAGTGAAGTGAAATAGCAGAGGAAGTTTCCTGTTCACCTTAGTCTGAGACATGCTTCTTGAATCTTCTTTTCCTATCCCAGAACTGCCCTCTTCCCAGGATGACTGACAGTGAGAGAATCTACTCCCTTCAAAGGAAATCTCACGTGTACCTACCTACACGGCATGGAGTAAAGTCTGGTCCTGTGGCCCTCATGAGACAACCATGTCAGGAAATGATAGTTCAATATTAGTAAAGTTGGGGTGACTCAACCTGGAGTGACATCATGTGCAGGACGTCTACGGTGTAGCCAGTACCAGCCAAACTCAGGTCACTGTCAAGGTCTACTCCAAGCACAACATGAAATTCAGGCCTGCATATCTTTCTGTCATTTTGTGAGCTCTAGTTCCAAAGGCTGTGAGCAACTATTTAAGTAAGAGCACACATGTAAGAACAAGCAATAATAAAAGGTGGGGGTGGCACATTTTTTTTTTGGTACAGGGTTAGATGGTAAATATGTTAGCTTTGAGGTCCTACAGTCTCCCTCACAACTGCCTGTTATTGTAGTAGGAAGGGAGCCATGGATGATATGCAAATTAATGAGTATGGCTGTGTTCCAATAAAACTTTATTGACAAAACAGGCAGCAGGCCAGATCTGTACCACAGCCCATAGTTGACCCAACCCTGATATAAGGCAGAGGGCAGTTTAAATCCAAATAGAGAAAATTTTTCCCACAAAAAAAAATAAACATGTCTCAGAATCTTTTCTTGGTTAAAATGTACATGTAATTTTCATTAGTAATATTTAAATATTTACTGTCAGGAAAATCTTGAATTTAGGTTCCTCGTTCCCCAAAAAATGGGTGCACACCTAAGATTTTTTTGTAGAACAAAAGTCCCAAAGGTAGGTTTAAGTTTTCACCTCTTAGGAAATAGACACTATTTTACATTTTAAGTGACAGTCTTCCCAGCTTCTGAAAATAAATCATCACGTTTAGGAAAAAAGTTAGGCTTCAAGTTGCAGCCAAGACACCATATTCCATCAGCGTGGCTTGCTGTTGGAAAGCAAACTATACTCTAGAGTACTGGGCAGGCTGAAAGGCCCGTCCCAGTCTCCACCAAACATCTGATTCCACCACATATGTTGTAAAATAGAGGAGGCGCGACGATGCCCGAGAATGTTGCGGGAAGAGATAAAGCTCGGCGTCACTTCCAATCTGCAGACATTTGCTGCCCAGAATCATCATCTTCCATTTAGTACACTACAAACACATATTTTCCCGGAGAACTGAGTTCCAAACGGAACAGATTTCTAAACCGCTTATTTTACTACAGGATTTTACTCAAAAGGCACAGATGCTCTTCTCACTCCCTCCCTGGAGAAAACAGTAACTCATCCTCTGCCACCAACGCAGTTCTAGCGGGAGGATTAAGTCCAGGAAATTTTAATCTCCTTTAAAATAATGCCCATTGATTGCACATAGTAAGCACTTACTGTCCCGATCCACTCTTGTGTGTACTTACTGAAATTTATTTACTCTCTCCCATCATCAATCATGGAATCCCTGCTCAGAGAGGCACTCAGGCGGTGTCAGCAGGCTCGCTGCTCAAAAGCTGGGAAAACCCCTGACTTAACTGGGGACCAGGACCGAGTAGGTGTGTTCTCCCAGATGTGGAACAGGGGTCAAACACCCCAAAACATGGAGGCAAACCAGCCAACGGGAGGGACTGATGGAAGCAAAAGCCACGGAAATCGGAAATCGGTGAGTGGGTAGTGAACTATGTAAAAGGAAAAAAAGTATTAAATTTAACAACTGCCTCATATTGTTGTAAGAGCAAGGCAAGTCACAGCTTTCCGCCTCAGTCCAGGTCCAGGTATACACCTTCTGGAAAGTGCTGTGATTGCCACTATTTTATCATAAGAGTATGTCAAGCACCCCCCTGGGGGGAGGGAGCAGGGAAGGGGTAAATTAAGTTGTAACAGAGAGACCTAGCGCATTTAACACCAAAATGTCCATGTTTTAGACTTCTTTAGCTCTCAAGAACGTTGACATCAGATTCTTCCTATCTGTCTTGACCTGCAGCCCCTCTCGTATGATTCTTTTCTTCGCTCCAACTTCTTCATTACAGGCCTCTAAGACAATCTTTTCAATACTCCATGGTATAAGTTCAGGTGTGAACAAAGTGATTTCTCATATTTTCCCCCTCTATTTCCTATTCCCTGTTTCCTATTTCCTGACATGGATGGTAAGGAACCGACTAGTTGGGTGGCCTGGCAACCCAAGATAAAAACATCTTTCTGGGGTGCCTAGGTGGCTCAGTTGGTTGGGCGTCAGCCTTCAGCTCAAATCGTGACCCCAGAGTCCTGGGATCAAGTTCCATATTCGGCTCCCTGCTCAGCAAAGAGCCTGCTTCTTTTGCCTCTGTCCCTCCCCCAGCTCGTGCTCTCGCCTCTCTCACTCACTCTCTCTCTCTAATAAATAAATAAAATCTTTAAAAAAAGAAACACATCTTTCTGCCCTCTTTTTCCTGAGCACTTCTGATTTAACTACATTCAACAACAGCCCAGGCGATGACTTGACCCTATCAGCTCCCCCTGACCATGACCCCAGGTCTAGGAACCACATTTTTAGGAGCCTAAGGAACTTGCCTGGGGCATGAGACCATGATGGGAACTAACAGAATCACCTAGGAACTTCATGGAAGCAAATTCTGTGAAGACAACCTGGCACATTGGCCTCCACATCAACCAGAAGCAGGAATCACCTGCTACCAGATCTGGGGTTTGGAAGCAGGGTAAGTTGAGGCAGGTAAGGACAGGCCTGGGAATATAAGTAGATTCTAGAGCTCAAACAAGGACTGCAGGAGGCAGTGAGCCTTGTAATCCCAGCCCAGAGCTGGAGCCCTATGACCTATGTTTGAATTCCTGCCCTGCTCTCTTTTACCATGGACAAGTCGCCTCCTACCATTAAAGTACAGTTTCTTCCTCTAGAAAATGGTTTTGGTAATCCATGAAAACCATGCAAAGTGTGTTTGGGAGATTCCAAATAGGTCAACTGTAAATGCTCAATAAATTCCTAGCATGGGAATAAGGCCAAGACTTGAACCTTACTGGACTAAAAGACCGGCAATGACCTGGGTACAAAAGCTTTGTCTACACTAAGAAAAAGAAGATGAGATACAAATAACACCTTGGCCAGAGGCAAAAGTAAGGTCTGTGGCCCAGATTTTCTGCCTGGCTGGGATCTTCAGGTGGTGTGCACACTTACCATACGATTGCCTTTAGGAGATCAGGCCTCACAAGAGTCAAGGGAGATTGGAGCTCAGGGAAAAGTATCAGTTGTTGGAAAATCAAGGTGAAAGACAGACTCCAGTTGTGCTGCCAACACCAGAGGATGAGTGAGGATGATTATGCAAAGTTTGGGAGCTGCTGATGGAGGACTGGGCCCCGGTTCCAGAGCAGAGCTAAGCATGCAGCTAAAAGTGATAGATACAGAGAAAGGCAAAGGAATTCAGCTGTCAGAGAGGAAGAGCAGAGAGCAAACAAATGAGGGCTGTATCTATAGGCTTCCAGCTGGTTTGGGCTCCAAACTACACCTATGCCTAGCAAGCAATACGAAATAGTCTACAAAGCCAAATCCTCTTCCCTTAGGACTAATCGGAGTTGAGATCTGCCCTCTGTTACCCCCTTCCTACCTCTGACAACCCAGCCTTTGGATTCTACCTGCCTAGATCTCTGATACTTGTCTGGGCCGATCACCCTGAAATTGACCTCTTACCTATCTACACCTAAAGTCTACTCCTTCTTAGTCCCTTGCCTTTTGACCTGGCCTGTCACCTTGTTGACCACAATGAAAAGATCAAGCTGAAGGTTGTGCCCCACACGCCTTGCAGTGATCGGTGTCAATGCTAATGAGTCCAACTCCACAATCCATTTCTTCAAAATATGCGATGCTCTAATAATATTCATAAAAATGATTTTCCTGCCATCATGATTTTCATTTTGCCCAAATAAGGATGCCTTTGCTTTGTTAGCCAATTCCAGCTGCTCAGCAATGGCTATCTCGGGTGTGTGTGTATTTTTAATTATTTAATTTAATTTTCTTTTTATTAGTTTTTAAAATAATTTTTAATCAGATAAACATGCATGTTTAAAGTTAATAGTCAAATAATTCTACAAGGTTTATTACAAAAAGATGGTAGTTTCTTATCTCCCTCAGCCCCATATCCCTCTTTCATGAAGTAATTACTTTCACAACTTTTCACCAATTAAATGAAAGTGATCTCTTAGTCTTTAAATAAGTTTTATAAATCTACTTCTCAGTTGTTTTTTCTTCCAGTCTTACACATTATTTATGGACCTACTATAAAATTTAAAGATTTTATTCTTTTTCTTTTCTCCATCTCACTGTACTCATGCACCTTTCCCATCTTTTCATCTTCCCAAAATAATTATAATTTTATAATTTTAGATAAACCAATATTTGGAGTTTATAGTATTATTAATATATAAATACTACTCACAGGTAATAACTTTAATTATTTTTCCTTCTCTGTGCAACTTTTTATTTTCCCTGGAATTAATAATTGCCTAACTGTCTTCATTTACTTCATTTTCTATGTACTTATCATTAATTTAATACCTATCTTTAATGGTTGTCTAAATCTCTTCTCAAGACTTACAACACATGCGACAGTCTATTAATTTCATCTCCCTGAAGAAGTGTGTTCAGGAACTTTCTAATCTGTTCCATACCTCTATGCCTGATACTCTCATTGTCTTTCTGGTGTCTCCCTTCACTGTCCTTCTGCAGAATCCTTTAGCTCCCAGCTTCCTGTGTCTCATATCTAGCTCTTTCTTAGCTTACACCTCCATTTTCATCTACCAGTCACTTTCTAAAAAATGGTATGTGGGAAGGAAATAGTTTTAAGAATTAGTACATCTGAAGATTTTCCCCCACTTATCCAACTGATCCTTTGAATGTGTATCAAATTCTGGATTGACAATAATTTGAAAGCATAATGTTCTATTGTTCTCTACATTCTAATTATGCTTTTGAGAAGTCAAAGTCATTCAGATCCCAATCCTTTATGTGACTTATTTGTTGTCTTTCTAAAAGCTTGTAGGATCTTGTCATCAATATTCTGAAATCTCGGGCGCCTGGGTGGCTCAGTTGGTTGAGCGACTGCCTTTGGCTCTGGTCATGATCCTTGAGTTCCAGGATCGAGTCCCACATCAGGCTCCCGGCTCTGCGGGGAGTCTGCTTCTTCCTCTAACCTTCTCTCCTCTCATGCTCTCTCTCACTTTCTCTGTCTCTCAAATAAATACATAAAAAAATAAAATCTTAAAAAAAATATTCTGAAATCTTATAATGAAGAGCCCTCGATGTGGGTCTATTTTCATCCATTTTGAGGATTCTTAATGAATCCTTTCAGTCTGAAAGCTTATGTTCTTCAGAAAAATTTTTCTTGAATTTTTTGGTTGATGAATTTCTCCTCTCCATCTTCTCTATTTCCTTCTTCAGGGACTTTCATTATTCAGATGTTGGACCTTTCAAACTGTTCTTAAAAATTATTTTTATTAATATCTCATCCTCTATTTTCCACCTCCTTCTATCTTTACTTTGTTTCAGGGAGATTTACTCAACCCTATCTTCCATCTTTGTACCAAATTTTTCATTTTTGTTATTTTATTTTTAAATTTTGAGAGTCTAATTTTTATCTACTGAATATTCCTTTTTAAATAGTATTCTTTCTTATTCATGTATGAACGGTATTCTTTTCTTATTTCATGGAAGTCATATCTTCTCTCATCTTGCCATATTAATGATATGCCTTAATTTTTAAAATCTTCTTCTCCTGTTTAATCTGTTTCTTACAGGTTGCTTTGTTTCTGTTTTCTTCCCTCTTTCTCTCCCTATCTCTCTCTTCCTCTCTCAAATGTTAGAGGCTTTCCTCAGATGTTTTGTAATCTTTGGCTTTCTGCTCATATTTAAGTGAGGACTGAAAACCTGATTTTAATACAGGCTCACTCCCAAGTAGGATATAATGTTTACCCTTTTCTTTTTCCCTGGAGTCAGTTTTCACAAGTTATTGGCCATAGGGGAGGGGGCCTCCTCCATGTCACTGGAGGTGCTCAAAATTTCTTTAGCCACTCCAATCTTGGGCCCTGGAGGTCCTAGGGGTGGCTGGGCACATGGGGCATGTTCCTATCATCTTGGAGGGGCACTGGATGGTTATAGGCTATGGCCTGGTTGATCATCATGGCGTATTTGGTGAAGGGCCTGAGGAAGGCAGAATTACAGCGAACCCCCCAATGGTGAAGGATGCAACCAGCACCAGCTCCCTGGCCCAGGCATCCTTGAGGTAGACAGTGGGTCTCCCAGCCATCTTGGTCGCAGCAGCAGCCGCCGTGGTGGCAAGGATATAATGTTTATCTTAAAGAAAGATCAGGATTGTTTCTGTATCTCATTAATCACTTTCGATCATAGCCACCAAGAAGGATTCCATTAGTGTCACATTGAATAGTGCATTGGTTACCATTAAAGGCGGGAAATTAGAAATAAATGAGCAAAGACCACAGTAGGTTAGATATAAGGGGTAAAAAAATCATCAGAAGAGCTTTTCTCAAAGGTTTCTGGAATTATCGAATGTCTTTCTACTGAAATTTTTAGGGAGTGAAGCAGATAAACTGCCTTTCCAAATGACTTAAGGACTAAATTAGCCAATACTCTTACCTGGCATTTAAATCAGATACTGTTCACAAGACTGACTCACTGTAGCATGTAGAGATACCAGCAACCGCCCCCAACCATACACCTTTCTTGGAGGAAAGAAAGTTCACATCCCTGGAAAGAACAGTCCTGTGTACATCTGTCCTCCACCACACCTGGACCATAAATGGACCTAACTCAAACTGGGTCTCTCTGATTCTCTCTTGGTATATGGCAATAGGACACTGAGAAATAGTTAAATGGTAGGGACTCCCTGACTAATATGTTAAGTACGATCCAAGCTAGAGTTTCTACCATGGCCAAACAAATTTTTAAAAAAACAATAATCCATGAGACAGAGAGAAAATGCCAATATGTAGAAAGCAGCAGAAACAAGCAGATTTACAGAAAAAGCAGAGATAAGATAGGGCAGAGTGCCACCAGAGACTGAAAGAATGGTTTTGGAAACTGACTTTCCAGATGATTTAGTGTACATCCCTTACCTTTCACTTTGTACTTGAACTAGTGTGTATGAGTTTCTGTTCTTTGTCATCAAAGGAAAAAACATAGTATTTTATTATTATAAATATAATAAATATTATATATTCTATATAATAATTATTATAAATATAATATATACCAAAAAATACTGTATTTATTTGGTATTTATTAAAAGGATAAAATAAGGTATAATAGTCTGGACACATGAAGAAAAAGATGGCACGTCAAACATGGTAAGAGAGGAAAGTCTAATAAAGGAATTATTTACAAAGAGGGGCAGAGTGTAAGGAAAGCAGCCTCAGGTCCAGCGACAACAGGAAGCTGTTACTACCATGGAGCTGGAAGGGCAAGAGGAGGAACCATCTTAGTCCGGGGAGAGGAGGGACTTTCCAACAGAGGCTATGGTCATAGGTAGATGGACATAGACAACCCACAGCAACCTCACAGGAAGGGAATCAAGAGACTAAATATCCTGACCTTACTCCCCTCCTGCTCTCCACATACCATAGGCGCCTCTTACTGTCAAACCCACTAAAAGACAGAGGGCAAAGTAGCCTCCAATGTAGTCAATGGGTAGAGAAAGATGGTGGGTAGACCTGGAGAGAAAAATGGAAAATAGCACACAAAGAAACTTCTGTCCACATTCTCTGGGCAAAACTAGCTCTCCTCTCTTGAACTCTGGGTAACTTCTTTTTAGTCTCTCTGCTAAACAAGGGTGGGGGAGCACAAAAGAAATTCAAATATGTCCCAGTCAAACTCAGCTTCCTCATAGATTACTCATCTACTCATTCTCACTTAATTTCAAAGTAGCACCAGGGGACACCTGGGGGGCTGAGTCAGTTAAGAGTCTGCTTTTGGCTCAGGTCATGATCCCAGGGGCCTGGAATCGAGTCCTGCATTGGGCTCCTGACTCAGTGGGGAGCCTGCTTTTCCCTCTGCCGGCCACTCTCCTTGCTTGTGGAGATCTCTTTCTCTCTCTCTCTCTCTCTCTTTCTCTCTCTCTCTCTGTGTGACAAATAAGTAAATAAAATCTTAAAAAAAAAAATAGTAGCACCAATCTTTCAGTCATAGATAAGACATACTAATCGTGGATTTCCTTCAGAATTTAGAAATAAGGAAAAACTGCCTCTGCCTTCAGCTCAGGTTATGATCTGAAGGTCCTGGGATCGAGCCCCGCATCGGGCTCTCTGCTCAGCAGGGAGCCTGCTTCCCCCTCTCTTTCTGCCTGCCTTTCTGTCTACTTGTGATCTCTCTCTCTCTCTCTGTGTCAAATTAATTAATTAATTAACTTTAAAGAAATAAGGAAAAACATAGAGGACATATGGGAGAAGGAAAGGAAGGGTGAATTGGGGGAAATTGGAGGGGGAGATAGACCAGGAGAGACTGTGGACTCTGAGCAACAAACTAACAGGGGAGAGGGTGGGGAGTTGGCTGAGCCTGGTGGTGGGTATTGAGAAGGGCACGTATTGCATGGAGCACTGGGTGTGGGACATGAACAATGAACCTTGGAACGCTGAAAAAATAAAATAAAATTAATTAATTAATTTTAAAAAAAAAAGAATTTAGAGGGGCGCGTGAGTGGCTCAGTTGGTTAAGCAACTGCCTTCGGCTCGGGTCATGATCCCGGAGTCCCAGGATTAAATCCTACATCAGGCTTCCAGCTCCACAGGGAGTCTGCTTCTCCCTCTAATCTTCTCCCCTCTCATGCTGTCTCTCCCTCTCTCTCTCTCTCTCTCTCAAATAAATAAATAAAATCTTTTAAAAAAATTTTTAAAAAGAATTGAGAAATAGAAATTCTATGTTGTCCATTTATGAGCACAGACGAATACAAATATATGGAAAGCCCATTTCATTTTCCTGCAGAATTTCCAAGGCAAAGATATATGCCTTCTACTTCCCTCCTGGCTCCCCCAGAACATCGTATCATCTTATGCAGTAATTCTCAATCTATATGGAAAAAGCATAAAATAATCAGTGAATGAGAATACATACACACACACATACACACACACACGCACACATGCACATACACACACACGAATCCTCCTTTGATGTCAGAGGCCATATAAATTAGAAGCTTTCTCTTGGAGAAGAAGCTCAAAATGATAAAATTCTAACTTAAGTATATTTCCTTCAAATTTACCATTACTCTTCATGAGAACACGGCTACATAATCTTAAGTTACAAAAGAAACTTGGCACAAGGAGGTCAGAAGTTCTAGAACCACCCATGTGGCTCCATAATGTCTTCCTCTCCACAGCCAGCCCCGGCAGAACTCTGTCAGGACAGGCAGGGGAGGTGCCAATGAGCCTCGATTGCATATCACCCCTGCTGTCTGGTCTTTGATGAGCAGATAAGATTGGTAAGGAGCCTTTCACCTTTAGGTCACAGTTCGAAGCCCTGCATCAGAGTCATAGTTAAAAGCTGCTCCTTCTGGAGATGGTGGGAAACGAGTGGGTGTACTCAGCCCACCTCTTCCTAGATGAAAGCTAACAAAACCACCCCAATACATCTGGCACTAATTAATCAGTGCAGATTCCTGTGGTGAGGAGAAGGGAGACTGGGAAGAAGCTCTGAACTCATAGACACTTTGGGAGAGAGTTTGGCCCAATTATGGCAAAACATACAAGAGCTTGGAAGCGTTACTTTGAAATTGCTAACTCTAATCACAGGATCTCAAAGTGTAAGAAAGGCCCTGTTTACGCGATATTGGTGGGCTGAGACCACATGAATATTAGCATTCTCCCTTCATGAGTGAGAACCTTTCCATGCTGGTGTCACACTCTTACATAAGATTCTAATACTGAAGGTTTTCATCTGCTCTGTAGGATCCAAGTCTCCTAACACCCAAAGTCCTTCAATTAGTTCTGTTTTCTACTAATGAGTCCTGATGCGAATGGGCAGAGAGCAGCATCAGGTTGTAAAGTCTTGGAAGAATTGGCCTGCGTGTCTTCTTAATGTCTGGAGCTAAATTATCACTCAGATCACCATTAGCACAGACCCAAGGAAACAGAGAGTACAGATAAAGCTGGGAGGCAGGTGAAGGATAGAGCATAGGTAATGTTACACTGTCTGTCTGACGGGAGGAAGCCACTGGGCCATCGGGGAGATTAGTCTAAACAAAAATAATGGTTGCCCATAGCTACAGGTCAGCAAGACCCAATGCGCTAAAGCACGCAACAGTCCGTGCCTTCCTGCGGTCCTATGGAAAAGCAGGGAAGGGTCAAACTCAGGAGATTCAAGGGGCTGCAAGGGGATTAGCAATAGATAGCATTTATTCACCTCACCTTTTATTTAAATAAACAAAAATTAAAAAAAGATAAATCAAGTAGACTTCCCCAGTTGGCAATTTTTTTTTTTGCAAAACTCCAATAATGACATTGTATATTCTCCCTCTACTGGGGAGAAAGAGGAAAGGGACAACTGGGGAGAAGAGTACCAATCATGTCATAGCAAAGTTTTAATCTGCAAGGTGAGATTGTGTTCACCACTGTGTCCTACATGTGGGACTAAAAACGCTCCCAGATCTGGCAGAAAATATCTATTAGCATTTTCTTTAAACTGACTTCTTGCCCAGTAGATTGCAAAAGAGTGTTTGAATTACGATTTCATTTTACGTAAAATTATAAATACAAATATAGACCTAGATGCATAAAGAGATGACTGGACCAGTGTTGTAAAAGAAGGTAGAATAGTTATATCTGGTTGGTAGGCGTTGAAGGGACTTCATAATTTTCAACATCGTTTGATTTTTCGACAATATGTGTTATCTTCATAAACAAAAAAAGCGGTCAAAATAATTTTCCTTAAACTAATCATAAGCCAGCATATTCAGAAGTTTTATTATACAAGTAAGAGAGAGAATGAACATTTATTAAACGTCTCCCTTGCACTCAGGACCGTGTGTACCATAAACCCTGTGAATGATTACTTTTATTTTACATATAAGAAACAAAAGCTCAGAGAGTTTGACTAACCTGATCAAGACTTCTGCAAATGTTACCAACGTTCCAGCAAAGCAGAAATCCGGAGCTGGCTACTTTCCCCCTTGGCTTGAGAAAGAACCCCGGGAAAAGAGAAAGTTTGGGGTGGAAAGCACCAGCCTGGGGACTGACTCTCAAAGCTCCCTCTGAGCCTCCCTAATGGCAGAGCTGGGCTTTGTGGCTCCGTCAGTACAAAGCACGCCGCCCTCCTAGTAGAGGTGTGGCCAAAACAAATGAAAGCAAGATGCTTTGTGAACACTGAGTAGCAGGAAGAGCTGTGAGGGCTCGCATGCCACCCACGACACGGCCTGGAGAACATCCATATTGAAGGCAGTAGACACCACCTGAGGTCCAGTGGACCCCACATCAAAGCACACCACAGAGGATCAGGAACCTAGGCTTTAGCCTCGCTCATAACTTGAAATAGCCACACTTCTCTGAGCCCCAGTTTCCTCAGCAGTAAAGCAAAAGGGTTTGGCTAGAAAATCTCAAAAGGCCTTTCCAATTCTAGGAATCTATAATCCATGATCTGATTCCAACCAGGGCTTCTCCTGGATTCATTCAACAATTGCCCTAGCACGTTCGACTGGTCCACCAGACATTGCTTCGGGGCCTAAAATTACGTGCGCTAACTCAGAGATGTAGAACGTCTTTTGTAATCTGCGTAGGATTTAGCTAGCTACTTAGCTTTGTTTCATAACCCACAATTATCTTTGAAAAACAGACAAGTATATTTACTCTCTATCATCTCTGTTCCAAATGGGGCCAACCTCTCCCTCCCCTTCTTAATAGAAAATCCCAGAATCTCAGGTGGGAGTCAGGATAACTCAGGAGATTTGGCAGGACGAGCTTGGACTCCTTCCCACTGGGTCCCAAATGCTTTATTTCCTAAGAGCTGCTTTTGAAAGGCCAACAAGAAAGGCTGAGTTAATAGTTCGAATGTATAAATAGTTTTTGCAAATTAAACAGAATTCTCTATCTGAAAAGCAACCAGTAGAGTGGTTCTTCTCCTATATTATTTCCTCACAAGCAAACATTCAATATGCCAATGAAAGCCCCTTGGTGCAGCAGGTAGGCACTTTCTTATCAAAACGGACCAGAAGAGTGAGCCGAACCACCCAGGAAGTCATGTATCCACCCCTTAATAATATTAACCGGGGAAATCCTCAAAGACAATGATAGCACGCACAATTATAAACATGGGCTGCAGGTGGCTGAACACAATAGTCAAACTCAATTGCTATTTGGAAAGAATAAACCAGAAATGAATTTAAATATGTGGTTCAGAGGTCAGCTTCTAATATTTTATCTGGTGCAATCCATAGCCTCCTTCCCAGGGCAGGTGGGCAAAGAACCCAAGTCTTTTGGATAAGGGAACTGCCCTCTCCAATTTGGAAATTCTGCATAAACACCATGAAGTCACTCTTCAACCTCCTGTGAAGGCACCAAAAGGTGCCCAAAGATGCATTGACCTCTCCCTCATTCCTCATCTTTCACGGGGCAACTTGTGGCCAAGGGGTGTATCTGAAAGCTTGTTCTTCGTGGTCTCTGAATAGTTATTTGCAGTATTCATTCCAAGAAATCAATTTTCTGAAGTCTATTTCATAGACCTTAATAAGTTCTCTATTTAAAAAAAACAATCTTCGAGGGGCGCCTGGCTGGTTTAGTTGGAAAAGCATGGGACTCTTAATCCCAGGGTCAAGTTCGAGCCCCGAGTTGGGCATAGAGATTACTTAAACAGATAAAAATTAAAAAAAAAAAAACAACTTTGAAATGCTCTATTCAAATATACTTCATGCATTCTTATTGAGTCACTCCTTTGACAAACCCTGTGCTATCTGCTTGCTCTCTAAAATATGATATATTTTAATTGGGTTGTTTTTTTAGAGAATTGTTTTTCATTTCTAGAGACATGTTATATCTGAGGGTACATCCTAGTCCAAATTAATAAAAGAGCCTGTTTGCTTCCCCTGCCTTGGCATGTTCTGCCTTTTAAAGAGTCTAATGAGTGACTCATCTTTTTGGCTGACTTTTTTCTTGCATATCAGGTCTTCTCTGAGTAAGCAACCCATCTTCTACACAGATACTGCATGCCTGCCCGCCCACCCATCTCAGCTCAAGTGCTGTTTGTCCTGCTTCCTCTGACAGGGAAAATTACTCAAATTCTGTCTTCCCACTCACTTCTTAAGCTCAAAATGGGTGGGGTTGAAGAATTTGATGGCACCAGCTCTGAGATTCATCCTTACATCTCTACTTTTGAACATGTCATGACTAAATATCAGAAGACCCTAAATCCATTTAGGATTTACTTTTTGCACCCATGGATGCTTTCAAACCTGATTCTAAATACCAACATAAAGCAAGGAACCTTCCATACCCAAGTAAACAGAAAGTCATTTAGAGAGTCAATTTGGCCAGTAATGGTCATCTTCCCCTTTACCCAACTCATCTCCGATTCTCTCATCCTGAAGGTGTTACCTGTTCCAGGAAGCTTCCCTCGGCCCCAACACCACCCACCTTTGATTATCTCTCACTCCTCCCTGGATATTTAATATCTCTATCATTGAATTTCATTTCACTATGTTATAATTATCTGTTTATAGGCCTATTTTCTCAATGAAAATGAGAACTCGGTGCTTTTCATTTTTGATTGCCTATGCTTGATCCAGTCTAGCACATAAAAGGCATCCATTCAGAGTGAGAATTAGTGGTCATTAGTGTTTTCAACTGCTGTCTGAGACATTCAGGAAAACAAGACTTTTAGACTCAGAGGCAAAAATGTATGCAATTAGTAAGAAAGCTATCTGAGAGCCCTCTGTAGAAACTTAAAAAAAAAGTATTACAAATGGCTGCTGGTCTCCCATGCGTTCATGCACGTATTTCACTCTGCTGCCTGTTAATTGGATATGTGTGTCACCCGTTAGGCTCCACCCCCTCAGCTAGCACCACTAATCTCTCCACCCCCCCCCACCACCCCCACGGCCTCCTGCATCACTTCCAGCCCCATACCCACTCCCACCACGTCCACCAATGTCCTCACCTCCTCCACTGTCTCCACTCCCTCTACCACCTCCTCCGCCTCTTCTACTGCTGTGACCACTTCTTTCGCAACCTTCTAGGTTACTACTTCCGCCACCCTTGTACCTCTATCTCCTTCTCTACCAGCTCCTCTACCACCACCGGCCTTCACCATCTTCATTATCCTCTCTACCTCCTCCAACACCTCAGCCATAAACTTCACCACCTTTATTACCACCACAATCTCCCCACCAGCTCTACCGCCTTCAACGGCACTATTTCTACCGCCATCTCTCCCGCCCCCTCCACCTCCAACTCTACCACTCGTCCCGCTTCCATGACCTCTTGAACTACTTCCGCCTCTTCCTCCACTGCAGCCATCCCCCCACCTCCTGCTCTGTCACCACATCCCCCCCCATCCCCACCATCATCACCTCCCTCTGCATCCTCACCTCCTCCATCATCACTGGTGTTTCTCCTCTTCAAGGATCATCGTCCTCAAATACATTTGGGGAATATAAAGGAGACTGATTTCATAATCCCTTCTGCTTCTTCGCTATCTCTTGCTTTCTCTCCTGCTCCCACCACTTTTGTCTTCTTTTTACACCCCCATAGCCCACAGACATCTTTAGACTGATGATAAACCTACCGGAGATCCTGCTCTCAATACGTGTTTAAAAATGAAATGGGTTTGCAGAGCTTCACTGGAACTTGTGGAAGCTTGGGGCAGAGGTCAAAGAAGGTAGAGAATAATAAAGGCGTGTCCTCCCTGTCCTTCAGCAGTGAGCATCTCTGTTCTACAATTCTCAAACCTGTTTCTACTGTTGTTCTCAAACTGTCAATAGAAAGGGTCCCATCTGGTGGCCATAGAGTAGAAATGTAGGGTGATTCTTCCCTCTCTTGTAGGCCTTGAAACCAAAATTTTATGCGAAAAAGTACAACACAAGCTATTTCACCCACTGACAATGACTTTAGCCAAGGCAAAACAGCCTAGAAACAAAGCACAACATAAACTGGGCATGTTGCCTGCTCCAAAGATAAAAATGGAATCTGGACCGCAAATCTAAAAGGTCCATCTATTCCCAAGTGGTTGCACTCTTTCTTTCATAGAGGCATGAATATTATAGCAGAAAAAATATGTAACCTTATGTTGCATGTGTTTGTGATGATTGAGAACAACACAGTAAGAATGCAGGCATAATAAGATACAAACATACAAAGGAAATTTACCATAAAAATCTAACTCATCAAGCTCTCTGTCTCCTGTGGGAGACCTCGATGGGAAGGCATGGAGATTTTCGGGTGTTATAGTGGCCACCAGAGGGAGGTAAGTTTGAAGGATGAACAAATCCTAGATCTATGTACCCCCCTGGAATAGACTATACAGAGATAAAATAAGAACTTCCATAAAAGTCACTGGAACAACTAGCTCCAATGCCACCAATTTGGTTCCTGCTTGTTTCTTTAATTTTGAATCCTAAGTTTAAAGGAAAAAAAAAAAGAAAAGAAAACATAAAGACCTGCATTTTTTTCAATCAAATACGAAAGCTTTAGGCACTGAATCTCCATACCCAAACTTAAGAACATTCAGAATAACGAGTCATAGTGAGCTCTACATTTTATTCTCTCACAGGTGGAAGAATGAATAAGAGGAACGTTCTAAGACTGTCACGATCATCGCCATGTTCTAAGACGTGACATGTGAGTGCTGGCCACCTCATGAAGGATGTGACTGAGGTATATGCAGGGAAAATCTAGTTTCCAGGGAAATCCTAGGTCTTCTTTCTCAAATCTCAACTGGTGACAAAGACAAGAAAGGCTTGTGCCTGTATTTGTTTTATCTCTTTCAGTTTAGTAATGTTATTTTAAATCAAACTCTTATCATCTCAAGATTCAGTATCACTGAATTTAAAGACTTAGTGGCAAGCAGTTGCCATGCCCTCTGCCCAGATCCTCATCCCTCCCTCCCTTGTGCTGTTCAGGCCTCTGCTCACGTCAACCCCTTTCAGAAAGGCCTGGGGAGAACACCCCATTCAAACCAGCACATGCTTCCATTCACCTGTCATCATCTGTCCCCTCACCCTACTTTATTTTCTGTTCTTTCTCTTATTTGTTTTCTTTTTCTTATTTACTTATCTTACCCTGCTTTATTTTTCCTTCTTATCACCACCCAACATTTGTTGATCTACTCACCATCCCCTCCCCCAAGAACATAAGCTCCATAAGAGTTTTCACCCCTTTGATGTCTATTTTTGTTCCTTCACAACTGTATCTCCGCTACTTAGGGTGGTGGCCAGCACAAACATATTTGAACAATAAACATTTAATTAATCAATTAAATTAATGTACATATCTTACAAAGGAAAAACCTACAGCCTAATTAAAGGACCAGTTATCTCTAAATAAACGAATTGTTAATACGAGTATAAAAGGAACAAGTAATCTCTAAATAATACAAACTGTTAATATGAGTATAAAAATCATCACACTGAAAACTAAAATGTATTTTTGTATATTTCCTCAGCTTCAAGGTTTGAGGCCAAAGTAGGTCAAGATCACCAGCTTCTTTGCTTATTTTTTAAGGTCTCTCATTCCACTCTGCTTCTTGAGTTGATGAAAATGAATTATTTGTGTTAGAATACAAATACATAGGAAGTAAGAACATATGGTCGCCTCTGTACACCTGCTTCGATGATGGGCAGAGAAGGCAGCGGCCAAAAACACTGTGACCCTAAAGCCGGACCAGAAGGTTTGGGTATGCAAGAGCTTCATGGGTGATGCTAAAGTTATCTGTCAAGGTGGGAAACCCAGGCAACAGGGAAGATGGCCTCACAGGGCAAATAATAGCTGATATTCTCAAGTATTTTTTATGTTGGAAGTGATTTTACAGGGTTAATTCATTCAATTCTCAATAACAAACCCATGAGGTATTATTACCAGCCCCATTTTATAGATGAGAAAGCTAAGGACCGGAGAGGTGGAAGCCGCTTGCCCAAGACCACACAGTCAGCAGGAGGTGAAGCTGGTCTTCGAACCTAGACAGTCTGGCCCCAGAACCCACATGCTGAGTCCCTACTTTCCGTGAAGATGGGCTGCCTGCAGGGTGTAGGCTTTAACTGCTGGGGTCTGTGTCTATAGGCTAGTGCACATCTTAGCTATGCCTAAGGAGTAGATAAAAGGCAACCCATGAAGGATCAGAGACAAACTTCCATCATCTACTTGGAAGAGTTCCCTTACTGTCCTGTCCTTCTCCTGCAAACACCACACTTTTGGTCTTACTTGTAGCCTTCCTCTCTTTTTCCCTCCCTTGAGTTCTCCTGGTTTAGGGTGGGAGAAAGAAGTAGGGAGTTAGGGTAGAGGCACTAGTTATCTCTTCTTACCTTTGAATCACCCCTTGGGTAAAAAACAAGTCCAAGAGTATTCTTTGGAATTTTAAAATTCTTTTCAAAACTAATACATAAGGTATGACAAAGAAACATATAGTACCTGAAACATTTATGAAACATTTCATGTTCTTCCTCTTTCATACAGGAGAAAAAAAAAAAAAAACAGGAAGGATACTTCCACCCTTAAAGTCAGATTCAGGTAAGAGAGTCCTTGGAAAAAATATCAGAACTCCCTATATTACAGCTTTATAAAACATAGTTGTTGTTGTTGTTGTTTTTAATTTTTATTTTAGAGAGTGCAAGGGGGAGCAGAGGGAAAGGGAGAGAGAGAATCTCAAGCCAACCCCACACCAACTGTAGAGCCTAACACAGGGCTCAATCCCATGACCCCGAGATCATGACCTGAGCTAAAATCAAGAGCTGGACACTCAGCTGACTGAGCCACCCAGGTACCCCTATAAACCATAGTTCTTTCAATTCGTGTTCATAGAGCCATTTCCCCTATAACATGGCCATAGTAAGACCAAGTACTAGGTTGGGAAGGATTTTACTCTTAACTGCATACTGAACCTAGAATTTTTTTCCAATCCTTTACTTTTTAAAATATATATATGCATACATATATATGTATGTGTATATATATATATGTGTGTGTGTGTGTGTGTGTATGTGTATATGTATATATACATGTATTTTTTCAAACAAAAATTATACCACTCTGGTGGTAGACACTGTGATGTGGGATTCAAATTCTCCTTAAGGAATGAAGGATTACTCCTTATTATCTCTATGGGAATTGCCTTGCTGCAAATAGCCACCTTACCCAAGCTGATGTGCTCTTTCAGGCACTAACTCATGTGATGAATAGATGAAAGTTGAAAGTCCCAACTCAAGACAAATCAAAAGTGTTATCCATCTCTGGTTTTGTCTTATTTTATTTTCCTTCCCTATGATCCTATTTTGTTTCTTAAATTCCATGTATGGGTGAAAGATAATTCTTTCTCTGATTGACTTATTTCACTTAGCATAATACCCTCTAGTTCCATCTACATTGTCAAGAATGGCAAGATTTAATTTTTGATGGCTGAGTAATATTCCTGTGTGTGTGTGTGTGTGTGTGTGTGTGTGTGTGTGTGTGTACACCACATCTTCCTTATTCATTCATCTGTCAATGGACATCTGGGCTCCTTCGATAGTTTGGCTATTATGGACATTGCTGCTATAAACACTGGAGTGCAGGTGCCCCTTCAGATCACTATGTTCCTATCCTTTGGATAAATATCTAGTAGTGCAATTGCTGGATCATAGGGTAGCTCTATTTTTAGTTTCCTGAGGAAACTCTACGCTGTTTTCTAGAGTGGCAGTGCCAGCTTGCATTCACACCAACAGTGTAAGAAGGTTCCCCTTTCTCTGCATCCTCGCCAACATCTGTCATTTCCTGACTTGTTCATTTTAATTCTGACTGGTGTGAGGCGGTATCTCATTGTGGTTTTGATTTGTATTTCCCTGATGCCAAGTGACATTGAGCATTTTTTCATGTGTTTTTTGGCCATTTGGATGTCTTCTTTGGAGAAATATCTGTTCATGTCTTCTGCCCATTTCTTCACTGGATTATCTGCTCTTTGGGTGTTGAATTTGGTAAGTTCTCTATAGACTTTTGGATACTAGCCCTTTATCTGATAAGACATTTGCAAATATCTTCTCTCATTCTGTAGGTTGTCTTTGGGTTTTATCAACTGCTTCTCTTGCTGTGCAAAAGCTTTTTATCTTGATGAAGTCCCAGTAGTTCATTTTTGCTTTTGTTTCCCTTGCCTTTGAAGACGTGTCTAGCAAGAAGTTGCCGTGGCCAAGGTCAAAGAGGTTGCTGCTTGTGTTCTCCTCTAGGATTTTGATGGATTCCTGTCTCACATTTAGGTCTTTCATTCGAGTCTATTTTTGTGTATGGTATAAGAATATGGTTCAGTTTGATTCTTCTGCATGTGGCTGTCCAATTTTCCCAATACCATGTGTTGAAAAGACTGTTTTTATCCCATTGGATATTCTTTCCTGCTTTTTCGAACATTAGTTGTCCATAGAGTTAAATAAGAGACTCTTAACTATAGGAAACAAACTGAGGTTACGGGAGTGGAAGTGGAGGGGGAGACGGGATAACTGGGTGATGGGCATTAAGGAGGGCACTTGATGTGAGCACTGGGTATTATATGCAACTGATGAATCACTAAACTCTACCTCTGAAAGTAAAAAAAAAAAAATACTATATGTTAATTAATTTAATTTAATTTTTTTTAAAAAAGAGGTATCCCAGCTTCAAAACTTCCCCTATTACATCCCCTTTGCTGAAGCTTCATCGCAACCCAGCTTCTGCCTCTGTACAATCCTGTTTCCTCTCTTCCTCTCCACCCATCCCTTTCCTTCTCCAACCTTTGATCCCAAGAGCATTCTCTAATAAACCTCTTGCAAGCTAATCTCCATTCAGAGTTGGCTTTCCAGGAAATCCAGCCCACTATACTGATTATGCCAACAATTATAATTATCCCAGATCTTCAAGGTAAAAAAGTTTTAGTTCAATAAGAACCTATGTTTACCCTGACCACACCAGCCCAGACGCAAATATAAATGACACCAATGGTCCTTTACAAAGCAAAATACCTGGAATTTCAGCCCTACCCTGTTTCTTGATTGTTGTAAAGCCTCTTTAGAAAATGCCACATATACCTAGGAATTATGATCTTCCTCTTGACTCCCTGATGTTCTACATGGTTTCTGATGTGAACATTGTGGTCCTCAGGAAGCTTTCTTAAGGGCACACTCCCAAGTAAGGATGCAGCTCCACTTGTTCCGTATTTTCAATCATCATGCCAAAGTTAAAAGAAATCACCTTCTGTTAAGGAGCTGCCTTATGTCCTCTATTTTTTCATATCTCCCAAAATTTTTCTATCTAACTGTATGAGTTAATAGTTAACTATATGTCTAAATAGGAAAAGGGTTTCCTTGTTTTCCCAACTATTATTATTTAATTCATTATAAATTCTCCAACCCCTACACCAGAAAACAAATTCACCAGAGGCTGAGCAAAACATTACATTGACGGGTGTCTGGGTGCCTCAGTTGGTTGAGCAACTGCCGTCAGCTCAGGTCATGATCCTTGAGTTCTGGGATTGAGTCCCACATGGGGCTCCCAGCTCCACAGGGAGTCTGCTTCTTCCGCCAACCTTCTCTCTTCTCATGCTCTCTCTCACTTTCTCAAATAAATAAATAAAATATTTTTTAAAAAAATTACATTGACATAGGCTTCATATAGAAAAAAGTTCTTGAATTTGTTTTTATAAGTAAAATCTATGGGCAAATTTTAGATATCATTTTTTGTTTCTACCATTTAGGTTTAATTAGTCAGCTTTCCTTTTATTATTAATATTTAGCTCTATTGCATCACTGTAAAGACATGTAATCTGTATGAAATTGAGCCTTTGGAATTTACTAGACTTTTTAAAATTTATGTCAAATAGACCTGAAAAGAATGTATCATATATGCTTGTTCTATATCTTTTCTTATTTATCTATCTGTTTGCCCTATCAGTTTGCTTTTTTTTTTTTTTAAGTTGCAGCCATAATTGTTGATCTATCTATGTCTTGTCTTAGGTAAGTCACTTGTTGGTTTTATATGTTGTGTTATTGTTAGCAGCATATATGTTCATGACAATTGTGTTATATCTTCTTTACCAATACACAAAGTCCCTTTTTGTCCTTTATTAAGTTTTTCATCTTAAATCTCATTTGCCCTGATATGAAAAGTGCCACTTCTGATTTCTTGGTTTCATATATGCCTGGTACATATTTTTCCACTCCTTTATGTTAAATCTTTCTGTATCCTTTTGTCCTTAAGACTTTAAGTATTATATACACATCATATATCTAAATCTCTAGTTTTTAAAAATCTGACTTTCTGTCTTTTGATTGGTCACATTAACCTACTTACATTTATTATAATTATTGTTACACTGACATTCACTTTGCTGTTTTATTTGGTGCTACTTGTCATACTTTCCTTTTCCTTCCTATTTTTCTTCTTCCTTAGTTTCCTTCAAATAATTTACATTTAATTCTGCTGGTTTAAATTTCATAATCCCATAGTTATTATTGGGGTAATTACCCTAACTCATTAAGATCCATACCTATGCTCATTTTCCCTAACAATGTCTAACATTTATAAATGTCTATATTCTCCCCATGAACAAGAACTTAAGTATCTTCTCATCTTATGATTTCTCCATATAGCACTCCCCAAATCCTAAGGAGTTTAATGTTCACACATGGCTCATACAATTGGTCTTGTTACTTAAAAGCCACTATTCATACACATTGTGAGCTTTGATTCCACAAAATACAGCCTTAAACAAAGAAAATCAAGTATATCTAGTCATCTACCTGGTCATTCCTCTCCTGCCTGGAAAAATGCCCCTGATAAATGTGTACTGTATATAAAATTAAGTTTTTAGTTTCTTAGACCCCACTGTCACCCAGCCACCCCTCCAGCCCTTAAGGGCCCCAAGGGAGATGCATACAAAGGAAAGCAAAGTAATGACTTCTGAATACTGTCTGAGCTCCCGCCTCATAAGTTATTCAGACTTAATTACGCTGGGCCCAAAGTCATTTCTTTGTCCTTCTCTGCCTATCCCCTATGCCCAGACTATGTCCTGAATCTTACAACAGAAGAAAAAGGAAGGAGTCAAATAAGGGATACATGCCAGCCCAAGTCACGGATGCCAGAGAAAGGCAGACGGCAATAAGAGTCTGCCTAACACCAGGCAGGCATGGCCGAGGGACAGCTGCCATAGGCCCCGAGCCTCAGAACAGAAAGGTCCGCTCACTACTCCAGGCACCCGGAAAAACAAAGGAAAGCCAAGCCCGCCCCGACACACCAGGGCCTACAACCCAAATGACACCTTGGACCTAACTCCCTATTTCAAAGGCTAAAATATTTAAAGGTAAAAGTTGGGATAAACTATGATGTCTCTGATGTTTAGCTCAAAAACTGGGTATTGGACACCAAGTGTCAACAGAAAACACAGGTGGATGACACACCCTCCCCAGAGTGCTCGTAGACAATCCAAGAAGACAGATGTATACAAGACTGTGAGATGTGCATCATAATGAAAAATTTCTCAAAACTCAGAAATTCCAGGGCGCCTGCGTGGCTCAGTTGGTTGAGCGACTGCCTTCGGCTCAGGTCATGATCCTTGAGTTCCAGGATCGAGTCCCACATTGGGCTCCCGGCTCCGCGGGGAGTCTGCTTCTTCCTCTAACCTTCTCTCTTCTTATGCTCTCTCTCACTTTCTCTGTCTCTCTAATAAATAAATAAAATCTTTAAAAACTAAAAAAAAAAAAACCTCAAATTCCAGGGCACCTGGGTGGCTCAGTCAGTTAAGCGTCTGACTCTTGGTTTTGGTTCAGGTTGTGATCTCAGGGTCCTGAGAATGGACCCCACGTTGGGCTCCCTGCTCAGCTCGTAGTCTCCTTGAGATTCTCTTTCCCTCTTCCTCTGCCCCTCCCACTCTAGCTCTCACTCCCTCTAAAGTAAGTAAACAAATCTTTAAAACAAAACAAAACAAAACAAAACAAAAAAATCTCAGAAATTCCCAAGAGCTGTCCCTGGGATTTACCATCCTAGGAGTACAGGAACTAATAGGAAGTCGAGAGAGAGAAAAATACTTTATCTTCCGGACCAATCCTTTAGCATACAAATCATTAGAATAGCTTCCCTTCCCCCAAATTGTCCCTTTCACTTTTTACGAATGCTCGAAATTTCTTTCAGAGGGGACAAAGGCTGTCTTTCTGCAATTAGAGAAAACGGGCTTAAAATAGAAGTGCTGTGGGATGGTTAGCATAAGTGGAAATTAGGTCAAACCCATGTGTGAATGACTCATGTCAGATCACTGCCAGTTTTGATAGCAGACAGAGGTTACTAATCGGTAAACTCTGAGACCCTGCGGGGCCCAAGAATCCTACAGAAAGAAAACTGGAACACCAAAGAATATGGAGGCATGTGTCACAGTATTGTTCAGAGTCTGCTCTGTTCATGGAAAAACAAATAGAACCTGAAGAGATATCGCCTATCACCTCTCCTCCAGCCTTAGAAGGAATCCTGTCTTCATGTCCTAGTATCTGGCCATCTAGATTCCTATTCTGAATCCTACAAATCATATATATCTCTATTCCCAGAGCTCTGCCCAGATCTCTCCATATTCTAATTCCTTCCTTAGCGAGCTAACTTGACCATGTTATCAACCGATTCCCAGAATGGCCCTTAAATTTCCTCCAAGGTGTCTCCAGATCCTTTGAGGACAAAGATTATCTCTTACATCTCCCCGTGTCTGTAATTATCTGATAATTCCTCCATCATATTAATTCCATCTACAACCGCTCCCTACTCTTCCTCTCGTTTATCCCTTTCTCCGTACAATTAGATCTCCATGAGGGTAGACAGTTGGGATAGAGGATTTTCCAGGGGAAGGGGAGAATCCGATGCCTTTTATGTGCCTTCAGAGCTCCAGCCTGGTTTAATAATCCCCGAGCACCACTTTGCGTGCAGCAAGGTATAAATATATGCTAATAGGAGGTCTGGCTCCTTGTCACAACACATTGCAGACTGCATTCGTGCAAGATAGAATAAAAAGATTAGATGCAATCTTGAAGTCAATCAGAAAGCAAGAGGAAACCAAAAAAAAACAGAGCTCAGATTGTCAACAAGGAGAGGCAGAAAAATGACTTGAATCGAATTGCAGTTTATCTCGTTAAGCGTTAAAGGAAACCAATTTCTGAAAGA
Organism: Nasua narica; assembly: GCA_028533885.1. Lineage (NCBI taxonomy): Eukaryota > Metazoa > Chordata > Mammalia > Carnivora > Procyonidae > Nasua > Nasua narica. The sequence continues at coordinate 71,170,192 of CM052797.1, forward strand.
AATTGGAAGGCAATTTAAACATTTCTACAGTTTTACTAAAGTTTGAAATTTTCCAGTGAAAGAATAAGGGTGTTTTTTTTTTTATTTCTGCATATCTGACATTTTCCCTGTACTCTCAGGGACGAGAAGGCCTTAGATAAGAGGGTATTTAAGGAAAAGAGAGCACAGTTATCAACGAGTAAGGAAAAGAATCTATTAAAGAAATAGTCATTTGATTTCTTTAACGCTCTCACGTTTCATGCCAAAAGACCTAAGGAAGCTAGAATCGGGTACAAAAAAAGCCAGGCTGCAAAATCTGACCTGGGCCTGGATAAATCACCAGCCTAGGTTAATTGACGAGCACAGAAATTACGTTCAACCCATGAAGGTCAAATACAATATACCAATCTCAAGGCCCAGCTACATTCCATCGAAGTTGATGACATCACAAGCTAAAGACACTGTTCATTTTGAGCTCAAGTCTTCATCAATAAGCCTCTTTCCCCCTTCCCAGAAGCATGAACCTACTGACAGTGGCCTCTGTTTTGCAAACAATATTGTGTTAACAGCTCCTTCCAGGGCTGGAATGTGTCATTCTCCCAATCATTGCATTCAATACAAATTGCTAACGAAACCTCCATCTTTAGAGTTAAGACCAAGCCTTTCCCAGGCCCATGGTCCACTTGGAAGGGATCTGCCAGCCAACAAGAGCAGCCTTTTTTTTTCTCCTGTTCTCCTAAGCAACGAGTCCTCAGTATCACCAGGAATACCAAGGCCATTATGGTTAAAGGCCATTACCTCAGGAGGAGGACCAACCAGAGTGAATGAATGGGATGCCCACGTTTTACTTGGTACATGTATGCATGGTTCAAATCTTTTACAGTGAAAAAGTCAAGCACTGCTCCTGGAAGTTTAAAAAATGCACGTTAAGAAGTTTGGAGATAGGGGCGCCTGGGTGGCTCCGTGGGTTAAAGCCTCTGCCTTCAGCTCAGGTCATGATCTCAGGGTCCTGGGATCGAGCCCCACATCGGGCTCTCTGCTCAGCAGGGAGCCTGCTTCCCCCCTCTCTCTGTCTGCCTCTCTGCCTACTTGTGATCTCTCTCTCTGTCAAATAAATAAATAAAATCTTAAAAAAAAAAAAAGATGTTTGGAGATAAATATGCTAAGACTTATTTCCAAGGAACACCCCTGAAAAATTGCCAGTTCTCTCCTCTCGGGTGAGCCAAATGGGCGGTTCCCACGTTAATGTTTGGTGGGAGCTGGACAAAGGTCAAGTGTGACGGTGCCACTGAGACTTTTGGTCTTCATTCGTTCCTTTGTTCACACACTTGTTCAATCTACATTCACTCGACCCTCACTACCTCATGGGTTGAAAAAGAAACGTGATGTGCAGCTAAAATTAATTCCCTTCACAAATAAATAAGATAATAAATGGCGTCTGGGGCGGCCAGTTATTCTCTCCTATGAAAAACAAAATCCCACACAGATTCATCAGGGAGACTCCTTGGGAACCAAAAAAGTGCCTTCCCTGGTGTCTCACTTCTCCTGACAACTTTTCCCTTCCCGTAACTTGTTACGTGCCAGGAGCAAACAATATGAAATCCATTCCTAATGAGCAATAATTATAGCTTTAAGAAGCCGCACAATCAGTGTTCAGTGATTTCATTATTAGATAGCACCATAAATTATGCTAATGCTGATAACAGTTCTGGATGAGAGAGGTCCAGATCCGGGAGATTGCACTGAAATTATTTACATCCTCTATTTCTGAAACAATAGAGCCAGCAATTTGAAAATCAGATGATCCGATTTATCTGGCAGGACACACACATGTAACAAGTTGCGTCAACCATAAAATTAAATAGGCTTCCTTTTTTTTTTTTTTTTTTTCTGTTTTCTCTTTGAAGTTCCTCTCCTCAGTTTTCTCTTCCCTTGTCTATTACCCGTCTCGGCTGAGGAGAGCCTTTGGATTATTGTACCTCCTGTTGCTAAAATTCCCCAGTGATGGTCGTCAGGCCACAGGATGGCTCTGGCGCACCCGTGTCTCTGACAAGCAAAGCCTGAAAACGCAATGCCGGCCAAGCCATGTCGGCCGACCTGGGTGCGGAGAAAGGGCACAGGGCTTTTGGCAGTAGGGAATGATTGCTTCTAATAATCAACACCCCCCAAACTTTCAAAGCGTCGCTATGAAAGGAGAAATTCCAGATGGATATAGAGATCTGGCCCAGGTCTCCCAACTCTATCCTCCCTAGGTTTAACCCTGCCCCTTGGAATTTTCTTGCTTCTGTTAATAGTAACACAAGCTACCATTTTCTGAGTACTAATGGCATGCTCGGCCCTGTGCAAAGGGTTTGATGTGTGCTATCTCATTCAATCCTTATAAAAACCCTATGCAGTGATTCAATGGTTCTCATTCTGCAGATGAAGGATAAAAGGCTCAGAAGGTAACACACACACACACACACACACGCACACACACACACACACTGTGCCTAAGAATATACAGTTAGTAAGTGGAGAAGCCATGATTCATGCCCAGGGGAACCTGAGATTGCTGCCCTTGGCCGTGAAGGCAAGAAACCTAACATAAATATGATTCCAAATTCTGGGTCTTTCTGAAGCCCCCAAAGGGTAGCAAAGGGGGAAACTACACCACACAGTGCCCAGAAAGAATTCCTCAAAGTTCTCATTATGTGTTGCCAAAGATGTGGGGCATCTGGAGCACATTAGAGTATTTCAGGGAGCCCAGTGGGCACAATCCCTTTGGAAAACTATTTGCCCTGCTAAAGGGAACCCTACATATGTACCCTATGGCCAAGCATTCACACTCCTGGGCATATGCCCTACAGAAATTATACGTACAACAATGCTTACAGCAGCGTCATTCAAAATAACGCTTTCAAATTCAAATTGGAAGTGCTTTGAACGCCCACTAACAATAGAAGGAGCAAACGCACTGTGGTCCAGTCACATAATGGAATAGTACACGAGAATGAAAAAGAGTAAACTACTGACACACACAAAAATGTATATATGGACAGATGGATAATTCTATCTCACAGACATAACGTGGAGTGTAAGAAGTTAGAAACTAAGGATACATACTATGTGATTCTACAGATATCAAGTACAAAAACATGTGAAACTCCTCTATGGGGAGAAAAGGCAGAATAACAATCACCCCTAGGCTGTTAACTAGGAGGGGTATGAGGGAGAGCCCTCTGGAATAATGGAAATTCCTGTATCTTTATGTGGGTGGTGGTTACAAAAGTATATTCATACATGAAAATGTACTCGTTGGTCACCTAACATTTGTGCCCTTCATGTGAGTTATATCCCAATTTTTTAAAAACAAATAAAAATTTTCTTTTTTTTTTTTAATATTTTATTTATTTATTTGAGATAGAGACAGTGAGAGAGAACATGAGAGGGGAGAAGTTCAGAGGGAGAAGCAGACTCCCCGTGGAGCTGGGAGCCCGATGTGGGACTCGATCCCAGGACCCTGGGATTATGACCTGAGCCGAAGGCAGTTGCTTAACCAACTGAGCCACCCAAGCGCCCAACAAATAAAAATTTTCATTAAACCTTTCTGTCCCCCAAAATCCCAGACATCATGGCAGTTGGTCCCCCAAACTTTTCCTCTTATTTCACCCCTTCAAACTTCACCCCCGCCCCTCACTCCCTCCTTCTACATTCTAGATTTATTCTTTTCTGTCCCACTGGTAGCTTCACGTCCTTTCCTATGTAAATCAATTTATGGCTTCTTCTATTTTTCGTCTTTACTCATTACTGTAATCAGCAGAATGAAAATCCCAGCTGTGAAACCAATCAAACAAACAAGTCTCTTTAGAAGAGTGCACTTTTAGAGACAAATCTTCATTATTTGTTTCTATCTCTTCTGGGAGATGGGTAAGCTCCCTGAGGGTAGGGGGTATATAGCCCCAGATGTTCAATAAATGTGGAGATGTATTAAATGAACGCTCTTGGGGTTCCTGGGTGGTACAGTCGATTATGCTTCCAACTCTTGGTTTCAGCTCAAGTCACCATCTCAGGGTCATGAGATCAAGCCCCATCAGGCTCCGCATTCAGCGTGGAGTCTGCTCAGGATTCTTTCTCCCTTTCTCCCTGCCCCTCTCCCTCCAGCCCTGCTCTCTCATGCTTTCTCTCTGTCTCTAAAATAAATGAAAATAAATCTTTAAAAAAAAGTGAGCACTCTTATTCAACACCTAAAATTATGAAACCTGGGGCACTGATGAATTTCTCCTCATCTACTCCAGAGCCAGTGTGGATTAAGGTAATAAACAAGGATATTTGGAGTTGAGCTTCTAAAACTATGTTTTTGAAGCATTTGCCTAAAAATTACAAGAAAAATACAAGATGGCCAACCTCAATTTTCTTGGGTCATTTTTACTATTTTTAGTCTTTTTTTTTAATCTCTTCCTATCTTATCGCCTCTTACCGAACAGATATGCCCAGGCCATTCTGTAGTCAAGAGGGAATAGAATGACAGTAATTCCCTTTGAGTTTGTGGAGGAGAAAACAAAAGGCAGAATGTTTAAACACAATATCAAGTCATCTAACCTCTGAAATATAAGAAACAAGTCAGAAAACACACTGACATTCATTTCTGGCTTTTAAATACAGAAAAGCCCAGAAGGGTGATTAGTTTCTATTTTCTTATGCAAGTGGAAGAGTCATTCCCCTATTTGCTCAATGGTAGGCACTCAAGGTACTCCATGGCAGGCATCTCATAAGAATAAACTTGTCCTTCAGATTTGGGGTATGCCAGCTACCCGTGCCTGACAGAACCTCAAAGCTCAAACTCAAGAGTGGAATGGAAAAAATAAAGACAAAAAGATGAGTTTTACCTAATACTTGTTCTCAAGTCCATTTTGAAAGACCATGCCAGGCCAAGCCAGAATTAGAGGAGAGAACATCTTTTGTTCAAATCTTTCACCCATATATAACTAAATGGAAAATAGAAAAGAAAAGTCTGAGGTCATGTAAACGGCTTCAATTGTTGGACCATCAAAAGCCTATTTGAAGTAGAAGCCACTTTTCTGAGTATTGACACACTGCAGGTGTTTCTAGACCGTCATCCCATACAGAACATTTCCATGTTTAGAAATGGAATCCGCCATTCCTTCCCACTTCCCCAGGACAGTCACCTTAGCTGGAGGACTATTGTATAAATACAGAAGTTAGCTGCTAAGAAATGTAGCTTCACTTCTTGGAAAAGTATTCCTGTGTTTATCTTCTGGTGAACGTGGGCTTGCTAGACATAAACCATTTCTCACCAGCAACAAGTAGAGGTTTATTTTTGTCATTCATAAAATAAACCAGGGCCCAGCCAAAGGAAATGACTCTTGGAGGCGGCCCCGTCAGGGAAGTGCTGTGGAAGTTACAAATGGCTCTGTGGCCCAGGCCATAAACAGTCTTTAGAAAGGCTGGTGCTGAGCTGTTGATATTAAAAATCACCTCATTAATTATGTTTGTAAACAATGCAGCTGTCTGTGCTTGCAAGCTGGCTTCCTCAGCATAATAATATTTGTAACAATAATAACCATCATTTCAAGCAGAGCGATAAATAGTCAACCCGAGAACTTCAAGTGAAATTGCATCTGGGAACTGCCACCTGGTCATTCAAAATACTTCCTCAGAAGGTAGGAAGACTGCTGTTTGTTTTCCAGGCAGAAGGCATTTTATCAGGATCGACTACTCCACTAGAATTTTCCCCATCTCACTCTTTGAAAGGAATAGGTGAATAAGGTGAACAGCTAGTGTGGGAAGAAGAAAAAACAAAAACAAGATGGAGGCCAGGAACCAAAAGAAGTGGAAAAGTTGGTCAGGAAAAGATGTTAGGTGGTACCATTGCCAGAGGGGATGATGGGAAAGGGACACAATTCTTGCTCTGGTAAAGAATCAGCGAGCTCAGGATTGTACTCGGGGTACCCGTTACCCGGCCACACCTCCCCAGCACTCTTCAGTTATACCTTTTATCTAACAAATATTTATTGAATACCTACCCCATGTCAGGTGTGTACCAGGCACAGGAGAAAATTCACAAGCAAATATTCATTTTAGATGCTTACTGGTGATATAATTGGGACATACCAGGCAGACGAGGTAATTATATAATCCAAGTGGCCTGGTATTTATTTTCTCTAACGTCCAATTTTTGGAGCACGTATTTCTAAAGTTATCTCGGTAGTCAAAAATCCCTTAAACTGGTTAAGAACAAGAGGAAAATATGTTTTCTGAGTAACAGAGGTAAGCTAGAATTACTAGAGCTCTTTCCACCCGAGAGGACAACACCTTCATACCTCATTTATGCCTTCTCCACATGTAAATTTTGATTCTGAACTTCACCAGAGAGAGATAAATGTGGTATCCAATTCCAAAGCATTACCCATTTTCTCTGTCTCTGTCCCTCTCTTTTCATCTCTCACTCTGTGTATATATTAATTTTATAGATCTTTTTATCGTCTGAACTACACTGGTTGCGTGAGGAGCAGAACAATAGGCCAAGAAGTTCCATTTCACACATGCCATCCTTATAATTCAAATAGGACAATAAAAAGAGAGAGAGAGAGAGATCTATAAACTGGTGATAAATCAGTGTCCTAAACCAAATTAACCATCGAAATAGATTATCATAAAAATAACGCCATGAAAAATATTCTTCACCTTCCTGGTTCAGCTGCCTGTAATGGAGAGAGGGGAGGTGCACTTGCGCGTGCGTGTGTGTGTGCGTGTGTGTGTGTGTGTGCATGCGCGCCTGTGGTCTGTGTGGGTATGTGCATGCCACACATGTGTTCAGAGAAGTACACACACACACACACACACACACACACACACACACACACGTGAAGAGACCCAGAGGCCATGCAGTTCGAACGCACTCCTTACTCCTCTGGGTACGAGAGAGGGCCAAGTCACCCCAGGACGGCTTGCTGGCATTTCCCAGTTTCTAAGTCTCAGCTTTCACTTAGCATCGTAAATGACAATACCACATGCCAAGTATCGTGCTGGACTCTGAGGATACAAAATGAGCCCAAGGGGGCAGTGTGTGTCCTCCTAAAACTCCCAGTCAGAGCAGGAGACAGAGACGTTAGCCACGTGGTCACACACATAAAATTTCTGAAACTGTACATCTTGCTAAGTGCCATTAAGAAAAGGCACAGGCTGGTCTGAAGCATATTGCGGGAGAACCTCACCTAACCTGAGGTTAGGAACCAACGGATCTTCGTGCTGCAGAGCCGGTCGGGGCTGGAGAGGCACCCACGGTCCACCAGCAAGCAGCCCTACCTCAGCAGGAGCAGAATCACTGGAGGAGGCCGAGAAGGAAAGGAGGAGGAAACATGATGGGGCCCGCTAGCCAAGAAAGGAAGGGCTGTTGCAGCCAGAAGGAACCACATCTACGAAGACTCTGAGGACAGAGGAGAGACGGCACATCCCAGGACCGAAAGGAGGTCATAAAAGGCAGAGAGCAAGGGCAAGGTGGTACCAGACAAGACAGGGGACGTAGTCAGAAGCCAAATCGTGCAGCCTGCTCGCACAGGGTGGGGGTGGGGAGAGGACATGTTGGGTTTTCTTTAGCAAGAGCTCACGTTGTTTCCATGTAGAGAAGAGGGTGACCTGAGGGAAGCGAGATGCTGGGAAGACCGCTATCAGTCCCCTTACCAGAGTCCTCCACGCTGGTCTAAGCAAGAGATCGGACCCGAATCTAACACTAAATAGCTGTGTTACCTTAGATAATTTGCTTCACCCCTTTAAGCCTCAAATTCCCCACCTGTAAAATGGCAATAATAATGGTTTTAGCGGAGATTAAATGAGATCATGCCTGTGGAGCGCACGGCCCACTGTAAGCCTTCAATAAATGATAGCTATTGGTGATGCTGGAGATGGAGAGAAATAGATCAGGGAGATATAAATAGTCCCCCAGCAAGCAGCCACCCTGCCTAATTCATCACTAGGAAGAGTGACACAATTTCTTTCCTAAGAATATGTTGGGTAGGAATGAATGGGGGAAAAGCGAGTGGTAAGCATCACTATAAGAAGTTTCCCCAATTTGAAATAATTCTTGTCCCTTATTACAAGCACTGCCTAGGGTATCTGAGACTGTTTAGAAAAGTAATTAAAGTACTATAAAAATATGTATAGATTTTGTATATAAAGTATTTGTATGTATGCATATATTTGTATATGAAGTATTTTTAGTTAATAAAAGCACTAAAAAGGGTGCCAGTATATCTGAAACAAGCTTTGGGACAACAGCAACAAAAGAATACAGAAAAGTACCCCAGGGCAGGGCGCTTGGGTGGCTCAGTGGGTTAAGGTCTCTGCCTTTGGCTCGGGTCATGATCTCAGGGTTCTGGGATCAAGCCCCGCATCGAGCTCTCTGCTCAGCAGGGAGCCTGCTTCCCTCTCTCTCTGCCTGCCTCTCTGCCTACTTGTGATCTCTCTCTGTCAAATAAATAAAATCTTTAAAAAAAGAAAAAAGAAAAGGACCCCAGGGCATAGCACTGGTAATGGCTAAAAGTCAGAAGGTGAATCCGGGTTGAACTCTAAGCCTGTGCCCTTTCCAGGAGGGGAAACAGCCTCCTGAGAAGTCCAAATCCACTCCTTTCTTCCAGAAGCTTTCCATCTAGTCAGAGAAACAAACAGTAAACCCTTAGAAACAAGATGCAATTGGAAGTCCAGTTCTGGAGTTTACATTGAAAATTATGTAAAATTATTGTAAATTACGGGGACACTATAAATTGTTCGGGTGTTTTGGTAAGCAGGGTCAAACTAAGAGAGCTAGAAAATTGTTCTTGCCTTTGGATCTAATAATGTCACTTTGAGGGCTCTATCAAAAAGCATACAGGAAGTTAAATAAAAGAAAGCAGCCTTATTTACCGATTGCCAAAGGCAATTGTTAGTTCCTTTTAAGACAAGTTGGATGCTAGGCTATTTACATATCCAAAATTTCTAGTGCAGTAAGAAAAAAAAATTATCTTCTGTATTAACCACAGCCTTCAGAACTGAGAGACTTCCTTAATTAAATCAAACGGAAGCTTTAGGTAGAACCTACTTGTGGGAAGCTTAAGGTAATTGATCCTGAAATTAAACACTCGTTCAAAACCCAGACGCAGAACTTTGGTGCACCTCCAAAAAAAAAAACAACAACAGCTCACCCACAAAAACCAGAACCGGTTTCCTCTAGCCGATCCTTGAGGGCGTCCCCTTAAAACTTGCCAGCCTCCTCCAGTAAAAGATAAAATCATGCAGGGGTATGGATTAGCTATCATGTCATTATAGCAGGCACAGCCGTCTGTTACAGGTAAATTGCTAGGCAATGTAATAACAATGCAGTTTATTTACTGTGCAGGGCGCTTATCTACAGAAATGTTCCTGACAAACAAAGAAAGGCACAGCTAAACGCCTTTTCCTTAGAATTACAGACTGAATCTATGCCAGCACCTTCAGAGAAGACAAATGCTAAATAATCCCTATATAAATAGAGTCCCTAAAAACCCAAAGCATCTCCTAACGGAGGAAGCAGAGAAAGGTAATTGGGGGATGGGATGTCCACTATGTCTTCCTCAAGTTCCCGTCTCTATCAACCAAATCACATCCAGTGTGAGGAGGACCTAAAGAATAGTGGGGCTGAGGCCACACTAGAACACTCGCTGTTAAATGATGGTGAGGATCACTGCGAGGACGACAGCCATGAGGAGGTTGAATATCATCGGTTGTATGCTTACTGGCTGCCCTTGTATTTTTCCACATTGTCTCTTATTTACCAAAACAAACCTACAACGTTGGTCCTATTACTCCTCCCACTTAACAGTTGGAGAGATTCAACGTTAGGACTTGTCCGCTAAGCTGTTAACTTGAGATTTCAAACCAGGGCTCCTCCCTCCGAAACTAGAGCTCTTAGCCTCTATCCTAGATTGTTCTCAAGAGCCTGAGGGACTCTCCCGAAGTTGGATTCAGCATACAGGCCCCCCCGGCATGGGCTCCCACCTTATCCATACATCCCAATTACCAAGGCGTCCACCGGGCTCCCGCTTTGAAGGGCTTACACAATGAAGGCTAATGATACAAAGGGCACCATTTTATTGAAAACCTAGTAGATGCCTCTTAAACACACAGCCTTCCATGAAGAGAGTAAGTGAACTAATGAATGAAGGAATGAAGAAACCTGGTTAAGAAGTCTAGGATGTAGTCTAGAGAGACATGACTAGAATGTGGTTGCTCTAAAAGAAAGCTTTAACTTAATCGTATTAACATATCTGAAAGAAAGAATGTGGTGGTTTGCAGAAGGAAGGAGGGCTGCCCAGAGTTCAGGAAAATGGAGCACTGTTGAATTCAGCAGTGTTTACCCAGATGTGCCCAAGGGACAGAAGGAGTGTATCTGGTAATCAATAGAAAGACAGACTAGGATTGTTTAGTTCATTTCAATAGCCTGCATGTACCTACTATGTGCTGTGGTATGTAATAGGCACTGTGATTAAACACACACAGACACACAAATACACCTAGTTCCTCGCACAGAGGAACCTGCAATGACAGTGGGTGAGACCAACACGTAAACAGCTCTCGATACGAAGTGCTTACAGCAGATGTATACGAAGCACACCAGAGCACAGAGGAGATAAACTTAGTCCAAGGACTAGGAAAACTTCCTGAAGTGAACTCTGAGCTGTGTTTCAATACATAAGCAGGCATCATCTCGGCCATGAAGGAGACAAAGGAATTCCGGTCAGAAGTTGTCCACATCGCAGTAGGTCAGGGATAAAAGTATTAGTCCAGAGACTGAGGATGGTGTATGTTCACTAGCCTGAGATTTACCCCAAAGGAAACAGAAAAATCACTGAAGGATATTAGCTAGAGAGTAACAAGGTCAACTTGCATTTAGAAAGATCATTCTGGCAGGAATATAAACAATGAATGTGAATGGAGACAAGCCAAGGAAGTCCAGAAACCAGTTAAGAAGCTATTGTCAAAGACCCTGGCAAGGATACTTCCTAGGTCAGTCGTAACTGGGATAAAGAGGAGAGGAAAACTAAATATTTAGGAAGTGATGTTATTGACTGGTTAAATAGGAAGGATGAAGAAGAGGTGAAAAATCTAGGATGACTCCAAGTTTCTGACTTTGGTGACCAAGTTGATGGTGATATCATGAACTGAGACAGGAAATATGGGAACACAGGAGAAACAGCAAATTTGGATTAGGAAGATGAAAATAAGCTTGGCTTTAAACATGTGGAGTTTGCAGTGCTCACTGGACATCCAAGTGGAGCTGTCCAAGTGGGCTCTTGGAGAGAAAGTCAGAAGAGTCATCGGGTCTGAAGGTAAATACTTGAACATCATAAGCAAATAGATGATACTCAAAACCATGAGAGAAAAAGAGAGTAAACAAGGATGGATAGAAAGATGGACGGACGGATGGATGGATGGATGAAATGGATGGATGGATGAATGGAAGGAAGGAAGGATAGATGGATCGGAAAACAAGCTAGTTAAAATGATTATACTATAATAACTAGTTTTAATTTGGGGGAAGTTTCAAAATTTAGCTTTAAAGTTAAAAAAGAAGCTGAAGAGAGTAAAGGAAAACAGATTTCAGATAAATGTTTCTTTGCCATAAATACTATTATTTCTTAAAAGAGTCCTCTAGGTTAACAAGATGATTAAAAAGCATAAAGTGGTCAGAGCTGTCTTAAAATATCAACTTCCTAGGGCACCTGGGTGGCTTAGGTAAGCATCAGACTTTTGATTTTGGCTCAGGGTGGTGAGATGAGCCCCACATCAGGCTCTGTGCCGCGCTGGGTATGGAGTCTGCTTGAGATCCTCTCTCCCTTTCCCTTTGCCCCTATCCTGCCTCCACCTGCAAACACACTCTTTCCCTCTTTCTCTCTCCATCTCTCAAAAAAAAAAAAATCAACTTCCTGCTAAAAAAAAAAAGAGGAAATTAGTACTCTCACTCTTCAACAATATCCCAATAAGGATTACCACTCATCTTTTACTGTGCCTACACCATTCCTGGGTCCTTCATTTTGACTTACCTCTTACATGGCTGAATCTTGTCATTGAGATATTCTTTTTTCTAGGAAGTATTCATGCATTCTGTACTTCTTAAATTTGTTAACATGTGATAATATCTACCTATTGTCTTTTCATTTGACCAACACCTTGGTTGGGTTCAACACCCTGGACTCTTGTTTTCCTCAGAATTTTGTAGGTATTATTTTTTTGGCTTCTAGCATTAGGAGAAAGTCCAAGGCCAGCCAGATTTTCCCTCTTAATAAGTGACTTGCAAAGCCCATGTCTGGTAGGGAAAGAAAGACTCAAATAGTCTCTCTCAATATGCTCGACTCTTCTATTTCTTGAGGTGGACAAAACTCTCCTTTGGCAATAATGAAAGGCAGTGTTAAAAGTTACAAGTCTTCCTCTGCCTCATTAATCTTCTCATCCCTCAAAACTGTTCAAAAGTCTTCCACCACCCTCTAAGACTTTTTCCTCCTTCCTTCTACGCAGAATTACCATATTATGTAGCAGCTGTTACATTTATAGTTGTGGGTATGCCTATTTCCCCACTTATTTTTTTTTTTTTTTTTAGAAAATTAGAGAAGGGTTGGGGGAGAGGCAAAAGGAAAGGGAGAGAGAGAGAAAATCCTAAGCAGAGAGCCTGATGCAGGACTCGATCTCACAACCCTGAAATCATGCCTGAGCTGAAATCAAGAGGTGGATATTTAACTGAACCACCCAGCCAACCCTTCCCCACTAAATTTAGAACCATGTTTCCTTAATTGTAATCCCAGCACTTATCACACTGCTAAAAGACAGTAAGGGCTCAAATGTTTACTGAATGATCTAGTCATTCTCCCACTTCCCCTCTTTAGAGCAGTTGTATTCAAACTTGAGCATGCATCAGATTCACCTGGAGGGCTGACTAAAACAGACGGCTGGGCCCCATCCCCAGAGCTTCAGATTTAGGAGTTCTGGGGTGAGACCCAGGAATATGCATTTCTAACAAATTCTCAGGTGATACTGCTGCGGTTGCTCCAGGAACCACACTCTGAGAACCGCTGATTTAGCGCACCATTTAGAAAGAGGAATAGATTGAACAAATCCTTGCAAAATATGGATAACTAAGGTTCAGATAATAAGCTTATGTGTACCTCCCAGACCATCAAAATCCAGCGGGCTACATTACTCCTTATATCATAAACCTAACATAAACCCAAGTGTTAGACTAGGTGGTCCATGAGGAAAGACATTTTATGATGTTTCACTTAGTTTTGCTTGCTTAATTCATTTTTATCACTCATGATCATAAGTACCTTTAATCAGTATTACTTATCATGATTCTCTGTTATACTACATAACTATTGGCTAGCCTAAGATTAATTCAGTTCACTGGCTATGGAGAGAATAAATCCAGAGGAACTTCATGTATTTCAGACAACATTCTTCCTCAAAATAAAATAATAATAATAATAACTTAAAAATACATTCCTCTCCTAAATAAATAAATAAATAAATTTTTGATGTGTTCCTCTCCCATCCTTATTCTGTTTCCTCAGGCTTTTCGTTCTCTCTCTGCCTCCTTATCTCCCAAGCACATGAGATAGTTGTCTTACTTGTGTCCAACCTTTGCAAACCACCATGAGGTACATAGTCCCTCCTACACCATCTTTGCCATTTAGCCATTTGTGCCCAGAAGAGAATAGTCTGGGGTCCCAAGGCTTTTACAGCAGCCTCTAGGTGGTGATTTTTTGTACTTCCTTCCTTTAAGTGCTCAACTTCACTGAGCACTAATGTTCCCTGGGTTTCTAAGCGCTCACACGGGTTACGGGGTATTATAATGTTGCACTGCAGTGCCACCTAGAGGCTGCTGCAGGTAGAGACCCGGAGTTGGCCAATTCAGTGCACTCACCACCCCTTCCTTGGCTAAAGGAAAATACAGTCCTGGATTCAAATGCACTCCGCCTGTAAAGAGAAATTGTTCCGTATAAGGTCGTCTGGAACTTCTGCCTGGAACTATGGATTGTCAAGCCATCATTTGAAATGGTGTCATCAGCTTCAGTGTTTTGCTTCACGTTAGGATTTTAACTCTGAAGATTTGTGTATAAAACATCTTCTGTACCTTACGTGGTGAAGGTCTAGAAAAGAGAACGCGGCAGCTTCTGGGCCTTTCGGCTCAACTTCTCATAATTTCAGCTGTGGCTGAGCTTTGTTGAGATCTGCAGGATGAAAATTGGCTTGGCCTGTCCAGGGAACCAGGCTACAATGGAGCACTTGTGCGCTGCGCATTAAGCCAGTGGCTGCCGCATTAGAAGCCGAGGGTCCATTAGCTCTCGTTTAATGTTTCTTCTCAAGCAGATAAGTACAGGCATCAAACACCCCAGCCCTTTTATGACACATAAATCACAGGTCAGCGCCTTCCATGGAAACTCCTGTTTGCTAAGTGAGTAGTTAGGCCCAACGCTAAGAAGCAACATTTCAGCCCACTTAGAGACCCTGGGGGATGAGCCGATGACACAGGGCAGGGCCGGGAATGTCTCCCTGTAATTTAATGATTAAAACCTTTTTCCTGCTTGAGAACTGGCCCACCGTCCCAGACCTTCCACAGGCAGCAGCTCGCCACAAGAGTCACCTCGGTCCCAGTTCCGCCATTAACCTCTTTCTCAAGGAGTTGTTTTCCACAAGCCTACTGGGTGGAGAGCAGACTTTGAGACTCTATCTCTTGGCCTACCACGAATTGGATGGGGGTGGACTTTTTTTCCCACTAGATCTACAGAATCTCTCTCTTGATCATTTATGCCAAGACACACACAGACGGAAGAGGCCAGGAACTAAGCCTTGTTAATTGTAGTACCCTCAGGGAAGGTACTACAAGGAATGAACTTGGACTGCTGAGGTCCTTGGAACTACCCTGGATTCTGCCCTTCCTGGGCCTACCACAGCAGCTTTTCTGTGGGTTCCATAAGTTATGTACCTAAAAACCAGCTTCAGTGGATTCAGCCCCTATTACTAAAGCTGCTGTCTAAGAAACCCTGAGTCTTAGAGAGGACGATGGTCAGATGCAAGAGGGGACTTCTGCTCCCTAGTGCACTCCGTTGTGGAGAGACCTTCACAGCCAGCACTCAGCCTGTGGAAGCTTGGTCCTCCAACCAAAGGCAGCAACTGGCCACTCCCAGGGGCAAGGGGAAGGGATGAGGGGAGGGAGCAGGGACCCGAGCGTGCTCTGCAGACCCCTGCCAGTCACAATCTCTTCCTGATCAGCAGCAAGAAAAACACAGAAGCTGACAGTGTTTGGAAATTGTTATAACAATTTTTCAGAGCAATTTCATGTCTATCAAATCTAATGACAATAAAAAATCAGAGCTGGTATATTGTATATCTTTGGGGTTTTTTTCCATTGAATTTTCAAGTATTTTATTGTATTTTACCAAAGAAAAAAACTCACAAATGATTGGAAATAAAAAATAAACAAAACAAAACAAAAATACCCACACATGGGCCCCTCACTGCCAACAGTTTAAAGAGCACTACTCTAAGGGCCCCTCCATGCTCTAATTCAGGCCCCTTGGCCATCTAGCTGGCAGAATCTTGCTTAAAGACAAGAATACAGACGAACCTTCTCTCCAAGGGAAAGCAATGACTTGCAGGCAGAGGCAAAGCCTCTTATTTACATCTGTTTATAGGGAGGACCTTTCCCTGAATCCGACAGGTCAGAGGTGGGGCCCCCAGGCATTCTGGTATATGAAACCCCTAAGACCCATAGCATCCTGATGGAGTTTAGACAAAGTATTCCAAAAGGAAGGCCAAAAGACTTCTCAAGGGCAAACTTTGGGGCTGCATCGAGAAACCACACAAGTGACCAAATGAGTTTGGGGGACTGCTAGTGCCTCTAGTCAGGGCTCCTCTCTGCTAGCTCCCCAGGGACCCCCTACACACACACACACACACACACACACACACACACACACACACACACACACCTTCCCGAGCAGGACCTCCCTCTCGTAGCCAGTAGGAAGAGCACAGATATGGAGAGGGCCCACTCTCACATTTTCTCCTCTCCTTGGATACACTCAGCCTGGATCTCACCTTATCCTCTCCAAGGAAGAGAAGAGGCCGTCAGGCACAGGGATGTGCCAAGCCCTTCTCTAATTCCCTCCATGTGGGTCCAAAAAATGAAACATGGACATGGAAATAAATTTTTTAAAAATTGGGGGTCCCCTTCACATGGAAAAGTGAGAGAAGTAGAAGCGGAAGAGGAGTAAGAAATCCGTGGAGAGTGGGCTAGAAAACCAGGGAAAGGCAAGAGGGACTAAAGAGCTAACAGATTCCGCGAGAGCCAGGCCGCGGACCGTCCCAGGGCCTAGCACAGTGCCCGCACGCAACGCTCTAGACAAATGTCTGCGGGGTGAAGAAAAGAAGGGAAAGTTGAGGCAGGAGCAAGGAGGGAGAAGGCGCCCACTGGCATGCAGCTGCTCCACTCCTCAGGCCCTCCTCACAGGAGGGGCACGGTGGCCCAGCTGCCCACTGAGGCAGCAGGCAGGGGTGAGGGGTGACAGTCACTAGGCAGGGTGACGGCTGTGCAGCGACTGCTCTGAAGAGAGACTCCTTGCTGTTCTCCCTGTTTCTATTTTTCTCCTTTTAAAAAAAAATGTTTTGATACAGGGAAGAGTCACTGATTTCATTTGAAACAATTCCCAAACAGGATACGGAGCCTCAAACAGCTCCTCGGTCCTTGGCAAGTGTCGGGCGCAGGTGTTTCTCGCAAGTGCCGGGCCGCACGTAGGGGAGCCCTGGGAGGTGGCACAGAGGCCACGGGGCGGCCCGGGGCGCGGGCGGCTAGGGGCACGGAGCCCAGTGGCCTCCCCCGCACTTCAGGAATTAGCCTTTTCCCACAAGCCGCCCTTGCCCTCTCGCTAACCTCACCTCCAGCCCCCAGTCTTTAGTATAATAGGAGTTTTCAATCCCTATTTCTGTCATTTGTAAGCTAAAAACCAACCACGGTACCAAAGAGGGAGCGAAATGGAAAAGGTGGAAATGCGGAGGATTGTTTGATAACAACACACACACACACACACGCACACACACACACACACACACACACACGCAGCCTGGACTTTTACCTACACTACACAGGCTAAAACAAACCTGTGAACACTAATAGAGTTGAATCGAAAGTTCATCAACAAAAACCAGTGCGCACGCTTATTTCTAATCCAAGTCTCTAAGTAAAATGGAAACGAGGAGTATTGAAGTATGAAGGAATATCTCCAACCTGCTGAACTTTATGAGTAAGTAACCACGGACAAACAGTTAAACAAAGAGTTACCACATAAACCAGCAATTCCATTCCTGAGTATAACATACGCCCAAGAGAAAGGAAAACTTATGTCTAGATGAAAATTTCTATATGGATGCTGATGGCAGCATTCTTTTTATTTTATTTATTTGAGAGAGAGAGAGAGTGAGAGAGACAGAAAGCACGAGCCGGGGGAGGGTCGGAGAGAGAGGCAGACTCCCTACTGAGAGGAGAACCCAAAGTGGGACTCGATCTTGGGACTCCAGGATCATGACGGCCAAAGGCAGACGCCTAACCAACTGAGCCACCCAGGCGCCTGGCAGCATTCTTCACAGTAACCAAAACGTGGAAGCAAGCCAAGTGTCTGTCGAGTGGTGAATAAATAAATAAAATGTGGTTTATGCATACACTGGCCTATTATTTGGCACTAAAAAGGAATGGAGTACTGATCCATGCTACGTCATGGACGAACCTTGGGAACGTGATGCTGAGTGAAAGCCATTTCACAAAGGACCACATATTGTGTGATTCCAATTATATGAAGGGTCCAGAATAGGCAAGTCTATAGAGACAGAAAGTAGATGGAGGTTGCCAAGGGCAGGGAGGGGGAGGGAGATGGTGGGATTGGGGCGTGACCGTTTAAGGATATAGGCTTTCCTTCTGGAGGGGGGGTTAATAAAATAGCCTAAAATTGACTATAGTGATGATAGCTTAGCTCTATAAATATACTAAGAACTGTGAATCCTACACTTTAAATGGGTGAGTTGTATGGAATGTGTCCAGGTAAAAAAACTAGGAATAAAAACAAAACAGGAGAGGTCATTTCCCAAGGAGAGATAGGAAATGTGGGGCAGGTCCAGTGGATTTCATGGACCCCCTCTGGCAAGGAAAGGGTCAGGAGCGCATGCTAAGTCTTGAAGTACCGGGAATGATTTCTTTGCCTCTATGGCTCCTGCCTTCACCCAGAGGGTCTGAGGTAGAAGCCTCTCCCCTTTCCCCTGTGTTTCATAATGGAAAGGACTGGTAAGTGCTGACAGAGTTACCCTAATAGAGATGTTCATATTTTTGGATTATAATCATAAACCCTTACAATATCTGAGTCTGAGTCTTAGGAACAACCTCTTTTACTGGATTTAGGTGTGTTCCCGGACACCTTTTCAGAGCCAAGAGGCAGGAAGGGACAAGAGGAGCTGTGCTGATGCTGGACGTCTCAGCAAACTTCTCACTTCATATGGTCAAATAAAATGTGTGGGTGTTTAAAAGATAAAGAAACCCTTAGCCATCCAAAAAGAAGGAGTTATCCAGAACAACTCGGCCCTGAAGTTTCCGGGCAGCTGACATCTCATGGTGTTCTTCCCAGAAGTTACAAGCACCCCGAGGCCCACGTTCCCCTCCGGGGAGTTCCAGAAAGTCATTCACAGGCTTTCAACACCTCTGGCAACTGCTTCCCTCCACCTGTGGACGTGACCCCCAGACCTTTCTCAAGGCCCTGGAGATCTGATATCTAGCCCCCAAGATGCTCCACAATTTTGTCCAACACACAGCCAGTTGACCCGGGGCCACAAATGGCCCATGCCAAACATACCCCAGAACACAAGTCACCAGAAAAGTCTGAACTGGCCCCTGGATGAGCCCTCGTCCAGTGCATGACTGGTAACCATTTGTTGGCATAGATAGGCCAGGAAAGAGGCCGGGAAGAAAAACACAGCAGTCTGCCCATTACACCAGCCGTATTTTCTTGCCCACGGAGAAAATAAGGCACAGCGCAGAATCCCACAACTTCCAACCGAAAAGCTGAAACTGTTACATGATGCTAGCTGCTCTAAACTGCACAAAACATGACCTGGGAAAAGGTCTGCTGGGTTTTCTGGCACTTCACTAAGCCCCAGAATGATAAGCAGGACCGAAGTAACATCAAAAGCCCCAGGAAATCAAGACCTGGGAGAGCCACTGTTTCTATTTTTTATTTGCATTCTCTCTCACCTAGAGCCCAGTTACAATCAAGCCCTTTCTCTGAGCTTGCCATACCAGAAGCTGGAACTGGCAACTCAGTGCCTTGCAAAGGTTTTTACAAACAACGAGCACTTGGTAAATGCTCCGGGACATTGCTAGCTAATGAATGGGTTAATTAATGATTTCAGAAGATGGTTTTGAAATCAAGAAGAATACAATTTAGTCATCCCTATTTTGGTAATCTCTCCATTGTCTTATCTAGGATCTTCTTAAAATGAACGTGGTCCCAGTATCACAGAGCCTGGGAGGGACCAGAGACACTGTTCTTGTCTACTGCGATGTCCCCGAAGCCACCTAAGAGGACAAGAAGGAGGCCAAGGAGAAAAGGC
Source organism: Nasua narica (assembly GCA_028533885.1). Lineage (NCBI taxonomy): Eukaryota > Metazoa > Chordata > Mammalia > Carnivora > Procyonidae > Nasua > Nasua narica. Next base: position 71,189,830 of record CM052797.1, read on the forward strand.
ATCTGAGATCTCCAGTCCCACTTTGGTTAGTACATTAGGGTGAGACACAGACTCTTAGTAACATTGGCCATCTCTGCCACGGTTAGGGTTGGATAGATTTGCAATCCACCCAACAGCTCTATTTTCATGGGAGGTTCATGAGGCACAGGACCACAGCGGAAAGATCCTAGTGACTCGATAGGCAGCATCATACTATTGTTTCTCCCTCTTCGTGCCATCCCTGGGACCTAGGGATCTGGTGGGAAGAAGTAGAGAAATCGACAGCAGCTTCTTGGCGCTCCTGGGAATAAGAGGCAGAAGGCACAGAGAGCATTGCTCTTTAAATGAGTGGCTATTGGCAGGGAATGTTGTGAGGAAGCATGAAAGCATTAGTAAACAAGATAGATTTGCCTTCCACGCTCATGGAGCCTAGGATTCTGTTTTATTAGAAGTTGCCCAGCAAGCGCAGGTAGAAGAGAATGGAGCCCCGGGCTCAAGGGTGACAAACAGTCTTGCTCTGGACACTAGCTCAGTCTCCCAGCCTCGCCTCCAGCTCCAAACATTCATTTTCAGGCCCCGCTCCTTCCGTCATCACCTTAAAGGTGTGTCTACGTTCTTGGTTCCTGTATTTGTATGCCAACTAATACAGATGGCTTCCCCTCTTTAATCCTCAGACATGACAATCCATAAGCTGTATTCCTGCTGCCTTCCTGGACTCCGAGTAGGCCAGTCAGCCTCCCTGCACATCAGCCTGTGCTGACCCACGGGTACCTGCAGGGCTAGGACACAGGGTCTGACCTACTCCCGTGGTTTATGCCACCAGGCCGTTTATCCGATTTGGATAAAAAGCTTACAAACCGTGAATTCAATTTTATTGCTTCTTTTACAGGTGAGACAACAGAAGTTCAGCGAGAGGAGAAGACTTCCCCATGATGGCACAGCTAGAGGGTCGTGGAGACGGGCCTAGGCCTTAGGGTCCTGACCCCCGTGCAGTTTCTCTTTGTACTCTTCTCCTCTGGAAATCCTAGCAAGACTAGTTTCTCGAACACACGTTCCTCATAGAAAATTCTCTGCCCCTGAAGATTGCATCCATGAGAAATGTTTGTTTTCAGTGTTCTGCAGAGGTGCCCATTTCCTCTTGAAGTAGGGCTTCTTTGATCGCAAGTGACAGAAATCCATTGAGAATGCTTAGGCCAAAATGAGGAACTTTATTATAAGGGGCTCATGGAACTCGGGACAGGAATGCACCTAGGCCCCAGGTATAAGTTGGAAGTAGGGACGCAGACAGCTTTAGAAATCTCTCTCCAGGGACACCTGGGTGGCTCAGTTGGTTGAGCAGCTGCCTTTGGCTCAGGTCATGGTCCCAATGTCCTGGGATTGAGTCCCACATCGGGCTCCTTGCTCAGCAGGGATCCTGCTCCTCTCTCTGCCTCTGCCTGCCTCTCTGCCTGCTTGTGTTCTCTCTCTGTTAAAATAAAATAAATAAAATCTTTAAAAAAAAAAAAAGAAAGAAAAGAAATCTCTCTCCAGATCCTGATTCACACCATCTTCCACTCTCTGCAGGCCAGATTTCTCTACTATGCTATCCTGTGGTGGAACACAGGATCCTACCTGCTAGCCCCCGCACACTCATTCTATTTTGGTCAGTTTCAATGAAGAATCAGTTATATATAGTAAAAATTATTCTTTGTTAAGTGTATAATTCATGAGTTTTGACAAATGTATACAGTCATGTAGCCACGGCCACAATTAAAATATAGAACACATCCATCACTATAAACAGGTCCTTTGTGCTATTTTCAGTCCATCCTCTCCCCCACCTTCAGCCCTGGAATTGCTGGTCTTCTATTCTCACCATTTTGACTTTTCTAGAATTTCATATAAAGTCAGACAATATGCAGTATCGCTTTTTTTTTTAACTCAGCGTAATGACTTTGAGATACAGCCATCCTGTTCTTCTGAGTATTTGTGGTTAGTTCCCTTTTGTTATTTTCTTGTATAAATATACCACAATTTGTTTATCCTCTGTTGATGGACATTCGGAGTGTTTCCAGTTCAGGGCTATTATGAATCAAGAGGCTATGACCATTCATGCACAGGTCTTTGTGTAGACCTATGTTTATGTCTTCGTTTTTCTTGGGGAAATATTTAAGAATGGGATTTACTGGGTCATGCTTTAGGTGTACGTTTAATTTTATAAGAAACTCTCAAACTGTTTTCCAAGTGGCTGTACATTCTGTGTTTCCACTAGCCATGCGTGAGCATTCCAGCCCCTTCACATCCTATTAAACACTTATTATGGCCAGTCTTCTTAATTTTAGCCATTCTAATAGTATGCAGTGCTATCTCACTATGATTATAATTTGTATTTTTCTAATAAATAATGATGTTTAGTATCTTCCACAGGCTTATGGGCCACCCATATCTCTTCTTCAGTGAAGGACTTGTTTAATTCTTTTGTCAATTTTTGGAGGGTTGTTTCTCATCCCTTCTCAGCCTTTCGGCTGAGATCAAGTGCAGGGTTGTTTCTCTTCTCATTGAGTTGGAAGAGTTTTTATATATTCTATATATGAGTCCCTTATCAAATATGTGTTGTGCAAATATTTCCTCCCAGTCTGTGTCTTGTCCTTTGATTTTTCTCAACAGTATGTTTCAAAGAGTAGCTTTTTTGTATACGAAGTCAAGCTTATGAATTTTTCCTCTTACAGTTCCTACTTATTGTGTCCTATCAAAGAAATCTTTGCCTAATCCAAGGTATTTCCTATGTTTTCTTTCCTATGTTTTCTTCCAGAAGTTCTATAGCTTTACATCCATGGTCCACTTTGATTTTTATTTCTGGTGCCTCTCTCACTCACTCTCATTCACACTCTTTCCCTCTCTCCTTAAACCTAACTCTCTGGGGTAGGACTCTGGGAACCTGGGTCTAGTGTTCATTCCTAAACCAATCTACATGGCCAGAGAGCCAGTGAAAATCTCTCACCAGCCCAGCTTGATCACATGCCTGCTCTGGTCCAATCAACAGCGTTCAGGGCTGTTCAGAAAATATGGCTGCCACCAGGACCTCTGTGGATGGGAAAGGAGCTGATTGGTATTCAAAGAATGAGGATTTATTACAGACTGGAAAGATAACCTAGTAAGTGTCCATATACCCTGTAATCTGGCTCTACCTATCTAACACTTATTTTAAGCAATTAACTTGGAATCTTACAAGGTTTCTTATTATTGAATGAACAGATCTTACCAATATTCAAACACAATCCTCTATATTGCCCAATGGAATTCTAGTCATCCTTCCCTGCCTAACCTACTGAAATAGGTTGTGAAGCTATTCACCCCTGTTGTGAAGCTTAGGGGGACTCCCCAGACCAAGTTAACACTACTATGGCACTTTAGACATACTTGTCTTCTCCAACAAACTGTTAGCTCCTTGAAAGCAAGAACCTTATCTGTTTGTCTCTGTCCCAAAAGCTAGTTTAATTCTTGGCACATGATATTTTTTGGTAATTTTTAAATGTTGGGTTTCTCCTGTAACTATTTTTCAAATATCAATTAGATGATAAGAGAATGACAACATTGAAGACGCTCAAGCAGTGGAATAACTTTGCAGAATTTTTTACAAGAAAGACCCTCTGAGATTGATAGCTAATTCACACTCAGTGGAGGAAAAAAATAACAGTAGAGAAATCTAATATTAGTCTCACTCTGAATTTTCACCCTTGCCAGGGGAAACATAATTCAAGTGCTTCCTTGTAGTCACGATGTACAATGTGGAGCTGAGACCCACGTGATGAGGAATAGCATCCTGACCAAAGAGCACATGACCAAAGAGCACTAAGATCAGTGGAGTCTACCACATTTAATATCCCATCATTCTTAATAACAACACAACTGCTACTCTGCTGGCATAGATGCCCAAGAATAGCAGATATTAGAAGGAAAGTCTATGGTAACAAATCACGATAAATGAAACATTCTGGAAATTTTACAAAGAAGAATATGGCCTTCGAATAGAAGCTTCTAGATAGAATTCAGGGCAGAAATTGCCAAGAAGCAAAGTAGGAGCTAATCAGGTCAGAGTCACAATAAGTTTAAATAAAAACTCCACAGGTATTAAATATGAGAATAAAGGCTATAACTGTCGTAGAGTTCTTGGTTTAAAAATAAAACAATTTCTGAATGTTTAGAACAGAATCTTTAAATAAAAGTATATAGAGGCACAGAGAACAAATTCCCATCATAAAATCTTTACATAAATCTTAAGCAAGGGTGGCAAGTACACATTCTACTTCCTTTTCGAGTGCCAATGGAGGCTCTTTGAAAGATACAAATGTGTGAAGCAGAAAGACTCCAGGGTGTGTGGAAAGAACAGAGGATCACCTTTCCTGAGCTCTGGCCTCTGTGGACTCCCATTATTCTAGAGTCTTTTTGGCCCCAGCCTTGTTTCCCACTGAGCCTGCCCCCTTGTGCTGCGTATTTGGGTAATCCTATGGAGGTCCTCCCGACATGCGCATCACTGTGAATGGGTAGACAAAAGTGGCTTCTGGATCTCTTCAGCAAAGAACAAATGACTCTGAATATAGACCAAAAAAGATCAACAGGCAACTCAAGTATCTAGATGGGAGGCAGAAGACAAGTACAGAAAGATTTTTTAAAAACATGTTTAGATTCAGTTGACCTCAAGGACTGGATGACTCAAGGGAAGGACCCTCGGTCTGAATTAGGCTGGAAGCTGGCAACGAGAGCCAAATCTTGCTTCTTGCTGGAATACCACCTGAGAGGAACTCTGCCACAATCTGGAAGGTCTTGGACTACATTTTGGACTTTATACACTATCTTAGGTTACAATATGAATAAGGGGCTTAATTCATTTTGCCCCTTTATGCACAGGATATGAATTTGTATTTGATTTCTGTTTCTTATGGCTTCTCTGCCGGTTTCGAGAGAGGGATAAATCTAAGCTAACTGGGCACATATAACAAATTCCAAGAAACAGAAAATTTTACATACTTGTTACTGCCTAACTTTGCCATCTGTCCTATAAACGCAATTTCAAAAAAAAAAAAAAATGTAGACTCCTATTTAAACAATTGTTGTTTCAGAAATTCCCGGTATTGGGGCGCCTGGGTGGCTCAGTGGGTTAAAGCCTCTGCCTTCGGCTCAGGTCATGATCTCAGGGTCCTGGGATCAAGCCCCGTGTCAGGCTCTCTGCTTGGCAGGAAGCCTGCTTCCCCCTCTCTCTCTGCCTGCCTCTCTACCTACTTGTGATCTCTCTCTACCAAATAAATAAATAAAATATTAAAAAAAAAGAAAGAAAAAGAAATTCCCGGTATTTACTGAAATTTGGTATTTTAATATCATTTATGAATATTTTTTATTCCCTCTTATTTACTGGTAAAATTGTTTACTATTCAAATTTTGGTAAATTTATGGTAATTTATTTACAATAGTATTTTTCACACTGAATTTGGAAATTCTGAGAGATTTCTAGAAATCAGGCCCATGGACAACCAACAATTGTGTGATGCTGGTGCCTCTGAGATACTCATATGGAAAGGCTGGTACTTCTGTTTCTAAATAAGAAACAGCTATCCAAAGACCTGCCTAAAGTTTGCATTTTCCCAACTCTCAGAATTCTTCTATTTCACACCAAATCTAAGGGTTAGGGCTTGAAAAAACGTAATTTGAAGGAGAGGTATATGACTGGACAACAAGCTCTCTTGTTCACGTGTCCAAACTTTGTATCTGTTCTCTAAACCCGACTCCCGGTGACTTAACCAAAAGTTAATCCAATGGAAAGCAACTTGGTCAAAAGCAATTTGGCTAAAAGCAGTTTAAACAGCATGAAATAATTTAGTTGATATAAAAATTTGATTGGAGGGGCGCCTGGGTGGCTCAGTGGGTTAAAGCCTCTGCCTTCCACTCAGGTCATGATCTCAGGGTCCTGGGATGAGCCCCACATCGGGCTCTCTGCTCAGCGGGAAGCCTGCTTCCCCCTCTCTCTCTGCCTGCCTCTCTGCCTACTTGTGATCTCTCTGTCAAATAAATAAATAAAATCTTTAAAAAAAAATTTGATTGGAAATTATTGACACTAGTTACTGGTATTTTTCTTTCAAGTATTATTAACTTCGAAGATACCTTCCATGGGTCTCTTCTTCCTCCCCACTCCCCAACCATGGGTCTCTTCTTGAAAGTTACTGAAGGTGTTTTTCTTTTTATTTAAAAATTTTTATTTAAAAAATTCAATCATTCCTTCTCTGTTCTGTTTATGATAGTGAAAATTTGGACTAGCCTAGCTGTCTAATGATAGGAGATGAGTACCATACCTGAGCTCTACTACAATCCATGATCTCTCATCCTTAGTTGGCAAACCTTCACCTTGTCCTCAACCCACCCCAACTCTGCCTTCTACTCTCACTCTCAACAGAACACTTTGCCTCCTTCTGCAGAGAACAATTAGAAAACACCAGACATGAAGCCTCACGTTCTACTTCAGCCGTCTGTGACCTTACCTGTATCTTCCTGTCTCCTCAATGGAGGCATCCTACCTTTATATAAAGCTGCTCCTTCAAGAACTTGTACTCTGTGCTCTAGAGCTTCTCTCTCTGCCTCTGTCTCTGTGTCTCTCACTGTTTCTCTCTCTGTGTCTCTCTCTTTGCCTCTGTCTCTGTTTCTCTCTCCCCACTTCTCTGTCCCTCTCCCTTGCACCCTCATTCTCTCTCCCTCAATCAACCTCTGTTTATCCAGTGCCTTTAACCTCTCTTTTACTCAATCAGTATATAAGCCCTCCACAGAAGTCTCTTCATCCTAAAAAACAATAAAGACTCTTAATTTGACATTCCCCTCCAGACCCCCCTTGCTTCCTCCCCTCACAGACAAACCCTACTTGGAGTCATCAGCTCTCTCTGCTTCTACCTGCTCTCTTCCCATTCTCTCCTAAACCCTCCTGAATCTGGCTTTGGCTAAGATCACCTATGCTGGTGGCCGTCACGTTGTCAAGCTCAATGAATATGTGTCTGTGCTCATCGCTCTTGACCTCTCTGCAGTACTGGCTGCCAACCATTCCCTCCTTATCAAAATTCCATTTCTTTGGCTGCCATGATAACTCTCCTTTCTGACTTTTCTCTTCCTTCTATGGCTACTCCTCATTCTCTTCTCTTCTCTTCTCTTCTCACTCTCTTCTTTTCCCACTCACCTTTTAAAGACCACTGTTTCCTAAGTCCCTTTCTTCAGACTTCTGAAGCTCTTCTCCCTCATCACCTGCTCTCCCTGGGCCATCCCAGCCCACCTTGGTGGTGGGTGAAGGAGAGGTATATGACTGGACAACAAGCTCTCTTGTTCATGTGTCCAAACTTCGTATCTGTTCTCTAAACCCAACTCCAGGTGACTTAACCAAAAGTTAATCCAATGGAAAGCAACTTAGTCAAAAGCAATTTAGCTTTTGACATTTATCCCACGGACATTTAGTAGAGCACAATGGTGAAGGATGTGGACTCTGAGTTTGAATCCCAGTTCCATCAGCAAGCCACTCCCTAAGCCTCACTGCCTCATCCATAAAGTGGGACCACAATACTTTTGTCTTAAGATTACCATGATCATGCATGTGAACAATAAGCACGTGCTTGGAGTTATGCTAATAATTAGCTCAATAAGTGCTATCTATTATTATTATCTTGCCTTAAGCTCCAAAATATCTACAGGTTACAAAGGTACAGCTCATCACCAGAAATAATGCAGCATCACTACCAGCTGATCACCCAGGCCAGGAGATGGGACAAAGCACCTCTTATCTCTTTAGGTCACCTTCCAATCCCTACACAGTCCACCAGGGATGGTCTTCTTTGGACACAGAACATGCTCTCCTTTGCCCACTCTCCAGTCCTCTTCCCCTTTCTACCCCTCTGTCCTCTGTTAGGGTCCTAGCTCCACCCTGCCAGCATCACCCCAAGCAGCCTGGACTGCTGCTGGCTCTCTTGGATGTGGGTTCCTCCCTCCAGCCCTCTGCAGAAGCAGGCCTGGGTTTTCAGAGTCTTCCAAAGGGGTCCTACAAACCTATCTCTAGCCAATGACGACTGCCTCTTACAGAGTTAGATGCTGGGGTGAGGCCTGGAAGAGAAAAAACAGGGGGAAGGGGACAGAGTGGCTTATTCTGGCCCCATATTATTATTATTCTATCATAATTAATAACTATTATTCTATGTCTAGACACATGCATATAGATAAGACGTTCATCTGTACTAGACTGTATTTAAACTAGATGTAAAATAACCAAGTCTACAGGCACTAAAATGTCTTATTATACCTTAAACTCGATATGCCTAATACTAAAATACTTTTTCTCCCAATATTTCTTCTGTTGTATTCACCACCTACCCTGCTGTGCAAAACGGGAAGCTAGGAACCCTCCTAGCCTCCTTCTTATCCTCTGGGTCCCCTCATTCCACTTCTGCCTCCTGAAGATCACCTACTCTTTTTTTTTTTTTAAGATTTTATTTATTTATTTGAGATAGAGACAGTGAGAGACAGCATGAGAGGGGAGAAGGTCAGAGGGAGAAGCAGGCTCCTCCCAGAGCAGGGAGCCCGATGCGGGACTCGATCCCAGGACTCCGGGATCATGACCCGAGCCGAAGGCAGTTGCCCAACCAACTGAGCCACCCAGGCGCCCCAAGATCACCTACTCTTCATCACCCCTGCAACCACTCATCACCCAGATCCTACCTCGAGTCATGCCCTGCGCCAATCAGCTCTGAACTAAACAGGCCTGGGGTGATCTGTGCTTCTCCAAGGCACTGGGGCGATCTGTGCTTCTCTCTGTGCCGGTGCTATGACGTCATGGGCTCACTGTGGGCCCCGGCACAACCGGCTTTATGCCCTCAGTGCAAGGGAGGCTGGCATCGAGTGAGTGTGCAACGCATAGCTGATGAAGTCAGGGAAAGAAGAAAGGAAGGAGGAAAGGAAGAAAGGATTGGAAGGAGAGACGGAGGAAGGGGAAAAGGCAACAGAAGTCGATTGTTGATCATACAACTCTTTCTTTTGATATTTTGGGTATCAACTACTCAGACCCATACATCGTCCCTGCCTCTCCTGTCTGGCCCAGCCTGCTTGGAGGGCTAGGGCAGTTTGAAATCACAGAAACTGTTCTTTACCGACCATGGAGAGAAGGTAGGAGCTGTCTCGTACTTAATGATTCTCCCTTCACCCTAAATATTTCCGACTCTAATTCCTCCTTTAAGGCAGAGCGCTTTCGAAGACCCTAGGACAGGCACATACTATGAGGGTTTAACCAGCAGAAGTGTCCCTGGGACTCTACCATGCAGCTGCTCCTCACCTCCCAGGACATCCACTTGCCTTTGTTAATAAGATCATTCTACACTGAATTGCTTAAACCTTCTCCTTAACCTGTAGATTTCCAAACGCTTTCAAACTATTTATTAAAGAGGCTTGACCTTTTCTTTTGAACACTTCAGTAACATTTAAACAAATCAGAATTTTTCTTAAAAAAAATAATAAGGGTATAATGTTCACCCAGTGAGGTACAGAAAATGTCAGTTCCCACTTGTCAGAGATTCAGGATGTGGGTTTAGGTGCAACTGGTATATATTGTGATTCTCCTTTAACAGGCCACTTGTACAATGGTGATATCCTTTCAAAACCGGAACTTATGACATAAAGAGAGACTTCATCATGTAGAACCGTCACCTAAGGAAAAGCATTTTGCTTCCCGACATGCCAGCATACACAATGTTACCATTTCAATGCACGCATTTTTCTGCTTTGGATGTTATCTAAGTATTTCCTGAATTTCCATGGATTCCCTGTTGCCCCTTGTGATTCCAGAACAGTGACGGTGATCTAGCTCGGCCCGGTCCTTATTCTCACGTGTGTGTGTGTGTGTGTGTGTGTGTGTACGCACACACACACACACACACTGCTTGTACTGCTCACAGAAATTGAGATGTCTTCTTGTTAGAGCTTCGCTATCAATAGGATCTTGGGCACGGACAATTTTCCTACAGTTTAGGTTATTCTTGCAAGTATAAACTTGCCTAACTGCATGCTGCAGGTATATCCAACCCCAGGAATCACCAATTACTATGTGGCTGTTAGGTCCACTGGCCTCTTCTCAGTCCTCCCCCTTATCAGCCTTCACAAGCACAAGACACAGCTGACAACGACCGCTTTCTTGAAGATCCCTTGATTCTTGGCTTGGACAACACCATTTAGAGAGTCCGAATCCTACATGGGGCAGAAGCCAAGAGAATAATGGATGGCACTGGGTTGGGGGAGGCTCTCAAGCCTGCAAATCACTCTTGTGGGAACAAAAGACATATATCTTTTTGCACAAATTCCATTGTTGAGCCTGTGCCAGAAAGTGGGTCATTATGGAGTCACATCCTTCCCCTGAGACAAGTGACTCAGAAGGAGAGAAAAGGGTTAATAGTCCCATCTTCAGCCATGAAAGCAGAGAGAATGAATCAGGGAAATTCCAGTTAGCGTCTCAGCAAGGGAGTCGGGAACACAGACAGGGAATCAAAACCACATGAATTTTTTAAGATTCTCTAAATCTTATGAGTTTGTGGATTTTATTAATCCCATTATATTAGGCAGCAGTGATTAGGAATAAAATTTATTTCAGAAATAAACAGACAAGTAAATAAGAAAATCCGGTTGCTTGTCTTCGGGGACCCAGAGGAATCTGAAGGAGCTTGGGACACGGCCTCCCCAGGAGGACAAAACCATAATGGAGCTCAGAACTGGTTGGGACGCCTGGGTGGCTCAGTTGGTTGAGCTCCTGCCTTCGGCTCAGGTCATGATCCCAGTGTCCTGGGATCGAGTCCTGCATCGGGCTCCTTGCTCAGCAGGGAGCCTGCTCCTCGCTCTGCTTCTGCCTGCCTCTCTGCCTGCTTGTGTTCTCTCTCTGTTAAATGAATAAATAAAATCTTTAAAAAAAAAAAAAAGAACTGGTAACATCAGCACCCAGGAGGAAGAGAAGCAGGTCACATGCCTACACCTGTCGCCGGGGCCAGAGGAGAAAAGGACAGACGTGACTGGTCTGGCAGGGGTGTGTGGGGCTACTCAGCCTCCTTTGCCAATTCCTTTTCCTTTACTTTCCCCTGAAACGCTGACGATTCTTATATCTAAATTCCCAGCCATGGCCTCTCTCCGGACTCCAGACCCACATTCCCGACGGTACCGACACAGGTACCTGGAGCTCAGCATATCCGAAATGAACTCGTCGTCCTACCATCTCCATCCCATACGTGTGCCCTCTCCGGGACTCTGGATCCCAGTGGAAGACGATGCCAAGCTCCCGAGCACCCAGCCGAGACACACAGCACCATCTCAGCTGTCCTCCGCCCCTCTCTAAGCTGTTAGGCATAAGGCCCATCTGTGAGACACCGCGAGCCCCCCTCTTTTGCTCCTCACAGTCCCTCTCCTATCTCCAGCCCTGCATGCTCCGCTAATATGACTGCAGTCGCCCCGTAGCAGCACCACTTCTGTCTCCAGCCGATGGCAAGTATGATTTTTATAATGAATCTTCACAACTGAAGGGGAATTTATTTCTATCCTGAACTGTGTTTAGCCCTTGTGCCTTTAATTACATTCATGGGCAGAATCACTAACCTTGTCAGTTTAAACTAATGTCATTATCTCTAGCTTAAAGATCTTCTATAACCCCCTATTTTTTTCCCCTAGGATCACTTCCCAAAATAAAAACCCTTGTCTCAGGCTCTGCATTCTGGGGAAACCCACGCTAAGACAGGCTAATCCTTCCTGCTGTATGGTCTGAAGAGTTTCAAAGCTACATCCCCCCCTCCCTTGTGCCTGTTTGTGATCCAGGTTCTACCCAACATCATGTAGACTTTAAGGGTCCAACTGAGCCACGCAGGTAGTGGTAACATAGAAGATGGGCCAGTGTGGCTGCCAGAGTTCTGTTCTGTGGCAGCTATGGCTGGGGTTTCAGTCTCCAATCGCTCACTCATAGGTGCCCAGCAGTGGGCAGGCGCTCTAGTAGGGTCTCCCCCAGCCCCACCACCTGATACGGTTGGAACTTCTCCAGGCTGCGCTGCTCCTGCCTGGTCCCTTCTAACCCTGGTTCTCTGGTTTTCCTGGAAATTCCAGAAGCTATTAATGCCCTGTAACAAGTTTCTTTCTGTCACAATTAGCCTCTATGGTTCTGCTTCCTGAGATCAAGAATCCTAATTCAAGATAATTATTTACAGTCCTATTCCACAGTAGAGATTTGCTTTTGTTTGTTATAAGAAGGAGAAGACGTCACATCATATTTATTATTGAGCAGAAATTTATCTTATTAGGTGTTGAAAGAAATTTTTACTTTCAGGAGGTTTTGCTGAAAGCTTTTATATTTCTATTTGTGAGAATTCATTTAGGTAACTTGAGTCGATGTTTTGGTATCAAACATGAAAGCAAGAATGTTATAAACCCTGGGTTATAAGGTTCTATTAACACTTAGTGTATTTTAATAATAATAGCTATGTTTTTAGTGCCTATTACGTGTCAGGTACTGACAAGTTCTCAGTATCTGATTAATAGTCATAACTCAGAAGCTGAAGTTCAAATCACACAAATCGTAAATGATAGATCCAGTGTTTTAACCCAAGTCTTTCTGACCGCAAGGCCATGCCCTCTCTCCTGTGTTCTGGCCCTCCCTGACCAAAAGCCTTTCTAAAATCTGAGCCACACACTTCTCGTCAGGATTTTGGCCTCCAGTTCACACTACACTATCAGCCAAACTCCCAGGGGAAGTGCTGGGTTCAGGGAGACAGAGTTGTGGTTCGCCTCATTGAAGCAAATCAGCAAAATATTCTCCTGAGCTCACAGTGGCTGTATTAGTAAGAATTGGGTTCTGCTGTGAGAAATGGAATAATCCAAAATAACTATAGCTTAAACAAATTAGTTTATCTCTCCAACTTTCAAAAAGTAGAGCAGTTGGTTAGTCCAGAGCTGGAAGAGGGCTCCATGCTCTCAGGGACCCAGCCTTCTCCCATCTTGCTGTTCTGCTATAGGGTCGCTTCTTCCAGCCCCATGGTTACTTCATGACCCAAAATGGCTGCTGGAGTTAAGCTATCACATCTACACTTCTGCCAACAAGAAGAAATACACACAGTCCCTTTCCTTTAAGGACAGCTCCCGTAAGTTGCATTCACCACTTCCACTAAGGTCCATTAGCCAAAACTTAGCTAATATGAGTTCCATAGCTGGAAGGAAAGCTGAAAAAAAATACAGGCTTTATGCTGGGCATCCATGTACCAAGCCAAAAATCTGGGCTCTTACTATTGTAAAAGAAGGGGAGGACAGGTATCAGGGGACAGCTGTCAACTCTGCTACCAGAGTCTTTGACATAAATGGTCCATCTAGGTTTCTTAAATAATGTTTGCATTTGTTTTGTGGAGTAAACAAGAAATGCCCGTTTGCCTTATAGGAAAAAAAAAAGTCAAGGCTTGGAAAAATGAGGATGATGAAAACTATTTTAATATGAGGTCAGAAGACAGAAATCCAGCTGCTCTCCTGCCACCAACTCAACTTTCCCAACTACCTACTCACATTTTCAGCTTTTCGAGAAATCCTCTCTTTCTAGATGACTGCAGCCTCTCCGCAGCACTTGTACTGAAGATCCCCACCGAATCTTAGACTCAGCAGGGATCTTCAGGGCTTGGAGGCAAGCAGGGTGGTCAATTCAGTGACAGAAGTTAAATGCAGGGCAAAGGTGACAAACATCTCATAGTGTCTTCACACCATCATTTCACCTCCGTGAAAGGATTTTGCCTGGTCTCTCTCTTTCCTCTGTCTCCATTCTGTGTATGACAGTAGTGATCATCCTTCATGAGCCAACTCACTCACCATTCATTCGATAAGCGTGAGGCCTTTTCTAGGGACTTCTCCAGGGAAATTCACCTACTAAATGGGGACAAATCCTTGAACAAGTTGTTGTGCTTGCCCTCATGCACTGAAAATTCCTCCAGAGTCTAAGATTCAACAGGAATCGTCGATGTAAGTCCTGTCATCCGAAAAAAAGAGGATTTCCTGAACAAACTGTGACATCATGTGTGACATCATTCCTATAGAGGAATAAAACTGTCCCACGGGAACCTAGTGAACCTCTAGAAGATGTCAGTTAAGAGGTGGCATGTGAGGTGGTTCTTGATTCATCTTTGAGGTCCCCCCACCACCATTCCTTGCACAGTGCCAAAAACATGGGGATATTTCTGGGATACAAAATTTAATTATCCTTGGACACTGGGGAGACACATGACGAGAACTGCAAGTATTCTATTGTTCTTCAGAGAAGCAAATAGAACAACCCTTTCCAGGGACGTCCAGGCAGGTGAACAATAAGTTATGCCCCGCCCCGCAAAACACACACACCCGAATATTTCTTTATCTATCCTACTGAAAGATTTTGTAAAATCACCTATAATTGTGTTTGATCCTTCTTACAGTAAGAATATCCCTCTAAAATGGACCTCTCTCCCTACGGTAACTCTAATCTTTCCTGATTTTAAAACCTACTAAAATATAATACTAAAATACAGAAACAAGAAGTATTATAAAGATTCATTTGTGGGTGGCTGTAGGTAATTAATATATGTTATTTTCTTTCTATTCCTTAGTTAAGATCACAAACTGGTCAAAAAAATAATAATAATAATAAAATAACTGGGTGAGAAATGAATAAAATTTCCCAGAAAGGATTTTTGCTCATTTTTCAGAATCTTCTGGGGGAAGGGCATAGTGTTTTTACTTTCATTTTAATTCATTTTAGCTGCATTTACTCTAGATTTCTTATACTAGTAAGAAGTTAGAAAAAGTAGGTATCTAACAGTAGGGAACTGATTAAAGGAATTACAGTAAATTTAAAGTACTATGTATAGGTATAATATACACAAAGTTATAAGAATATAAAGTGATTATTATAACTTGAATTTTCTAATATTTAGGAAAATGTTTTCTTTTATAAAAATAAAACAGGTATAATCTAAAAGTAAATTAGAAATTGCTTTAAAACCTTAAAACCTTTTCTTTTGTTTTACTATTTTAGGGGACTTTTTTCCCTTTAATACAAGAACAAAGTGGGGCACCTGGGTGTCTGTTGTTGAGCGTCTGCCTTAGGCTCAGGTCATGATCCCAGGGTCCTGGGATCGAGCCTACTTTTCCCTCTCCCACTCCCCCTGCTTGTGCTCAAATAAATGTCAAATAAATAAATAAAATCTTTTTAAAAAATGAAATAAAAAATTTAAAACAAAAACAAAAACAGAGCATTCTCATTTCTATAATTTACAAGGAGATAAAAAAGATAACTCATGATTATGTATATCAGATATAACCACTGTCAATAAATTTATGTATATCATTTTTCACATATGTCCAAAATGAAATAATTTCAAATATACTGTTTTATAAGCCTCCAAAAATTACTTAGCTACTCCCCTTCCCACCAAAAGACACTAGCCTGGTGACATAACTAGTGCAATAGTGTATCCTTAGAAAGAGCTTCAAGAAAACTAGACAGAGGGGTGCCTGGGGGGCTCAGTCAGTTAAATGTCTGCCTTCAGCTCAGGTCATGATCCCAGGGTCCCAAGATCGAGTTACGCGTCGGGCTCCCTGCTCAGTGAGAGTCTGCTTCTCCCTCTGCCTGCTGCTCCCCCTGCTTGTGCTCTCTCTCTCTCTCTCTCTCTCCCTCTGACAAATAAATAAATAGAATCTTTTTTAAAAAAGAAAGAAAGCAAGCTAGACAGAGCTGGTAAACTCCTGGACTCTTGTGACAGATCAAGGATTCATCCTCCAATCTGAGTTCTGAGTATGGTTCTGTATGGAACATGCTAGAAACAAAGCCTCAATCCTCCTGAGCCTCCATTTCTTGGCTACAACATGAGGATAATGATGCTTGTGTCTCACAAATGCTGTAACAAATGAGGTCAGCTTTTTAATGAGCTTTGAGCTTTGGAAAAAATAACATCATAGTATTTTATCATGTTATTGTTTGCTCATGATCGGTATTACTATTATTATCATTATTACATTACCTGGCTTTGAATCTGAAGTTCTCCTTTTTAGAACACCTCTGCTGATTAGCCCCATGATGTTCTAATCACTCATGAACTCCGTGGTTGTTTATCAGTTCTAACTTGCTTGAATAAACACTCTTAACTCTTTCCCATGGCCTTTTTTTATTCCTTCCCGTAGGTGGACAACATTGTACTTCAGGGCAGGACCTAGGTTTTACACTGTGTTGACATTCCCTGAACCACCTCTCCGCCACCGTCTAGGCCGGTACCACGGTGCCATTTGCCATGCCCAAGGCCGTGGTGGCTTCTGCCTGTGGGGGAGACCCTATTGCTCCACACAAGCTCTGCTTTGTGGAAGAATGGGAGGTATGGGCCACCGGGACTCTTGTGGGAAGTTGTCCAGGTAGGAATTGCCAATGCTGGGAAAGTGCAATGTGCTGCCAGGAAAGCCGACTGCAGCCAGTAAGCCCTTGCTGAAGGCCACCTGGGGTGATCTCATCAGGGCAACACGGGGGCTGAGGAAAGGCCAAAAATTCACGACGCACCACCCTATCCTTAGCCTTTACAGTTGAGTCCTTAGATCCCATGAGCATGGGAACCTTTCTTAAAAGCGTGGTTATTCCCTTGTTCATTTAAGCCTCATTCTCTTTATCAAATACCAAGAAATCTATTTGTGGACACAACCAGGATAATCTAAAATACAGGCGCAAGCCTTCTAAGGACACCTGGGATTTCTCTCAACTAAGAATTTTTTTTTCCTCCTCTAACTCTGTTTCTTTTTTCTTCTAATTCTGATTTTAATTCTTCTTCAAAATCTTCCTTTTCTCACCCTCTGTCAATTCCTTTTTCCTGAAATGAACAGAAGTCACCTTTGCTAAGGAAAAAATACATGCATCATGTGCAGCCTCCCTCGGGAATTCACAGGCAGACACTGAGAAGATGGGGTCCTTCACAGATATTTCGTGATTTCGGTCCCCCAGGACCGACAGGCCTGACCCTCTCTGGCCCCTGTCTCCTCACTCACAACCATTTGGGACCAACGAGGGATCCAAGCTTTGAAAATAACAGGCGAGAAAACAGGTGTCTTCCTGAGAGCCCCGTGCTTCCCAGATGGGAGAAGCGATTAAGGAGAACAGGAAGTGTGTCGGCTCCTCGGCAAAGCCAGGGACAGATTGAGGATTGTGCTGTTCTGATGAAAGTGCCAAGGTCGTGATTAAATGGTTTGGAAACTATTGTTCATAAGAGGCACTTGCACAAACGTGAAACTCTCTTAACAACTCTGTTTAAATTTATCTTCAAACAAAGGGTTGTCACTGAAGAATTAGGCTGCTTCCCCACCACCGTTTCAACCTCACACAAACACCACGTCAACCTCTCAGCTCGTATTCCGGGTGCTCCCCAAGGGGCAGCCATCTCCTCCCTGCCCTCACTATGCCCTGGGTCCCCCGAGACCCCCACTGCAAAATACACAAGAGCTAAAACAGCATCCCTACCTTGGAAACTGGCCCCTGATTCCCCACGGTGGAACTTGAGGAACAATGATAACAACAAAATGGCTGACTTCTTCTCGAGGGTTCTGTGAGCGTCCAGCCCAGGTTCAAACATTCTCAAGTTCCCTTCACGCCTTCTCCTTTTCCAGGGTGGATGCTTCAGCCCACTGACCTCACGGCCTCCCACGGGCAGGAAAGCAGCCTGGACTCCCTGGGGCATGATGGCAGTGCCCCAGGCAGGAAACGACCCAAGGCCTTGCCTGTGTAAATCCTGGCCTGATATGCAAGACTCCCATTCCCACTCAAATAGGTGGAATGGTAACGCACCTGGTCCGAGCCTGGGTCCCAAAGCGACTCCCACCCCCAACACCTGGGTTGTGGGGACAACTTCCAGGGGCAGGAAGCAGAGAGAGGGGAGGATTTGTGCTTTAAAAAGATCAAAGAGACAATGAGGGCCCAAAGATGGCAAAGCGGTTCTAATGCCAAAATTTACGGCCGCATGTGTCATCTGACATTTATAGTCTCTGCAGAGGGGGAAGATTTAAGCGTGCTCCCACATACAGGCAGGACTCGCACTGGCTCCGAGAGGTCCCCAAACCCAGCTGCTCCACAGAACCACCAGGGTGCTTTCTTTGAAACATAAATTCCCAAGGTCCTCAAAATGACTGAATCCGAACTTGCAGGAGTGGGGTCTGGAAAGTGCATTTGTCAAAGCTCCCTGGAGGCGCCTAATTGCAGAGCCCGGCTTAAGAATGGCTGCAAAACATGGCCTTCAGAGTGCGCTTCCCCGGGGCCTGGAGACCTGTATGAGTTCCTGAGTTTCCCTGGAATGCCCAAGCTGCCCACCTGCTCTCACACACGCGCACGCGCACGCACACATACACACACACACACACACGCACTTCCTTACGAAGAAACAAGAGAAAATAATGATTAAAAAAAAACACAAATTCATTCCTTGTACAAGTAAAAACATGGCCGCCCTCTCCTCCCCTTTTGCCCAAGATGACTCTCCCCCAACTCACAGGGAACAACTCTGAGGAGACAGGGAGAGAGAGAGAAAGGCAGTTAGTTTCCGGGCTGATGCTTGAAGCTTGAAGCGGGTTCTGCCGTGCACAGCTGTGGGTCGCTGATGGCTGCCGCCTTCCCATGAGCCACTGTGCGCCTGGAATCGCATGGCAGATGCTCGAGCTACTTAACTCTTAGTAAGGCCACAGCAAACATCACCGCCCACTCGCCTGCTGCAAGCCTGGGGGCGGAGGCTCTCCGCACTCACTCCTACACACACGGCCGCGCTCAGCACACGGGGCTGACCGCCGGAGAGTGGGGCCACCTCGGACTTTGACCCGAACCCATGGGGTTCTCCTGCCCCGGCACCCTGAACTCAACTCCAATCCAGCACCATTTAGGATAGAAAAGGCAGCCTCAACTTATGCTTTAGACAGAGCCATACGGTTTATGACCAAAGGCAGAACAGAAATTGTATCATTTTCAATCGGAACTGGGTCCCCTTCTTCTAGCTCAAGTTCCTTTCTGAGGCCTTCCTCTGAGAATACCACAAAAAACAAATGCCCCTAATGCTGAAACGTCCTAGAAAAGATACAGATCATTCTCCCTCCCCGCCGAGGGCACCCTCTGACCCAACACACCCACATACTCAAGGGAAATGTACAAAAGACGTAGGACAAAAAATTAATTTTATGCTTCATCCCTTAAAGAAGAAACAGAGGTATGACAATAAAAACATCTACATTATCCAACTTGAACAATGCAGATCAATAGCCATCTACAAGGCTGATTTCAACGTTTAAGCAAAGAACAGTAATAACAGTAATTGCCTGACCTTGGATATTTCTATTGTTTTGTTCCGTGATAGCAACTACAAAAACAAATTATTTTATAGGCACCTGGCTCATTATGTGTTCCAAATTAAATCTTCATTTATGTATATGCACCAAATCGTACCTATCCATCGCCATCACTTAAAAACACATTGCCCTTCTTTCTAGCCCTGTTAATTTCCAGATGCTAATTAAATTTAAACTCATAAAAGTATCTGTTTAGCATGCATGACAAGATCATCCTTCAATATCCATTACCCACTGTACATCCTGGCATGTTTACCTACTGTTTTCTGTTTGCTTTCTCATCTATATGCCTCAGTTTCAAGGGACGGACCAGGGATTTAACCCGAAATTCAATCTCTCTCCCATTTCGATTCTCCACAAGTTATCCCCTCTGCTTGATGCCTTTGTAAGCAACTTTCCTTCAAATTATTGCTGAGAAGAATGACTTCCAGATAATAGCACTTAAATATGGAACAGCAGGATGATAAAGGAATTCTGGAGGAAAGCTATATTTCAGCCCCTTTTCACCAGGCCATTACACAAAAAGAGAAGACTTTCGATCTCTAGAGATCCACAGTCACTTATTTATTGCTATAAGAAGGCTGTCAGACAGTCTGAAAGCCACGCAGATAATGAATGGCAACGCTCACCACCGGCACCTAACATAAAACATGCTACCACCCCACAGGGGTGTCCCAAAGGCCTGGGAGAGAATTCGAAGTAGCACCCAGCAGGAAATTACATTCACATTCTCTTTTCTCACTCACAAAAGTCGTCACAGCAAGCAAATAGCAGGAGAGAGAGAGGAGTCCTGACTCCATAGGTCTGTGTTGTGAGAAACACTTCAGCTCTGGCCTGCCTTTCTCAGCTGGAGAGATGTCCCTCCCTTGAGAACTCACACTGGGCCTTGGGATGTGTCTGTCCCACTTGAGGACATCCATGCTTCCGTGAGCATTTCAAGAGAGAAGGGAGTGTGACAGCACAGGCCCCAACACACTTCTACATTGACTCTCTGTGTCAATGTAGAAGCGAAGGCTCCACAAAGACAAAAACAGGCTGTGGTTCCCCCTCAGATCCTTAAAGGGAACATTAATACTCTGAGTCACAGTTCTCCCCTGATGGAGGCATCCTACCCCCCTCTAGTCTTTAATACAAAGCTTGACAGACTTTTCTATAAAAAGCCACTTAGTAAATATTTTAGGCTTTGACGCCTGGGTGGCTCAGTGGGTTAAAGCCTCTGCCTTCGGCTCAGGTCATGATCTCAGGGTCCTGGGGTCGAGCCCCGCATCAGGCTCCCTGCTCAGTGGGGAGTGTGATTCTCCCTCTCCCTCTGCCTGCCCTTCCCTTGCTTGTGTTCTCTCTCTCTCTGTCAAATAAATAAATAAAATCTTTTTTTTTTAATCTGTTTCCTCCTCCTTCTCCTTCTCCTCCTCCTCCCTTTCCTCTTCCCCTTCCCCTTCCTCCTTCTCCTCTTCTTCCTCTTCTTCTCCTTCCATTCCTCCTCCTCCTCCTCCTCCTTCTTCTCCTCCTCCTTCTTTTTCTCCTTCAACTGTAAAATCCATTCTTAGCGCATAGGCCATATAAAAACAGGCCAAAGGTCACATTTGGCCGGTTAGTCATAGTTTGATAACCCCTGTCTTATTATAAAATACAAACTAAAAATGATTTGAGTTCTTCAATTCATGTAATATACAGATCTTTTTTTTTAAAGAAAAAAAAATCCACATTGTCCTCCAAGCGTACATCCATAGGGCTCTGGGTACCCCAAATCCCAAACCAAACACTGCATTCAAATTAAATCTGTGACCCTAAGAAATCCCCTATCACCAATACAGATAAATATACAATATAAATGAGCAGTTCTGTTATGACGTGGTGGTCAGAGGATCCCAAACGCCCTTAGTATTTTTAGACGGCCTTTGAATGAAAACCAGCCTTTAAAAATTATTTTCTAACATATAGCTGTGCTCTCCCAGAGTCTACAAGTCAGTACCACCTATCAAATGTATAGTGTATAAATGGGAGAGGCAACCATAATGCCATTATTAACAAAACTCGGTTTAACATGAGTATGATCTCACCGAAAAAATGTGTAGCAAAGCAACAACTGAAGTAGCAACTGCCATGTCTCTTTCTTCTCCCCATCTTGCCTCATCTGGCGATACCCACCCCACCCCCACCCCCATTTCATACGTGCACCTGTTTGAACCGATGCCGTCCCTGGCGCTAGTTGGCATGTTGAGGTCAGAGGACCAACACACGGAACTGTCAGCTCCTAAGTCCAAAAAAGTCTCATTGCAGTTAAAACACTGATAATGACTAGAACTCAAAGAGTTCCAGTTGAGCCCAGTTTTTCCACTTTCTGCATCAGCCCCTCATTCCAAACTAGAAAGAAATTTAAAAAACAAAACAAAAACTAACAAACAATAACCACCTTTGAGTTAAGGGAAAAAAGCTTGGAAAGATGACCACTGATATCATCAGAAACAATGCAGTCCATAAGACAACGGAATGGTATATTTAAAGTGCTCGAAGACAGCAAAGAAGTCAAACTATCACTCTTTGCAGATGATTTGATACTTCATACGGAAAACCCAAAAGACTCCACTCCAAAACTTCTAGAACTCATACAGGAATTCAGTAAAGTGTCAGGATATAAAATCAATGCACAGAAACCAGTTGCATTTCTATACACCAACAGCAAGACAGAAGAAAGAGAAATTAAGGAGTTGCACCCCAAACCATAAGATACCGAGGAATAAACTTAACCAAAGAGGCAAAGACTCTACTCAGAAAACTATAAAGTACTTATGTAAGAAATTGAGGAAGACACAAAAAAAATGGAAAAACATTGTATGTAAATGACACGTTTTGTTTATCTACTCATATATTGATGGACTGGTTAATTAACTTTTAAGGAAACGAAGAAACAAGAAAAAAATGCTCCTTATATACTTACCTATATATTTTGTATTTATGGAAATTTTTTTAATATTTTTTATTTATTTATTTGAGAGAGAGAGAGCAGAGTGAGCAAGAACACGAGTGAAGGGGAGGAGCAGAGGGGGGAGAGAGGGGAAGGCTCCCCGCTGAGCAGGGTGCTCCATGTGAGACTCGATCCCAGGACCCCGGGATTCATGACCTGAGCCAAAGGCAGACACTTAATCCACTGAGCCACCCAGGTGCTCCTATTTATCGAACTTTTCACTTTTTACATATAACAGAATTTTTATGTTGTCACATCCTAAAACATGTCCTTTTACATTTCTAAATGCAGCACAGGTCTGCAAATGATGAATTCTCTCAAATTTGAAAATTATCTTGATTTTTCCTTCATTTTGGAAGAAAATTTTCCTGAATATAGAACTCTAGGTTTACAGTGTTTTTCTTTGAGTACTTTTTTAATTTTTAATTTTTTATTTAACTTTATTATTTTTTAGATTAATATATAATGTATTATTTGTTTCAGGGGTACAGGTCTGTGAATCATCAGTCTTACACAATTCACAGCACTCACCATAGCACATACCCTCCCCAATGTCCATCACCCAGCCAACCCATCATTCCCACTCCTCTCCCCCTCCGGGAACCCTCAGTTTGTTTCCTGAGATTAAGAGTCTCTTATGGTTTGTCTCCCTCTCTGGTTTCATCTTGTTTCATTTTTCCCTCCCTTCCCCTATGATTCTGTGTTTCTTGTTTCTCAAATTTCCATCATGGCGGAGCCTCCCCACCAGCGCTCACTGGTATACCACACATGGGTTATAGATGTTCTGCACAATATTGATGCCCTCAGCCTTGGCGATAGCAAAAGGGCACCTGGGGTGACCAAGACACACAGGTAGGTCACCTCTGGCCTCAAGTAGCCTCATGTGGCACTCCCCCAAAAGTGGCCCCAGAGCTGAGAAGAATCCAGGGGCATGCCACACGGTTCCTGCAGGCAGCCATCTTCTGGAGCTAGGCCTCACTCCCTGCTAATATGCGCTCCTATAGCCAAAGGAGAAGCTCTCCCCTTGGCCAGCTGCAGGGCACACGGTCTCAGTAAAGCAGACCCCTGTCGCAGCGAGCAAGGGGTTCTGGGAGCTGCCGGGGAAAGAATTTCACAGTCCAGGTGTCCAGGGAATGCGGGGTACAAGCATGCAGCCCGGGGTGCAGCTGAGCTGCGAGGGTCAACTGTTGGGGCTAGATGTTCCTCAGAGACACACTCCAGGCTGAGGTCCCCAATCTCTGTTTCCCTCCACATGAGCCACTTCTCCCTACTTGTGGCTAAGGTGCCATTTTAGTAGCACCCAAGTGACCTGCAAGTGATGGTTGAAACCGTGTATGCAGTTGAGATGCGGAAGTTCTACTGGATTAAAAATCCCTCACCGGTGTAAGAAAGTTTAATTAACGCACTTGTCGATAAAAACAAGGGAAGAACGGCCACATTTGTAAATATAATTTAAGCTGTGCTAAAATGGTTGTTTAAAAAAGTTTTTACATGTTTTATCACTTAATTGTGGAAGCACATGTTTTTGTTTGGTGACTGTCATAACTGAAGAGATCATGATTCTAAAGCCTTGATTAGGAAATGCATGTAACCATTTCAAATAAAATATGAAATTAAAATGTTTTTATGCAAGCAAGATCAAGCTTCACATTTAAAATTTTGGAAATATCTTATTTGGAAGATTTATACAAGTCTTACACCTACTATCTTTCCTAATATTTTTTCATTTATTTTTCATAATTATAAAAACTATATTATCGTAATTATAAAAATATATAACAGATTATTTTTTCACCGAGCCCTATGGAGACACTCACAAATCCCCCCTTGCTTCTCTCAGTGTGCTGTACAAGTGGCATCTTCTATGTTTGTCAAGATGTGACAAAAGTCAGGGCGCCTGGGTGGCTCAGTTAGTTAAGCGTCTGCCTTCAGCTCAGGTCATGATCTCAGGGTCTGGGATAGAATCCCGCATGGGGCTCCTTGCTTGATGGGGAATCTGCTTCTCCTTCTCCCTCTCCTGCTTCCTCTGCTTGTGCTCTCTTGCTTTCTCTCTCTTTCTCTCTCTCTCTCTGTCAAATAAATAAATAAATCTAAAAAACAACAACATGTGACAAAATTGGGGAACCAGCCTAGAATGAGGCTGTCAGGCAGAAACCTACCGTGGCCAATCTGTTACCAGTAGGGAGAGCTCTAGAGAAAGGACAAATAAAAAGCTCACACACAGGAAGGCATGTCAGGAGATAGGAAACCAAGATCGTGTGAAATTTTTTATGATAATGTTTTTCCAATAATAACAATAATGTGTTTCCAGGGCGCCTGGGTGACTCAGTGGGTCCAACCCTCTGCCTTCGGCTCAGGTCATGATTTCAGGGTCCTGGGATCGAGCCCCGCAGGGCTCTCTGCTCAGCAGGGAGCCTACTTCCCCCTCTCTCTCTGCCTGCCTCTCTGCCTACTTGTGATTTCTCTCTCTCTGTCAAATAAATAAGTAAAATCTTAAAAAAATAATAATAAAATAACAATAATGTGTTTCCAAAACAAAGTGAAGTTTACATATCAACACGCGTGCACTATGACAGCAGTCACACACTGCAGCCAGCTCGGGCATGACGAGAGGGGTGCCTCCAGCTCGGTTTTCTGTCCCTAATGACCAAAAGGGTTCTAAATGATCCATTCCTGGTGGGAAGGGGATCTTGTAGCCCAGAGTGTAAATATACTTGCAAGTTACACTCTCAGAGGAGCAGCTACCATTAGTAAGAGAAATGTGTTGCTTAAATCAGGGGGTCATCAAAATTTATATTAAAAGGGCCAGATTGTGAACATTTAGGCTTGGTGAGCCACATGACCCTTGTTGCAAATATTCCCCTCTGCCCTTCTAGCATGAAGGCAGCCATACATAATCTATAAAAGAACGGGTGTGGCTGTGTTCCAAGAAAACCATGAACCCCAAAATTTTAATTGTGTGTAATTTGCACATACCCACTTAATACTTTTGACCTTTACCATCTTTTGACTTTTTTTAAACATTTAAAAATGTAAAACCCATTCTTAGCTCACGAGCTGTACAGACAGTGAGCAGGATCTGCCCCACAAGCTGTAATTTGCCAACTCGGGGCTTAGATGAGGTGATGGTCCTCTATTGCCCCACCTCCCACCCCCTCACACACCTCCCACGCACCACCTCCTCCCCCACCCCACCCCACCTCCCACGCACCACCACCTCCCCCACCCCAACCCGGGCAGGAAAGGTAACAGGACTTCCCGATTTCAACTGTGAGGGGAGCAGAAGGGACTTTCTAGGTTTTCCCCAAGGCTAACTACGATTGAAAAGGGGACTAGGGGCGCCTGGGTGGCTCAGTTGGTTGAGCGACTGCCTTCGGCTCAGGTCATGATCCCGGAGTCCGGGGATCGAGTCCCATATATCGGACTCCCGGCTCTGCGGGAAGTCTGCTTCTCCCTCTGACCTTCTCTCCTCTCATTCTCAGTCTCTCTCTCTAATAAATAAATTAAAAAATATATATTTAAAAAAAAAAAGAAAAGGGGACTAGCCCAATGGGAACAGTAAAGATACACCTTGCCCATCTTTTCAACTCCACGTGTGTCTGTGATTGTGACTAACGTTGTGTTCTTTGTGCTAACAGACCCTTCCTGCCATGCCCCTCTAGATTCTGTAAGGTTTAGAGATAAGATTCTAGTTCTTTCTTAGTCTTGAATATTCTTGCACAATGATCTCTGTCACAATCTCTCCACTGACACTGGAGCGAAAGACCTTCTTGGCTAATAGGCACTAGAAATTCTCTGACATGGTACGATAGTCTTCTAGCAGAAGTGAGGACAAGTCTTGGAGTCGGTAGAAATGAGAGGAATACATTTCTTCCCTCCTTAGAATTAGACTACGGGTCCTGAAGAAGGAAAATTGTCACCTTACACAGGCCATTCTGACACAGTCTGGGGTCTTTGGGGAATGCAGGACTTCGACTTGGTCAGAATTTAAAAAGGAATTGGGGGAGGAACAAGGGCAAGCATATTTCATAAATATAGGGTTGCTAGATTTGGAAAATAAAAACTATACCCAGTTAAATCTGAATTTCAGTTAAGCAGCAAACCATTTTTTAGTGTAAGTATATCCCAAATACTCTATCCTGGGTTCTATCCAGCTGTCCCACGGGCTATGGGGAGGGAAAGAGCTACATTCTCCAGCACTGTCTGCAAAGAGGGGATTGGGACTTCTGGGGAGCCCTACATGGCTTCCAGGAGCTTCTGTGTACTCATTAATCATCCCTTTGTAGTTCTGATCTCTTACAATACCAGGCACTTTTCTAACCTTCATTTGGAAAGAACAGCATGTTACTGTGAGGCTCTCATACCATGTGTTTAAGAGCTTGTGGTCCCCAATACCTTAGAAGATCATGGAAGACCATTAATCTTCCATGGCTTTAAACTCCACCAATTCCCTCTGATTATTCTCTCTATCCTCCTCCCTCCTCTGCCCTCTCCCATCCTGCATGCAAGTGTCTGTGCACCTGTGAGTGTGTGAGTGTGTGAGTGTGTCTGTGTGTGTTCCAGGTCCAGTCATAACTAGTTCCTGCTTAAATCCCTTCTCAGATAAAGATGTGAGGAACCTCAAAATGGACTACTTAATTCCCCATTGGGTTCCAAAGAGCACTGATTTCTTTCCATTGACCAAAACAAGGATCTTCTTTCCTCCAGCTCTGAACTCCTTATTCCCAAACTACAGATGTTCAATTACTTCCCAGACAGTAAATGCACATTTTCCTTCCTCCATGCTATATATTTCTGTGGTTTGCATTATCGATAGCTACATACACTTGGACACTCTATTTACCTCCAGACACGTCTCGCAGACCTTTGTGTGACTTCTCGCCCTCGAGGAGCAGCCCAGATAAATCACTGCTTAGCCACTTAGCACACAAAGAGGAGAAGATTCCAATTTTCCAGATAGGGCCATTTGTTTAATTTATGTCACTGCTAGGGAGTCGTGGAAATGGTGCTGATGTAGACTGGGAAAGAACACCATGGAGCTCTTCAGGTTTTAGTCTCTGATGGGACAGTCCAAATGTTCTCACCAGTTTCTCTTATGAGAATGTTTTGAAAATGCCTTCTATTCCTTCAGCTGGGTGGTAGGTTAATGAGTGAGTTCATTGGATTGTTATTCTGTATACCTCACACATACATTATAAATATACTTGGCATTTATTCATTTGTTAATAAAAGATTTTTAATGAAAAATCCACCCCCATACACAAAAAGAAATAAAGTGCCTTAACCTTTATGCCAACTGGAAAAGCTATCACTTTGCAGAAAGCAAGTCAGGGTGTGAGATTCTTCACAGGTGGTTAAATTTATCATATATCCAAGAGACAGATCATTGCACTAGGAAATTGAAAACCTGGGTTCTAATCCCAGCTTTGCCGGCGGATAGGGCCATTAGTCATTAAGTTACTCAAAGACAGGAATTGTGTCCTGGCCCCTCTTTTCTTCTTGTTAATTTGTAACAGATAAATAATGTATGATCTGTTTGCCTAAAATATATAATATTACAAACATAGATGAAGTCCCTTTGGACCTCTTCAGACGTTTCCCCATCACAAACCAGGAGATAACCACTATTATAATCTGATATGTATCTTTTCCAGGCTACTCACCTACACTACAGAAATTGTGTAGTATTGATTTTGGTGGGGGGAGGCCTTTTTTTTCCTCACATAAATGAGTACATACAAATACAGTACATACAACTCTGCAAACTGCTCTTTTCACTGTACAGTATATTTTTGAGATCAATCCATATCACTGTGGATAGCTCTAATATGTTCTTCTGAATTTCTATGTAATGTTTCAGCATATGAACATACCATGTCCTGTCTATCCACTCCAGGGACGGTTAGGTGGTTTCCAATTGTTCTTGATACAGATAATTTTCAGAGATACTGTCAAATTGCCCTCCAAAATCAGAGATCATTTTACCATTCCCGCCAGAAGTATAGGAAAGCAGCCCTCTTCCCACAACTCAATAACATTTGACATTAATAAACTTCATCGTTGCCACACTAGCAGGTAAAAATAAAATAGTATCTTGCGGTGATTTTAATTTGCATTCCCTCACTAGCTTAGTGAGGGTGAATGTCTTATCAAATGTTCTTTAAGATTTATTTATTTTAGAGAGAGAGAGAAAAAAAAATGCAAGCCAGGGGAGGGGCAGAGGGAGAAGGAGAGAATCTTCAAGCAGACTCCCCACTGCGCAGATAGCCCGTAGCAGAGCTCGATCCCCGGACCCTGGGAATCATGACCTGAGCTGAAATCAAGAGACAGATGCTCATTCAATCAACTGAGCCACGCAGGTGCTCCTCACCAAATGTTCTTTAGCCTTTTATGTTTTCCTCTTCTGTGACGCCCATGTCTACATCATTTACTCATTTGTTGGTTTATTTGTCCTTTTCCTATGAGTTTGTAGGGTTTATAAATTCTGGATACTAATTCTTTTTGTTATGCATGTTGCTTTTGTTCACCTTTGGAGACTCCCACAGGCAGCCGAGAGTCTGGCTCTTCATAAGAGGTAGTAATGATTTGATGACTACATGAATAAATCAATGTTGCCTGAACACACCACGTATTGGACAATCCCTCCGTAGCTCACAACGAGGCTATGGTATTTTCATTACAGTTGACCCTTGAGCAACACAGTTTTAAAATATGGGTCCATTTATACACAGATTGTTTTTGATAAGTACAGCATGGTACTATAAATGTATTTTCTCTTCCTTACAATTTTCTTAATAACATTTTCTTCTCTCCAGCTTACTTTATTGCACGAATACAGTGTAAAATACATGTGGCATGCAAAATAAGTGTTACTCAACTATTTATGTTCTCAGTAAGGCATCAAGTCAACGCTAGGCTAGTCATAGTTAAGTTTGGGGGGAGTCAAAAGTTATACACTGATTTTTCTACTGGCCAGGCATCGGCACCCCTGATCCCCACAGTGTTCACGGGTCAGTTGTATTTAGTTACAAAGACCACACAAGTAGGTACATTAAATATGATCCACTGAATGCTAGGCCCTACTCATTTCTGAATCCCCAATTCTTTGGGCAAGACCTTCTACAGAATAGCCATTCTATAAAGGTTGAATGAATTAAAAACCAGAATGCAAGAAATCAAGAGTATCCTTCCTCTCGTGTGCCTGAGAAATCAAATTTTCCATCCATTTAAAAAACTAAGTTTTTTAAAAGTTGTAATAAAGGCTGGCATGCAACCAATACAGAAGAATGTATTCCATCTCCGTTTGGCTCCAAAATCTCCTAATCTCCACTGCAAAAGTGGGAAATCAGAGCCAGAGTGGATACCCCACAAGAAAGTAAATAAAAACAAAATGAACACTCTGGGACACTTGACTCAGGGAATTCAAGTTAAAATCTGATCATTTCATCTACTCTTTCTTCCACTGGGGACCAGGGAAAGGGCTGGGGGGCCAGGCAGCTTCTCCCCTTGCCCATCTCTTCCTCCTTCTCTTCCTCCCACATCCCCATCTCTCTGCCTCAAGGTGCTCCTGTGTTGTGGGGTTTTTTTTTTTTTCTTTTTCTTTCCAGATTATTGTTCTTTTCTATGTGGCACTGATCCCTGGATTTTCCTGGATTGTCATTATTTCTGTTGAAAGACTCTCACAGCAGAAACACCACCCACATTTATATGCATATAAATGTGTTTCTTCTGCTTTCTTGCTCCAACAGGGTTCTGTGGAGCTATTTGGCTTAATTATTTCTGGCACTTTGCCCATCAAAATGTGCAATTCTTCAAAGGGATAGAAATGACAGTGAATCTGCCTCCTCCCGAGCAAATGAGGTTTTCATTTGAATCCTGTTGTCTTGGAAACAAGTGAGTTTCATTGAACATACACCTACCATAATGGTTAAAACATCAGCTAGAGGCATGACTCCCACACAATCCATTCTCTGTCTTGCTCAACTCGCAAGTTGGTTGGCTGCCGGAGTGGAAACAGACTGAAAGTCAAGACATCTGCATGCTAACCTTATCTCTGAACCTGTCCACATGGCTCTAGGCAAATCATATAACCTTCTTGAGACTTTATTCCCTTATGAAAAACATGGGAATAATACTACCTCGTCTATGTATCTCAGGCACATTGTGAAGATTGAAAGACAAAAGAAATTTGAAAAGCACTTTGAAAACTAGCAAGGCATCCCCTAGTTCAGCCACACTGGGATTAAAAGTAACAGGTCAATCATCAGGGAAATGTAAATCAAAACTACGATAAGGTATCACCTCACACCAGTCAGAATGGCTAAAATCAACAACACAAGAAACAACAGGTGTTGGTGAGGATGCAGAGAAAGGGGAATTCTCATGTACCATCTCAGTTTGGTGGGATTGCAAACTGGGGCAGCCACTCTGGAAACAGTATGGAGATTCCTCAAAAAGTGAAAAATAGGGGCACCTGATTGGCTCAGCCAGTAGCGCATTCAACTCCAATTTCAGGGTTGTGAGTTCAAGCCCCACAATGGGCATAGAGTTGACTTTAAAAATAAAAATATTAAACATAGAACTACCCTACGACCCAGAAATTGCACTAGTAGGTATTTACCCAAAGAATACAAAATACTAATTCAAAAGGATACATGCACCCCAGTGTTTATAGCAGCAGTATCTACAATAGCCAAATTATGGAAACAGCCCAAGTATCCATTGGCTGGCAAATGGATAAAGAAGATGTGGTGCACACGCGTGCGCGCACACACTGGAATATTACTCAGCCATAAAAAAGAATGAGCTCTTGCCATTTGCAATGACATGGATGGAGCTAGAGTGTATTCTGCTAAGTGAAATAAGTCAGTCAGAGAAAGACAAATAACACATGATTTCACTCAAATGTAGAATTTAAGAAACAAAACAAATAAGCATAGGAGAAAAAAGAGAGAGAGAGGCAAACCAAGAAACAGACTCCCAACTATAGAGAACGGACAGATGGTTACCAGGGGGGAGGTTGGTGGGAGGGATGGGTTAAGTAGGTGATGGGGATTAGGCAGTGCACCTGTTGTGATGAACACTGGGTGATGTATGGAAGTTTTGAATCATATTGTACACCTAATACTAATGTTACACTGTATATTGACTGAAATTTAAATAAAAACATAAAAAAAATAAGCAAGGTAAAAAACAAATAAAGTACCTACTAAGACTTTGACCACTTCTAGATCTTGTTATCAGAGCTTGGAGCTTTCTAGGAGCCAAAGGAGCACCTAGAGATCAAATTCAGTTTCCTAGGGAACTCCAGTTTGGATCACTCGCATCTGAAAGGGAATGTAATATACCAGACCTCTCCACATCTAAGCACTTTCTTGGAGCACCTTGAACAAGAAACCAACCTAGTACCATGAAAAATGTGTTATCAAAGACCACATTTATATCTTCTACACACATTTAAGATGTGTGTGATCTTGGATTAATTACATAACCTCTTTAGTTCTCAGTTTCCTCATCTGACCAACAGGAGATTCATACCTCTATATTTACTTTCGCACAACTGTTGAGGTTATCAAATAATATCTGTAACAAACTTTTTTAGTTGTAAAGTTTTTTAGTTTTTTAGTTGTAAAGTTGCAGTATACTAACATCAATAATTAAATCATAAAGGCAATAGGGGCAGATCTTGGCTTTGCCCCTTCATGGATAGTGACCCTTAAGCAAATTAACTTAAATATCCTGTGCCTCCATTTCACCTTCCAGAGAGTCTGGTTTGGTATGCCAGGTTTTAATCATATATGTCACAAGTCAGCAATTAAATGCAAAAATGCCAAACTACCAACCAAGGGAAAATTAATGCACATTGTAGCCACCATGAGGTAAACTTATAGGTGTGGTTTTTCATTTAAAATATTAAGGTAAATATGAAATGGTTGATAAAGTATGATCTCCCATGTAGTGACTTAGAGAGGGCTCTGGAACCACACTTTTGGATTTATATTCTGCCCCACCTTTGACCAACTGTATGCTCTAGTACAGGAAACAGCATATAAGAACATAATAAGCATTACTAAATGGTAGCCATTATTTTTCATCTTGGTCTTTTTATATCTGCTCTATATTTGCTACGGTCACACCCTGCAAAAGCAGAAGGGATCCCCACCCAATGTTTGATTCCAGTGTCAAAACTGATGACACCACAAACACATATCAAGGCATATAAAAAAGGCTTATTACTTAGATAACTCAGGTCTATGGGGGAAGGCAGGGCAGGGCTCTCAAGCAGGTCCAAAATTGCTTGAGGAAGCAAGGAAAGGAAACTATTCTGGGTTTTTCGTGTGCTTGGAGTAGTGAGGAGTTTGGTATATGTGTTCTCACATGGGACAGGCTGCTGTCTCCTGCCAGGGCCCATAGGACAAATCACTTTCTTATCAGCCTGCCCAGAAGTGTGCCCCAAAGGGAAGAGGGAAGAGTAAGCCTTAAAAGTTGTTAGAAGTTAAATAGCAAACAATAGGCTCTTCGTTTCAACATCATATGGGTGCCACACATTTCTTGTTAAGCTTATAGCTAGGCATAAGGAAAACATCTTGTTAGCAGCCCCTTTATCAAGTTTTAATAGTTTTTCAACTAATACTCGGGTTTTTTGATAATTACACAGTCTGTAAATAATGAGAATTTTCTATTTTCCCCTTCTAATAATTATACCTCTTATTTATTTTTCTTATCTTAATGCATTGGCTAGAATATAGAAAATTAAATAATAATAGTGACAGTGGACATTCTCATCTTGTTCCTGGCTTTGATGGGAATGCCTTTAGTACTTTGCATTAAGAATCATCTTACCTGTTGGTTTGAGATTTTTTTTCTACCATATTAAGAAAGTTTCCATCTAAAAAAAAAAGAAAGTTTCCATCCATTCTCTTAGTTTATTAATAGATGTTATCAGAAATAAACATTAATCTGTATTAAATGCCTTTATGAAATATACCATGATGAATTTACATTTTAACTATTTGTTATTATCTTGAATACAGGATTTTCCATAAATGAATGGAACATTTCTCTTTTTTTTAAGATTTTCTTTATTTATTTGAGATAGAGAGGGAGAGCAAGAGTACGCAAGCACAAGCAGGCGGAGAGGCAGAGGGAGAGAGAAAGGGAGAAGCAGACTCTCCGCTGAGCAGGGAGCCCAATGTGAGACTAGATCCCAGGCCCCTGGGACTATAACCCAAGCTGAAGGCAGAAGCTTAACCAACTGAGCCACCCAAGTGCCCTGGAACATTTCTTCATTCAAGAAATTATTATTATATACAGAATATCAGAAACTTGGACTTTAATTTTAGTTGTATTTTACTCTCCAATCTAAAATTTAGGACCTTATTATATAATATTCCCAAGGGCTAAAATTAAGGATAATTTTTTTCTCTGTACCATATTTCAGGTGAGGGGAAAGCTAAAAGGACAACAGACATGTATTTTAAACCCTCATATAATCCATTGTGGGACTCAAATGAAAGTTTCCAATTTTTCATTTCTAATTATTCTAGGACTCACTTGAAAGATGTTCATTTAGATTTTTATAGCCTACATAAAAGACTTTTAAAAATCTTGCTCCTTCTCACTCCTCAGGTAATTTTATATGCTACCAGCAATTTGCATTATCTCTTTTGTTTAAAATAGAAGAGACCACTCTAGCCAATGTAAATGCCATGAAGGCAAACTGAGAACTGATACCATTTTTCCTGAAGGCCTGTTGAAGTCCTTAGTATATGGCAGATTCTTAATCAAAAAGAGTTTGCTAAAAAAACAAAACTCTCCAAAATCCTCAGCCTGGGTATTACGAGGACAGAGGTGGAGTGAGGGCTGATAAGAGGCTCAGATTTCCAGCAATGGGACACGGAGAACGAAAATGAGGCTCAGTGAAGTTGAGTAACTTGACCAGGGTCACAGAGCTGGTAAATGGCGGCACCAGAGTTGGATCACAGAACTTGTTGACTCAAAAATCATACAGGCTTCATGCTGGGCTGAGATTCGAGAACTTGGGGAACATCTACCAAATGCTCATTGTCAGGGACTATTCAACTATTTCTTAAAGCAACACACATACTGTCTTATTTAGGATGTTTTCAGCTGCAAATAGCAAGACACCCCAGGTACCAAGGCTTCAGCACAGAAGTCTAAGGTAAGGCAGCCACAGCATCGGTTCATTGGCAGCTGAACATCACGGGTCTATCTGGGTTCCAGAAATAGTAGCAGGCACTAAATCCTCGCCCAGTAATGTCTAAAGCAGGAAAGAAATATTCTCCCAGTTGTGATGTTTACTAGGTGAGAAAAAAATTCAAGGTCCCCCAGCAGGCAACCCCTTACATCTCACTGGCCAGTTTTCAGTTGGATGTCCACTCCTAAGCACTTACCGGCAAAGGGAAATTACTACAATTGACTCAAACTAATGATCATTTTCTCCTTGGAGCTTGGAAAGGCCCCACCATTCCTGGGGCGTATGGCCACCCAGCACCTTAGCAAAATGGGATTCACTGGCAGGAAAGGGGTAGAGTCACTGACGGCGTGCTGCTAACACTGTTGCCACATTCACATCATCCTCGTCCACAGAGGCCCCAGTGGTTTGCCTTTGCCTCAGTTTCCCTGGATTTTGTATCCCCCTGATGTCTGAGATGGGAGTTCTCAGAGTAAACAGAAAAGATGTCCAATCCACTTCTCACAACCAATGGCAATGAGTCAACTATGTAATGAAGCCACAAGGAAACTAAATCAAAGGGACAGGATAACAATTATAAGCAAAGATGACTTCTTAAAAGAACTTACCGTTGGGACGTCTGGGTGGCTCAAATGGTTAAGCATCTGCCTTCAGCTCAGGTCATGGTCCAATGGTCCCGAGATCGAGTCCCACGTCGGGCTCCTTGCTCAGCGGGAGGCCTGCTTCTCCCTCTGCCTGCTGCTCCCCCACTTGTGCTCTCTCTGAGACAAATAAATAAATAAAATATTTTAAAAGAAGAAGAAGAAATTACAGTAAAACAAGCAGAACACAAGCTACTGGGAGGCCAAGAGGCTCTAAATCCAAATAAAAAGCAGAATTTCTCACAAAAATCGATGCGAGTGCTCGCTTCGGCAGCACATATACAAAAATCGATGCGAGCTCTACAGCTTCAGGAGAGGTTTGGCAGGAAAACTATAGGCTCTTGCTAGGCCTCATACCCAAGACAGAAAAAATGAACATAGGGAAAGCAAGAAAATAATAATAATAATAATAATACTTCATATATACTATAATTACATTCAATGAAATTCAATAGGCACTAAGCATCCCCTGACCCCTTCGATGCCCCCAAACAATATGCTGAGCTACGCAGCAGCACCAGGCATGCATCAGACGGGGTTTCTGCCTTCAAGGAGCTTACGATGACTAAATCACACACTTCTAGGAAAATTTGCATTAAACAAATTGCTTTCCTCACTTGACTTTCGGTGAAATGTAATTTGGCTAAATGACTTTAGGGGATTGATCTTCAGCAAATCTATCTGCTGCCCACGTGAGCAACTAACTACAGAATGTCATAAGTAATAGACAATGAATATACGTAAGGTGTTTGGGTTGCTGAGAGGTGGGACGAAACCATTTCTGAAGCGACATTTGAAAAGGTCTTGAGGAATGCATAGGAGTGTAACAGACTTAGAGGGGAAGGGAACAGTGTGACATGGCCTGTCTTGTGACAGCGAGTTCCAGCACTGGAAGAGATACTCCATCCATGTTCCCTCGAGTGAACAAAAAAGTATTTTAGGTTCTGCTCTCTTTTCAATAACAACTGTTCTCGTTGGCCAGAAACAAGTGCCAAATTAAACCAGCCATCTTTTTTTGAGTGGTTCCAACTGGACCTCTGTTTGCCCTCCTGCTTGCCATCCTAGGCTTTTCCTACCTGCCACCACCGCCGGCTAAGTCGAGAGAACATGAGCGGTGACCACAGGCATTCGAGAACATTCCTCAGACTATCAATCCCTACTCAAACCTGTACAAAAGCAATACACAGGAAGACCTTATAATTTCCTCATTTTCCCAGTTTGAGGAAAGCCCTTCAGGATCCAAGTCTGGGATTCCGCCTCCCAATTTCTTGTGATAATTATAAAACTACTCTCTCTTAAAGGGAATACACCCTTTATAGAGAAAACGGGTCCCCTCGAAGTTATTCAAATACAGTCTGCCTTCTCTGACCTTTTATGGGAGGAGGATATGCAGCAACCAAATTCGATAGCCAGATGGCTAAGGTTCCTGGATGTCCGGCACTTTGTGGTGTCGCTCAAGATTATCATTTTTTTTTTTCTAAATACTTTTTTTTCTCTTCCTCTGTTTCTCTCCGCATTGGAACCTCCACCCATGAAATTGAAAGATTTCTAGTAGAAATTCCTTTGTTACATCAGCTTTGGAAATATGGATTACAGTATTCTGTGAAAAACATTTATTACCCTGAACTGTGACTCAGACATTGTTGCATTTCTGGGGTTATAGATTTTCTTTCAGCTAAACTAAGGCTCTAAGTCAAAGTGACAGTTGTAATGTGTGTAATACCAAAGTACCAGATTCTATTACACACATATTTTTGCTAGAGGTTTACGATGTTAAAAATATTTCTTCTTTTTTCCAATACCTTTCTGTACCTGTTGTGTAAATATATTAGAACCTATAACACCAAAGTCAATTTCCAGATGAAATGTGCATAACAGTAGTTTGTCCCTTAAAGGGAAAAAAAAAAAAGCGGGTGGGGGGAGGGGGTGATGCATACAAGCTAATGATATTCAAGCACAATATTGAATTGTAATAAAAGATGAATGAGAGAAAGTGTGTCATTGTGAGGGATGGAGAAGGTTACAGAAAGCTGAGGCCCCGAAAGGATTTATCATGGGTGTTGCTGCAGGCACTGTGTTGAGAAATCTGCAGACTTATTTGCAAGTGTATTTTGTGGGAAAATAGAGCAGTCTACTGAGGAAAGAATTTCCAGAGATAATCTTTTATACAAGATTAAGATAAAACTTAAGAAATTTGTGAGAGAAATCGCAACTGATTCTCAAGGGAGTGCAACTTCCAATCCATCAGTGGGTCCCGTCAATTCCATAAATGCAGGAAGAGGTCTTTGTTAAAGTTCCATTGGTACTGTAATTTTTCAAGGTAGGTGAGAAAAGGCACACGTGGAAGAATGAAGTGGACTTAATTAACACACCCTCTTGCAAAGCCTTAATCCATTAGAATCATGCCAACAAATCCTCTCGCTTTTCTTGAGCATCCAAATTTTATTTAACACTCACAACCATCCTCCTGGGTATTCAACCATCTTTCTCTTTCTCCTCTAAGAATCCAGTGTGACGAATGCTTTTATAGGGGGAAAAAAAACTGATGGCAGTCGACTAAGTCACCCGATGCAGAGAGTTTGAAAAAATATCCAGACCAGAGAGATTCAGAAATTCCTTCTACTAAGTTTTAATTTTTTACACTTTTTTTTATCTCCCACTTAGTCAATAATAAAAAAGCGAAGGTAACGAAGTTGCACTTGACCTTCCCTTCCCTAACTCCTACAGGCATGTGGAAGTGGTAAACGATAAAATGATCTCAAGGAGAGAGAATGAGAAGAACTGACAGAAAGACTGACCCAGTCAGCTCCATATTCCTCAGCACGTGATAATGTTCACCTCAGGATTTGTTGTCCTCCGCCAAAGAAAAAGTATGATTTTGTTCAGTTTCAGCTCACTCGGTAATTACTAAAACTTTGAAAATGTATGGGTTTTCATTTTGTGTGTGTGTGATGTTTGGTTTTTGTTTTACTTGTAGGGGGAATCTAGTACTTCACTGTCCTGTTTCATTTGTAAATCCAGAATTCCGTAAAAAAACAAATATTACAATTCCCATAAAAGGTATCTGCTACCATAAAAATATGTATGCCCTTTGATCCAGTAATTCTACTTGGGTGATTTCTGCTACAGAAAATTATCTAGGGGCGCCTGGGTGTCCCAGTGGGTTAAAGCCTCTGCCTTTGGCTCAGGTGGTGATCCCAGGGTCCTGGGATCGAGCCCCGCATCGGGCTCTCTGCTCGGCAGGGAGCCTGTTTCTCCCTCTCTCAATCTGCCTGCCTCTCTGCCTACTTGTCATCTCTCTCTCTGTCAAATAAATAAATAAAATCTGAAAGAAAGAAAGAAAGAAAGAAAGAAAGAAAGAAAGAAAGAAAGAAAGAAAGAAAGAAAGAAAGAAAAGAAAAACATCTTTGAAAAAAGAAAATTTAAAAAAAAAAAAGAAAATTATCTAACATGGAAAAATATTTTATATGCAAAAGTATTTTATGTGCAAAAATATTTTGCATTTCCAATACAGAAGGAGGAAATACTCTTAATTATCTACTCAACAGCCACATTCCTCCTCTTCTTTCCTTGATAATTTCCTTAATAATGTGTTTGAGTAGAATTGGCACATCCCAGAGATAAATCATGACAATGATTAGTCCAAGAACAGGTAGGAGACCCAGTTCTGTTCAAGGAGTTGTAAGAGAAGGCCTCCTCAGGGGTGCCTGGGTGGCTCAGTGGATTAAAGCCTCTGCCTTTGGCTCAGATCATGATCTCAGGGTCATTGGATCAAGTCCCACATCAGGCTCTCTGCTCAGCAGAGAAGCTTCCCCTTCTCTCTCTGCCTGCCTCTTTGCCTACTTGTGATCTCTCTCTCTCTGTCAAATAAATAAATAAAATCTTTAAAAAAGAGAGAGAAAGAGAGAGAGAGAGAGAGAGAGAAGGCCTCCTTAGAGGAATTCCCAAAATAGAAAAATAGAATTACTAAACCAAAGAGTATAAATATTTTTAAGGCTCTCAAAGTTTTCCTCTCTTCTTCCCTCTCCAAAAAAAAGTACAACTTTTTTAAAATTCCTTTTCTCCCTGCCCCCTAGCTTCCTGCTTCAAATTCAACTGGGTAGAAGCGGGAAGTCTGGGATTAGGGCAGCCATCTTGAAACTATTCTGGAAGGGCCTGTGAATCACAGATACTGGCCTGTGGCCCTGATCAACTCTGGAGCCATCTGCCCTTAGACTGCACTTCAAAAGTATCCTAACTGAAATACACCTGTGTAATAAAATACTATAGGTTTTCAAAATGATGCTTATGAAATCTTTTGATGTAATGAAAAAGCTTATGATAGAACAAGACTGGCAGTTTACAAATCTGTATTTAGAATGTAATATCAGCCATGTGCAAATATGCATAGAAGAAAAAAGGGAAACACAACACAAAATGTTACAAATATTTGCCTCTAGATGATGGGGATCGTAAGCCATTTGTCCCTCTGCTTCTTTGTGTTTTTCTACATTTTCCAAATTCTATACAATCAGTTTATATTACTTTTACTATCAGAAGAAAAAAAATACAAATAATAAAGATTCCAATGAGATCAGAGAGTTAAACTAGGATACTCAGAAATAGTACCAGGGTAAATATGGCCAAGTATCATTTTCTAGCCTAAGAGCCACGAATTCTGATCATCTACAAGGCCCTCATTTATCTTTGTAGCCAGAGGGGGGAAAAATTTTGAATTTTGTACAGTCTCTAATCACTAGGTTATATAATCGCACCAGTAACAATCACAACTTTTTCTTTTAGAAAAATAAATTTGATTTTATTATTTTTACAAAAACAATCCTTGTTCTTTGTGCGGAAAGGAAAAAAAAACTTCAAGAAAAACAGAATATATTCTAGAAGTAAAAGCTCTCCCACACCAGCCCTTGGAATTAAATACTATCAGTGGATCAGTGTGCATTTTCCTATTCTGCTAGGGCATATACAAATTTAAAAAAAAAAAAAAAAAGCAAGTTCTAACTATGTAAGTTCTTACAAAAGTTACCCTCTTTTCCCCCCTTGGCATTATATTGTGGACATTTTTCTACATATAAGATTACATATATCTATATACAAGATTTATCTTATATAAGATTATCTATATATAAGATTTCTATATATAAGATAACCTTGTAATGGCAGTGTGGTGTTCTATTGAACAGGAGTACTACAATTTATTTAATGGATATTATGGTTGTTTAGAATTTCTATTACTCAGTTTGAAGGGACTATCAATAATACTCTTCATTTTCCTATTGGATTTCAGAATAATTAAAAGACAAAGACACAGGATTCAGATACAGAAATCAGATGTCACTTCCATTTCAGCAGACTGTAGAGAAAATGGCTTAAGTGTAAGAGCCAAATGAGTTTGCTAGTAAGATCCCTATCACCACCAGCAGCATGTAACTTAAACCCCAAAACTGCAAGTTACGCCAAAGGCCGGAGGTCACCCTATGATCAAGAGCTGATAAGAGGGGCATCTGAGTGGCTCAGTGGGTTAAAGCCTCTGACTTCGGCTCAGGTCATGATCTCAGGGTCCTGGAATCGAGCCCACGTTGGGCTCTCTGCTCAGCGGGGAGCTTGCTTCCCCTCTCTCTCTGCCTGCCTCTCTGCCTACTTATAATCTCTATCTCTCTCTGTCAAATAAATAAATAAAATCTTTAAAAAAAAAAAAAAAAAAAGAGCTGATAAGAATACAACTTCACGCAGCCAAACCCAATCACAGAGACCAGACAGGGAGGAAGGGCCCAAACAGAAAGTGCTCGGCTCTTTGGTCCAAATACACAAAAACAGTTTCTCCTCCCCAGGGTTAAGGTAGGTGAGGACATGGGGCAAAAGGACAAGAACACTAGTCCGGTGGCCTTCCCTCCACACATGAAGCCTGGAGAAAGGCTGCCTCTGCTCTCACTTGTCCCAACAAGTGAATTTCCTTGTACAAATAAACTTGTGCTATTATTTGAGTACTACTGTAGGAAAGAGTCCTAGATTGCTAGATCAAAAGTCTACTTAAAATCTCAAAAGGTGGGAAAAAAAAAAAAAAAAAAATCTCAAAAGGTGGGGCATCTGGGTGGCTCAGTTGATTGGGCAACTGCCTTCGGCTCAGGTCATGATCCCAGAGTCCCGGGATCGAGTCCCACATCGGGCTCCCAGCTCCATGGGGAGTCCACTTCTCACTCTGGCCTTCTCCCCTCTCATGCTCTCTCTCACTCTCTCTCTTTCCTAATAAAGAAATAAATAAAATCTTTAAAAAAAAAAAAATCTCAAAAGGTATTTCAAAATTCCCTTCAAAAAAGTGGTAGTTTTAGGAGTTAGTTGACAGTTAGGCAGTCAGGGCCAGGGTCCCCAACAAGAAAATATGGAGTCGGGATAGCTAAGACAAAACAGCCCTAACATCCTGTTTGCAGCTTAGACAGAAAGGCACTAGCGCTCTGCTTTGCAGCCTTTGCAGAAACGACTTCTGCAGAATGTCCTAAAATAAGACAATTAACCACAAAGCATTTGTCCCTATCACAGACAAGAGCAGTTAAGACATCAGCCCCCAAATGTCGGCCCAAAAGATCTTTAGCGCGCTAACATTAACCTAATAGGTAGACAACTACATAAGCAAAGCCCTGATTGGCACGACTCAGCACACCCTCACTGCTTAAGACAGTTCCACTAAAGAGTTCATAAAAACCCCTAAACTTGGAAACTCCAAAGGCTACCCTCTCGGGTTCCCTCCCTCTCCAGGAGCTTTGTACTATCGCTCAATAAAACTTTGCTTTGCTGCCCACCACTCTTCATCCGGTCTACCTCTTCATTCCTTGAAGCAGCGTGACCAAGAACATAGGTACTAA
The DNA here is from genome assembly GCA_028533885.1 of Nasua narica. Classification (NCBI taxonomy): domain Eukaryota; kingdom Metazoa; phylum Chordata; class Mammalia; order Carnivora; family Procyonidae; genus Nasua; species Nasua narica. Next base: position 71,231,869 of record CM052797.1, read on the forward strand.
AGGCAGAGCAATCCTGCAATAGTATCAGTTTACACTCCCACCAACAGAGGATAAGAATGCTTCTTTTGTCCCTTCTAGCCAACTACCCACAATATTTTTCAGCTTTATTAATCTGTTATACAACAATCTGTTGTCTTAGACTACCAATGAAGGGGAGCACTTTCTCATAACTATCCTGACATATATATCTCTTCTCCCATGCCTGCCTGTTCAGGAATATGAACTTGTTTTTCCAGCAGTGATATCCCATTGGTTTTCGCCTTCCATCCTCTCTTGCCAAGTCCTCTTGCAAACAACTGTACGGATTTATGAGACATCCAGATGGGGTTAGAGGTGGCACCTCTGGGAATGAATTCAGGTTTTCCTGGAAATATAAGCCAAGCAAACATGTTCCTTTGGCTTTCTTAAAACCACATCCCAGGGAAAATATTTAACCAGTCTGTACACAACTACAATATTAAATGCCAAAGTATCATTGGGAGTCAAGAAGTCAGACTTGAAGTCTAGCTCTGCCATTTAATAAACTTGGTTATTTGGGGCAAGCCAAGACACTAAATCTCTCTAAATTCCAGTGGCTTCTTCTAGCACAATAGAATGAGATGAACTAGATGAGAAGTTTTCAAGATTTCTTTTTAGCAGCAGAACTGTTCTGTGAGTTCAAAATGTAAAAGAGAAAAAGTCAGAGTGACTCTGTTTGAAGTCAAGATGGTAGACCCTAAGCCCAATCTAAACAGCACCCAGCTTGTCCCCCCAGTGGCCCCTGATATACTCCTCATAGAATTCTTAGAACCCAATCAGGCCCAGCTTGAAAACCCCCAGGCTTAGAGCTATCAAGTACCTCCCAGCACTACCCTAGATAGTCAGGATTTAAATGAAGGACAATTCTGACTCACTCTAGTATATAAACAAGTGCTGCTACATTTCCTAAGGGCCTGTTTCATTTCAGGTGCTTCTAAATTTGAAGATAACTCAGTAAAAAAAAAAAACTGACACAAATAGCATTAGCATCTGTACCAGAATGACTCCAGGCTAGAATGGACTCTAGGAATTCTTCAATACTTAAAATACCTAGATTTAGAAATATCTAATATTAATGTTTTATCAGATTACCATATGGGGACCATAGGATCAAGCCTTGCCCTAAAAGTAGGGGTGGGGTTTCCCCTTGATGGGATTCATCATTTATATTGTTGCCTGGCTTAAGAAGACATCAACACAACAGCAGAAAACAGGCTTTAGGAAGAAGCCTTAAGAGAGGTGAGGAAAGAGTATCCTCAGGCTGGTTACATAATTTGTGGAGCTCAGGCCAAAATGAAAATATAGCGCCCCTTGTTCAGTAATTATTAAGAACTTGAGCTGGCAGAGCATTAAACTATGTGTAAGATGATTCTTTTTAAGATTTTATTTATTTATTTGAAAGAGATCGCATGTTGGCAGGGAGGTGACAAGAGCTGAGGGAGAGGGAGAGGGAGAGAATCTCAGAGATTCCTCGCTGGGCTCCATCTCTATAAGGGGAGATCATGACCTGAGCCAAAATCAAGAGTTCGTTGCCCAACCCACGGAACCACCCAGGCATCCCTGTATGCAAGATGATTCTAATGCGTGGAACTTAGATGTACAAATGGCTCGTCTGCCAGTAAAGATGGGCTACCATCACCCGAGGTCTAATGGTAAGTTTGGCCCAGACTCTGAAGAATAGTAATGCCTGAGGCACATCTGATGTGAGCATGAATAAGAGGAAGTTAAGCTGACCCTCAGAAGAGCCTGAGAGCAAGGCAATGAACTGTAGGAAACCTGACTCCTGACCTTCTAAGGGGTTAAGTAAACTATTCGGTGCAGGTCATGGCCTTTGTGTTATCCGGGAGCCTTCAGGGAATCTCCTTAAAATGGTCTCCAGGTATGCTTTGGACTTTTGGAAAAGAGCTTCACAGAACTCTGGTGGAAGAGCCCAGCTAACTCACCAGGGGGACACACATGTGGGTCACAGAAGGGGACAGCTGTGCCCAGCAGCAGAGGGTGAGCACGGGTAAATAACCATGAGACAACATGATAAGGGCTAGGAGAGATCCACACCACGCGCCATGGTAAGAGAGGGATGGTTTGCTCTTGGGAGGGCGTCAGAGAAAACTCGATGGGACTGAGGAGAGAACGTGAGCACGACCCTGCAAGAAGACACGAGTGTTAGCCAGTGGGCAACAGCACAAGAGGGACAAGTGGAGTAAGTTTTCACAGGCAAACATGCTCTGCCACGGTCTTGCCTTGCGGGGATTTCACAATGACCCACAGGAGTTGCCCCATCCTTCCTTCGCTGTGAGATGGGCTCTGTTATGGTCCCAGGGAAATCACTCACTGACTAACTGATGGTGCATTAATGAAACACTGTGCTTTTAGACTTCCTTGTAAAGATATTTTTCAGAATTTGTGCCGGATAACTGCCAGGCCCAAAGAATGACCCACTTATGCAGGCCATTGATGGCAAATGACTTCATCCTTGGCAGGCCTGAAACAATTCTGTTGATGCTATTTTTGCTGGGTTTCCAAAATTTCACAAAAGAGTTAAAAGTAGATAGATAGATAGATAGATAGATAGATAGATAGACAGATGATAGATAGATAAAATAAAGTGTGTGTGTGTGTGTGTGTGTGTGTGTTGATTGGTAAACACTGCAGGCAACAGAAGCAGGTGAAACATTCGCAGCATAGCGTTGCACGCATTTCTACTGTCACCTGTACCTTTGTGTTTTGTCCCTGAGCTTTTCTCAGTGGTCTCTGTTTTCACCTATAAGAAGCCGCACATCTGGGGCGCCTGAGTGGCTCAGTCGGTTAAGTGTCTGCCTTCGGCTCGGGTCATGGTCCCGGGGTCCTGGGATGGAGCCCCACATCAGGCTCCCTGCTCAGCGGGGAGCCCGCTTCTCCCTCTCCCAATTCCCCCTGCTTGGGTTCCCTCTGTTGCTGTCTCTCTCTCTGTCAAATAAATAAATAAAATCTTTAAAAAATAAAAAAAAGAAACTGCACATCTGAGTTGCCTCAAGGATAATACTGGCACACTAAAACTAAGTGAGCAACACGGACCTGCTAACGCTTCTCAGGGGTGACAGAAAAGGGGGGCTGCACCACTCACCCCAGAACCAACGACACGGCATTTTCACTTCTACAGTCTGTCTTCTATTTTGGCGGCTCTGGGAGTTTCTCTTGTCCCTTTCCACCCAGGTCCCAGTCTTCTAGCTCCTCTCTTCCCCCCAACTCACCCCCAACTTTCAATTCCTTACCCTCTTCTTACGCTGAGCCCCTCCAGCTGTGTTTCATCACTTTATTCCAAATTAACTTGGCTAGACTCGTCGCAGGACCCACACTTCTTAGAGGTTGGGTTGTTGATCACTCTTGCCCTTGGGATCCCCTTCCTTCTCCCAAATGTCTTATCAGCATATTTACCCCCAACAAGCAAACACTGCATTCCCAGGAGGAATTCTGGTGAATTCAGGGATCTCCTGACAGAAGAACAGAAGTGGTTCTTCATGGAGGCTGGAATGCCACACACTCCCTCGGCTTTCTACGAAAGTGTTCCTCCTCTACTGACAGAGAGGCCGCAGGCCTGTTGCCAGGCAAAGTCTTGCCCACGACTACAGCTTCAAGAAAATCCAGCCAGACCGGTAAGAAATCGGAGTGGCTACATGTGCAAGATTGGGTTGTATCTTTGCTTTGAGGTCTCAATAACTATAGAGGAAAGTGGTCTAAGCAAACTGAACTTTCTGGAATTCTAAGCCCATTTTGTGATGTATGGGGCGGGGAGAGGAGGAGTCTTCTTGGCAGACAGGCACATCTTTTTAAAACCATTTCCTATTCCTAAGACATTTCCTTCATCAAGTCCCTCCTGCCTAACCACTGCACTGAGCTTCCCATTAGCCTGTAGCAGAAAGATCAGAATTCAAGGCCCTCCACCATTTGAGCGAACCTTATCTCTGACCACTCCCCAAAAGGACCCTCTGCTTCTTCCCGTCTGACTGAGCCCCCTTCTATGGTGGGTGGGCTCTTTTCTACCTCCCTGTCTTGCTCCTCAGCCTAAAATGCTTTCTCACCATCCAAAGTCTCATCCATCTGCTAGGTACATGTATTTTTTCTTATTTGACTTTACCTGTTTTTTTAATGCTTATTTGTGTGCAATGAATATGGATTGCTTATGTTACTTTTAAAGTTACTTTAATTTTTTAAAAAATATTTAGCTCTATTTTCAAAAAACAGCTTAAATTTTCCTTCCACCGTAATTATCCCAATTGGGAGAAACATTAATAATAATAATAGTAATAATAATAATAATAATAATAATAATAATAGCTAGCATTTATTAATACCTACAATGAGCCCACCTCTGTACTAAGTGTTTATTTAAAAATATGTGATCTCAGGGCACCTGGGTGGCTCAGTGGGTTAAAATGTCTGCCTTCAGCTACGGTCATGATCTCAGCAGGGTTCTGGGATCAAGCCCCTAGTCATGCTCTCTGCTCAGCAGGGAGCCTGCTTCCCCCTTTCCCTCTTCCTGTCTCTCTGCCTACTTGTGATCTCTCTCTCTCTCTCTCTGTCAAATAAATAAATAAAATCTTAAAAAAAAAAAATACGTGATCTCATTGACTCTCCAGAGCTACTCTATGAGATAGATGTTCCCAATGTACAGATTAGAAAACTGAGGCTCTACAAGGAAATGCTATATAACTTACATGGGTCTCCCTGTCAGCACATGTCAGAGCTGAGGTGTGAACCCAGCTGATCCCCCAGTCTCTGCCCTTAACAACCACTTGCCTTGAGCTGGTCCAAAAAGGCAAGAGCCACGGACTGCCTTTGTATTGTAGAGAATTGTATGTTTGTCACTAATCCTACACGGTAACTTCCTTGAAAGCATTTTGGAGTTTTTCCGAGTGTCTAGCACAAAATTCCACACATAATAAATGTATTTAACTTCCCAAACAAGGAAATGAAGACCCAGAGAGATCAAGAAACTTGTCAAAGTCCCACAGTCATTCTGACAGAACTGTGATCAGAAACCAGCATGTCCTGAGTCAGCCCTGGTAACTCTCCACCACACACACTGTCAGTGTTTAATATATATTTATTGAATGGACTTATTTCTGGGGTTATTTTTCTCTGATCCCCTTCCAGCCATATGATTTGGTCATAATTGCAAATTAGTTTGAATACTGATAATTACTGGAAATCTAAATTAGGATTTGATAAGTCAGTTTTTCAAGTAGGTTAAGTTGGCTAGATAAGAGTCAATGCCTAAGGGGCGCCTGGGTGGCTCAGTGGGCTAAAGCCTCTGCCTTCAGCTCAGGTCACGATCTCAGGGTCCTGGGATTGAGCCCCACATTGGGCTCTCCGCTCACTGGGGATCCTGCTTTCCCCTCTCTCTCCTCCTGCCTCTCTGCCTACCTGTGATCTCTCTCTCTGTGTCAAATAAATAAAATCTTAAAAAAAAAAAAGAGTCAATGCCTAATATAATAGAATTCTCTGCCATTTTATTTAATGCAAATAATTTTAAAGCATTGTAAAAAACAGTGTCTGCATAAGTAGTGGTAAAAGGTGCTGCGTGACAGATTTGCTTATTTAAACTGAATATCAGGTTTTATTAGAAGACATGTTTCAAGTTAACCATCAAAGAATACTTAAATTGAAAATACTTTATATATATGTATGTATTCTATGACTGATATTGTTGAAAAGTTATATTTTTAAGTTATCCACACCTAGAAAAAAAAAAAATACTGAACTAAATAATTCTGTTTGCCACAGAAACCAGGGTCTAACCCCTTTACCACAAGCAGCTGGAAACCTTGACTCTGACCTGTGCCCCATCCAAACCTTAGACACAGGTAACCAAAGTCACCAGAATTATATCAGAGGTCCCCTGAGGACATATATATGTAAGTGAATAAAGAGAAAACTTGGGACGCCTGGGTGGTTCAGTCGGTTAAGCTGCTGCCTTCTGCTCAGGTCATGATCCCAGGGTCCTGGGATCAAGTCCCGCATCAGGCTCCTTGCTCAGTGGGAAGCCTGCTTCTCTCTCTGCCTCTGCCTGCCTCTCTGCCTTCTTGTGCTCTCTCTCTCTCTGACAAATAAATAAAAATAAAATCTTAAAAAAAAAGACGGTAAACTTGCTGATCTTCAAAAAAATTACAAAGTAATATATGTTCATTATTTTGAAAATTAGTGAAGAAAGAAAACCAGAATCGTCCACAATCCCACCACCAAATCATGATCATTGTAAACATGTTTACGTATCTCCTTCGAGACTTTCCTCTATGTACATAAATGCATTGCTTTCACACACAAAAATGGGATTATACTTTACACACAGTTTAATAAACTGCCTTTTTTCCTCAACATACTGTTAATATCTTCTTACAACAGTGAGTTTGCATACACATTACTGTTTAATGTCCACATTATATACCGTTGTCTATCTGCACCACGATGTTAAGTAGGTATGGACACTCGACTATATGACATAGGAAGAAGATGGTCTGTCTGGATGCTCAGGGATGAGGTACTGGGGGGAGACACTGTAACAGATGCTCTCGTTGCCCCACTTTCTTTGGGTCCACTTCTCTGTTCTACAGTTGCCGGGGACAGCCCTTCTGTATAATTCTTCAGAGGCTCCTGACTGGGATCGAACTCAGTTACCCAGAGCTGACTATAGGGTTAGCCTATTAACAGAATGTATTTCTGTTACTAATCTCTCTCCAGGAAAACAGATGGGACCACAAATTACCACCCCATCAAGTTACCTGTAAATTTATTCAGCATCTACCTTGGATGGTAAGGGATCCATCTCCCTGTGGTCTCCATCCCTCTTCTCTTCCCAGTTGGATCCTCTCAGGTTTTCCCGCCTCTCTGCCCCCAGGGTCCCAGCTCCAACTTAATGAAAACTAACGCTGTGAGGTGAGCTCCTAACTCCAACCAGGCAAGAAGCATCAGGTCCTAGGGAAGCTTTAGATCTATTACAATCGTTACTAGATATTCTTTAGAATAGAATATCTACAAAGCAAACAGACCCTTCCTTCCTTTGCAAATATTGCCCACATCCAATAGCACTGCATTTCCCATACAACAATTCAAATCCTTGCCTTACTGATTTCCTGAGTGTCATATTAGCTTACTATTTCTCACTTTTTAAAACTTAAAGAAATGAGGCTGCATATGCAATAATATTCACCAAATTGTGGGTGTTTGTTATGCTGGTTATATTTTTCAATTCATTTTTATAACAAACACATCACTACTAAAATAAAAGGTGTTCAGGCGGCACCTAGGTGGCTCAGTTGGCTAAGCGTCTGCCTTGGGCTCAGGTCGTGACCCCAGGATCTTGGGATGGAGTCTGCAACAGGCTCCCCACTCTGCAAGGAGTCTGCTTCTTTCCCTCCCTCTGCCCTTCCTCCCACTCATGCTCTCAATCTCTAATAAATAAATAAAATCTTAATAAAGAAACAAAGTTTGTGCACATACCATATGAAATCATCCCAGTGGTATACATACACAATTTGGAAAACACTATATTGAGTAAATAAAAACCAGACTCAACATTTTAAGTAAGGCTCTGCTGTTTACTGAAATCTGTAGGCAAGAGGAAGGAAGAAAACACGCACAGCAGTGTTTCAGCTCCTCACTCTTCTCGGTAGCTTCAAACAACATGCTATTACACACCTTTATGCGGAACAAATACGCAGAACTAGCTTAGTGACTTGAATAAGCCATATAAAGGGTCTTTTCTAAGAACTGGTTTTCTTTCCAGTCAAGCCAGGTTCTCTGAGATCCAGGGGACCAGTGGAGAGAGGCCTCCCAGGGCCAATGGGAATGGGTACTTCCAGCACGAGAGGGGCAGTGGAGTTTCCCTCGGCTCACAGCCTTTCTTGTCACAGCATTATTCCAACGAAAGCTCTGTATTCTACCCTTCCTTTGTCTTGCCAACGATCCCATCCCTACCATGGAAAGGGAAGATGGTGGGCCAAGATAGGAAAAGGAAGGGATGAGAGAATCCCATCTTGCCCCTTCTGAAGTACAGGCTCTCAATCAGTCCCTGTGACTTGTTGCCTTTCGGTGAGCAGAACACAAAATGCTGTCAACACATCGCACCCTGGCCATGCCGTCCTAACGAAGCAGAGTTCAGATGAAACCCAGGGGCAACCCCGGGGGGAGGGGACCCAGCTTCTCTCTGAAGACTGACACGGCATAGACAGCAAGTAGGTATCTGGGTAGTAAGGGCCTCCTGGGCTGCACTGCCAAATTAGTACCACAGCCTGCTGCCACCCAGCCAGGGCCTCCGCCCACAGCGTCCAGAGGCCCCAGCTCATCCCCACGTCTGGCAATCATGTTTCGCCTGGACTTGCAAAAGAATTAGCTAGACAGAAAACAAAGTGAATTTTTTACCTAACAACTATGTAAAGGCACCTCAAATTTTGTGGGATTTTTTATGATTATAAATGTAGTAGATCTTCATGAGGAAATTTAATTTTTTTTAATATTTTTATTTATTTATTTGACAGAGGGAGAGAAAGCACACAAGCAGGGGGAGTGGCAGGCAGAGAGGGAGGACCCAGAGTGGGACTCCATCCCAGGACCCTGGGATCGTGACCTGAGCTGAAGGCAGACGCTTAATCGCCTGAGTCACGCAGGTGCCCCAGAAACTTAATTTTTTTAATGTTAGCTTTTTAAATCGGATAGGTATAAAAGAGGAAGGGAAAAAATCATACCCAAAGTTAATATCATTTCTGCTATTTTAGGATTCTCTTCAGTTTTTTTTCTGTGCATTTTCACATCCTCGAAAATTGAGCCATATGTTCAATTTTTATCAATATTTTTAGTAGAAATATTTAATATTCTTATGGTTAAATTATGATGTGTTTATTAGAGAGAACATAACAAAAATAAAGAAAAATAAAAATAATCATTCGTGATCCCACCACCCTGAGACAACAGCATTAATATTTTTATTATTTTAGGTATAGTTTTTCTTTTAATCCTGACTCATTTACTTAGCTTTCTGCATAAGCATCAAAATTTTTTGCAAACATCACTTATTTGTGGAGAGGTCACAGTCAACTATTTTTTTAAGGTAGGCTTATTGAAATACACTTACTAGTTACTACAAAATAGTAAAATTCACTACTTTTAGGTGTACAGAACCACGAACTTTGACAATACATACAGTTGAGTACATGCCACGAAAAGTGAGATGTTTTCATTAGCATTTTCATCACCCCAAAAAGTTCCCTCATGCCCTTTGTCTGAACATAAACGCCATTTTGAATAGCTTATATTCTTATGTTTACAAAAAACTGCCCATAGGGTCTCGGTCAGTAGAGCACACGACTCTTGATCTCAGGGTTGTAAGTTTGAGTCCCATGTTGGATGTAGAGATTACATAGAAAATAAAATATTTTTTTTAAAAACCCTGCACATAAATATTTATATCAGCTTTATTCATAATTCCCCAATACTGGAAGCAATCAAGATGTCCTTCAATAGGTAAATGGATAAATAAACTGTGGTACATCTATTCAATGGGAGATTATTCAGCAATAAAAAGACATGAGTCATCAAGCCACAAATAAACACAGAGAAAGACGCTTGCTAAATGAAAGAAGTCAGCCTGAAAATCATCATTCTGATATACAGTATTCTGGAAAAGGCAACATTTAGAGACCATACAAAGATCAGTTGTTGCCAGGGGTTGAGGGAAGGAAGGGAACAGTAAATAGGTAGATAACAGGCAACTTTTAGGACAGTGAAAGTATTCTGTATGATACTATAATGCTGGATACATGACATTAAGCACTTGGCAAAACCCACAGAAGTGCACAACATAAAGAGTGAACCCTAATGTCAATTACAGATTTTAGCTAATAATAATATATTAACATGGGCTCATCAGTTATAACAAATGAACCCGCCAATGCAAGATGCTAATAATACCACAAATTGTTGTTGGTATAGTGAGAATATATGGAAACTCTCTGCACTTTTGTTCAATTTTCCTGTAAATCTAAAACCGCTCTAAGAAATATTCATTTTATATATATGTAATTACATATAATACAAAATACATAAATATAAATTTATATATAAATATATATTAAATTATATATTAAATATTTATATTTATACACATATATTATCTACACAAATATATAAAAGATAAAATATAAATATATAATATATATTTTATATATATCATATGTCCATATATGCAAATCAGTTATATATAAGTGAACAAGTGAACCTCTCCCTACAAAAAAAGAATCACTCTCTGAAAGATTTTCTATCAGCTTGAAATAGTCCTCTGTATGGGGTAAGAACTCAGTAATAAATAAGAGACTAAGGCAGCGAGAGAAAGAAAAAGAGAGAGGCAGGCACAGAGAGGTATTTTATTTTATTAGATCCAAAACACAAGGAGGAAAGACAGAAGAAAAAATATAGAAAAGGGTTGGGCAAAGATCGGATAACAAAGAAGAGAAGCAGGTAAAGGAGGGAGAACGTCAAGAGCCCCAGAGTCGGGGCAAAAGAGATTCCCCGGGACTAGACATGTCTTCATCTGATGACGGTGCTCTGGTACAAGGCCGGAGCCCAGAGTGGGAAGGGGCTCCGAAGGGGCGGGCGCCCAGGGCCCAGCGCCCAGGTCCGTGGGCAGTGATGCCCTTCCTGCCGGCCTCAAGGATGATCTTGAAGGGTCAAGCGGGGGCATAAGCTCTAACAGGCTCCCAGGGTCTACCAACTAGACCCCGTGACCTGACCTTTAGTGACCTGCTTGTCACTAACTTCTGTCTTATGTTTTTCCTTGAGCCCTTCTTTCTGGTTAACCTCTTAACTCAGACAAATGAAACCCAAAACCACCCTTCACGTGATGGCAAGTCCCCGACAAGACGTGCAGCCAGCCCCGCCCAGACCCCCCAGACCATTTGAGCTAAACCCCTGATTTGAGCTTATGCAGATGGACGGAAGAGCCTCCGCCTCATTTACATAACCATACAACGTGTGTAGGTGTGTTTCTTTAAGGTGTGAGCGTGACCGTACCCTGGCCTCCACAGAGGATGACGAGGCTTCCCGCTCTAAATATTCCTCCTAACCCTAAACAAGAGGTACCCATTCGTCCCCCTACCGGGGAGTCACACCTTTGGAAGCCTTTCCTGTGATCTTATTTGCTGCAAATAAAGTTTTCTTTATGCTACGACTCACCTGGGGCAGTTTCGATGACTCACGGAAGAGCAAACTCATGCTGGTTCCGGTACACCAGAACCGGGCCGGGCAATGGGTCAAAGAGCAGACCTTCAGAACAGGGACCTCTGGGCGGGCCACCCCGAGGGAACTCATTCTTCAAATGTCAGAGCATCACTAAAAGTGATGAAGTTACGTGAGCAGCGAGCAGGGCAGAAGACAGACCCTGTCCCAGCACGACGTCAAGGCTGAAGCAGTGGAAGCAGGATCAAATGCTTCTCCACCAATGTTCTCCGCCTTGGGGCCCAGCTCCCCCAGCCAGGGGCACTGTCACTGAATAACAAGTGATCCTGTACCCTGGGAACTCCTGCTTCTTGCAACCCCGCTTCTTTCTGGTAGCCTCGAGCTACTTCTACTGTAAGCAGAAAGAGTTAGGGGTCCTCGGAAAAAGAAAGATGAGAGCTAGCTTCCCTGACACTAGAGAAGTCATTTCAGGCCTCCAGCTATTTCCCATGATCTATGCCCTACTTGCCCAAACACACTTTTCGCAGAAGTTTCTGGAAGGTGACGGAATTACCACAAAAAATGCAAAAACCACAGTAGTTATGGATTTTAAGGGAACAAAGGGAATGCAAAAACTAATAGTCTCCACCAGGCCAGGAAATAGGATATCACGGACAAACTCTCAGTTTGTTTACAAATTTTTTACAAATCAGCAGTAAAACTCTCAGTGCTATTTCAGAAGTAAGCAAGACCCTGCGTTCCTAACCCGAGATAAGGAACCCAAGACATCATCCGGTTGATACCAGCTCTCAGAGCATGCCCACAACCCCTTCTCCCTGGTCCGACGTTAGAGTTGCTTCATTATAAAGTCTCCATCCTAGGAGAAGCACAAGCTTCATTAATATAACATAAAGATGAGTACAGGTACATATGTGGGCAAGTTTTCGAAGTAGGCCTTGCCACCTTATACCCACCTGCCTTTACCACTGTGACAAATCTCCCCTTTCCGAATATTCACCCTAAACCCTAAATTAAAAAAGCTGTTCACCCCTGCTCGGGGAGTCACGGCTTTGGAAGTTATACCCCCACCATCTCTTTATTTGCTGCAAATAAAGTCTTTGTGTGACAACTCCATCTGGTGTATCTCTGTAACTCACAAGGAGTGAACTCACATCAGTGCCATGACAGTATGTCATCTCTGAAGAAGGTATGTCCTGCTCCTCTGTGATCTTGGCCTCCCTAAGCAGCTCGTCCTCTGTCAGTGGCCACTCACAAGGGGGCCTCTTTCACCGCCGGGACTGGCCCTGCCTCCCCTGGACCCAAGGGAATTTGCGTGCACGCTCAGAGACTGACACATGGACTTTAGACCATCGGAACCATCACCCTACAGTCCTGGCCAAAACAGCACCTTTTCTTCTAGGGCCTTCTGAGAGCTGCCAGCACTGACCTTCAGAAGCCTCAAGCTCTCAGGAGGCCCCTCACAGGTCTGGTGACTCCTCAGTGCTTCCTTCTTTGCTCTTTGGCTTCTCAGCACTGATGTCAAAGCCAAGGTCCACCTCGTCTACTGTGTCTGATTGTCCCCTTGATACTCAGCATCTCCAGAATCCTCAGTGAACCCCCCCAGAAGTCATCTGGTAGAACTCCTCTTCCTCCTCTGCCTCCAACCCAGAGAGCTGGTTCCTTGAGGTTGTATGGTCTTCCTTCCCAGACTGTGCACCACCAGTGGCCCCTCACCAGCTTGGTTGGACAGAGGAACAAGGGCAAAGTCCCAAGGTGGGGTCAGCACATCATGTCAAAGGACACAGGACTGAAGTAAAGCAATGGAGGAAAGGAAATTAAAGGAGGTGAGATCAGAGAGACACCTAGGGCCAAATCACTTAGGCCTGGGCAGGGACTTCAAACTCTAAGAGTGATGGGAAGCCATTGGAGGGTTTTGAGCAGAAATGAGTTGTGACTGATTTACATTTTACTGGGTCACTCTAGAAAATGTTTAGCCAATAATCTGTAGGAGGACATGATGGGCAGCTTCTAAAATGGTTCCCAGCAATTCCTGCCTCCTCATGCTGAGTGCCGTGATATTGTGACCTATACGCAATATCATAAGAAATACACATTTTGTCTTCCCCGTGTTCCGAACAGAGATCCTAATACCCTTGGAATTTACTAAGTGATGAGAGTGATGAAGTACCTTTTGTTATTCAGAACAAATCTCTTCCAACCATACCTCACTTTATATTAACAAGATGACTAAGAGAAAACCCCTAGGTAACCTAAAGATGGGGGTTGTTTGCCAGGGGAACCAAACTTGATTGTAGGATTGGAACTTCCAGCCCCACCCCAGCTCCAGAAAGAGAGGCTAGAGACCAAATTCAATCACCAATGGCCAATAATTTAATCAACCATGTCTACTGTAAGAAAGCCACCTCCATAAAAACCCAAAAGGACGAAGTTCAGATTCCTTCTGGATGTGGGAACTCGTGGAGGTGCTGGGAGATGGCACCTTGGAAAGCTCATGGACGCTCTGCCCCCTTCCCACCCACCTTGCCCGAGTCATCTTTTCCACCTAGCTGTTCCTGAGCTATAGCCTCCTATTTTTTTTAATTTAAATTTTTAAAGATTTTATTTATTTGTCAGAGAGAGAGAGAACACAAGCAGGGGAAACGGCAGGCAGAGGGGAGAAGCAGGCTCCCACTGAGCAAGGAGCCCGATATAGAGCTCAATCCCAGGACCCTGGGATCATGACCTGAGCTGAAGGCAGATGCTTAACTGACTAAGGCCCCCAGGCATCTCGAGTTTTAGCCTTTTATCAGAAACCAATAATCTAATAAATAAATGCTTTCCTGAGTTCTGGGAGCCTCTCTAACAAATTAATTGAAGCAGAGAAGGAAGTGGCGTGAACTTTTGATTTATAGCCTATTGGTCCGAAGCATAGGTGACAACCTGGATTTGTGACTGGCTCCTGAAAACCCAGTTGTTTTCTCTTGTGAGACTAAGGCCTTAACCTGTGGGATCTGATGCCATCTCCAGGTACAGGCATCCCTTGGAGATACTGTGGCTTTGGTTTCAAAGCACAGCCGTAAAGCAGATACTGCAAGAGAATCAAATGGATTTCTCAGTTTCCCAGTGCATTATAAAATTTATGTTTATACAATACTGTAGTCTGTTTATTAAGTGTGCAATAGCATTATGTCCTTAAATTTTTTTTTTACATTCCTTAATTAAAAAATGCTTTACTGCTAAAAAATGCTCTCATCTGAGCTCTTAGGGAGTCATAATCACTGATCACAGATCACCATAAAAAATAGATTGACATATTGCAGTATACCAAAATGTGACACAGAGACACAAAGTAGCAAGTGCTGTTGGAAAAATGGTGCTAACCCAGCCAACACAGGGTTGCCACAAGCTTTCAATTTATAAAAAATGTAAAATTGTTTTAAAAAATAACAAGCAGTACCTGCAAAGTGCAATAAAGTAAGGCACAGTAAAACGAGGGATGCCTGTAGATGGGATCCCAACCGAGTTACGTTGGGGACACCCAGCCAGTGTCACAGAATTGCTGAATATGTGGAAAACCCCACACATTCATGTTTGGAAGCGTTGTGAGTATGGCAGTTTTGTGAGAGTAAAGGAGAGACAGACACACAAGAGGAAGTGAGCTTTTCCTTACGATGCCCTCCCCTCATCCTCTTCCCTTGAGTGTGGGCTGGGCCTTAGTTACTTGCTTGTTTCTTTCTTTCTTTCTTTCTTTCTTTCTTTCTTTCTTCCTTTCTTTCTTTCGGTTTGTGTGTGTGTGTGTGTGTGTGTGTGTGTGTGTGTGTGTGTGTGTGTTTTGTGCGTGTGTGTGTTTTTTTGACAGAGAGAGCGACTGCGAGACAGGGAACACAAGTAGGAGGTGGGGCAGAGGGAGAAGCAGGCTTCCTGCTGAGCGGGGAGCCTGATGTAGGGCTCGATCCCAGGACCCTGGGATCATGACCTGAGCAAAAGGCAGATGCTTAACGACTGAGCCACACAGGCACCCCTACTTACTTGCTTCTGACAGAATACTGCAAAAGTAATGCTAGGCCACTTCCAAGATTAGGTTACAAAAGACCAGGGCTCTCTTCTTAACCAGCCTCTCTCACCTGCTCTCCCACTTAGAGCCCTCGAGGAGCGGAAGCCAGCTGCCTGGTTGAGAGAAGGCTCTGGAGAGCTGTCTGTGACCAGGACTGACATCTACAGCCAACAGCCAGGGAGAACCTGAGGCCTTCTAACAGCAAAGCAAGCAAACTCAGAAACAGATCTGCCCCGGTGGGGTTTTGAGATGGCAGCAGTTCAGCCAACCCCTTGAGGGCAACCCCATCAGAGGTCCAGACGTCAGAGGGCCCCTCGAAGCTGCACCTGGATTCCTGACCCTCAGAAACCCTCCTGAGATAGTAACTGTTGCATCTAGGTTCGGGGGTAGCTTGTCACACAGCAGTAGATAACCAATACAGAAGGCAAGTTGGAAAGCAGGAAAACCAATTTTAGAGGACATGGAAATGGTCCACCCCGCCCCCCCCACCCCCCCAGGGAGGATGGCAGTTTGGACTAGCACAGAGCAGTGGCTGAAGTAAGAACTGGTTGCGCTGAAAATGACTTTTGCAAAGTGCCACTTAGTATGTATATGTTTATACCATTTCTACTCCTTCACAAGAATTAGCCTAAGCAAGGACTAGAATTTCTGGAAAACACCAAATTGATTGACCCAGTTTAGGAGACGCCATGACACAGTACAAGACTGTGTGGTTGAGTCCAAATGACTCAAAAATATCTATATCCCTGTGATGGGTTGAATTGTGCCCCACCCTCTGCAAAAAAAAAAAGTTGTGCTGAAGCCTTAATCCCACATACCTCACCCTTAACCTTATTTGGAAATAGGGTCCTTATGGATGTAACTAAGTATACATTTCTGTGACTTAAAGCCCCTCAGTTTGTGGTACTTTGTTATCATGGCCCTAAGAACCTGAGACAATACCTGTCAAGATCTTCCTTCTCTCCCCACCACCCTTCTAGGCTGTGAGATGCTAAGTCAACCCTCAAATCTCCCCCTGCAGGACCAACAGAGCCGCACATTCATAAAGACGGTTACGGAATGCTTCGTGGCAATGCCGATGATGATTTACCTTTCTTTTGTTGCTTCTGATACACAAAAGATGAGTCTGTGCTGAACTCATCAGAAATCTTTTCAATTATTGCCCATGGGTGACCAGCCTCTGATTCATTCTACGGCAAATGAGGCCACTGAGAAGTTATCAGTAAGGGATTTATGTTTTAGTAGCATGTTTAATTATGATACAACCACGACTGTCTCTTACACAGGAATTTAGCATGCAAGATTTACAGCTCTTAGCACTATTTTGGCCTTTGTTGTCTCAAAGAGCCTTGTTTCTGATGTTTTATTAGACTACCAACCTCTGTTAGATTGTGTCAGATTGCCCCCTACTGATTTGGGCTCTTAATTTCATCCCAGCGGCTGCTGTTTCGAGTTGCTTTTCAGACTGTGTTTTTTACCCGGGTCTCTAAACCTGCCCACCCTCATGCCCCAAAGAACACGGAGAACATTGGAATGGCGGGGGCCGGGGAGAGGGGTGACTCTTTTTTCTTTTTTTTTTTTTTTTCTTTTAATAAAACCTGAACAACCACAAAATGTATATATGAAATTTTTGTTTCAAAACACATCATCGGACCAGCTTAAGCTTGCAAGAGAAATTAAGTTTCTAGAATAAGAACGGATCAGATTCTATTCTTTCTTATTTCTTGAGGGCAGCAAACACCTTCAAGAGATACCCTCTCTTTTCATGATATGATAACGGGAATTTTTTTTTTTTTAAAGAAAAGCTGATGAAATTTTAACTAATCCGACCAGCCAGAGGAAAGCAATATGACAAAAGACAACTCAAAGGAAGGGTGGGATTTCTTTTCCGCTTCAAAGGTGTTGTTGTGTGCTGTTGTGAAAAGGTATTCCCCCCACCCACAGGCGAGGGTGGGGGGGAGGTGGTCAGAGCTCAGCAAACACCCACATGGGCCTCCCCCCGCCTCCTCGCTGCTGTCCCTCCTTTGCTGGTCCACCGCTGGACACGAGGATGGGGCCAGCCACGAGAAAAGGGACAGAGATCAGGGAAAGGGTAGAGGAATATATTAGTAAGGGAAAAAAAATCAGGAACCTGAAAATGAGTATTCGGGCTTTAGAAAACAAATCTGTTCTCAAGGCGTTTGGGCAGCCCTCCAAATGCCAAAGCTAATTACTGAGAACGAAACAGCAACCCGTATCATGTCCGCCATACTAAACCGGGGCAGCTCTCCCTCCGGGCCATCCCAGGGATGCCCAGAGAACCTGACCCTCTGAGCTATACTTTGTAAGACCGCATGCAGCCTCCTTCCAGGGACCCATGGCATTCCGGCATACACAGCGGTCTTGTAACTAGCTCTCTGCGAGTCTGGTTTCTGATGATCCCTGTTGCTGCCTGGGCTTGGTTCTGCATCCCGAGCCACAGGTACGTACCTTCATTTCCTCGGCAACTGCCTCATGTCCTGCCCTGCCTGGGCTGGAAGGCTCTGGAGAGGGCAAGGAGAGGACCATTCTTCTTCCCTGCCTGCCCGGTTAGGCGTGCCGCGGCCCGTGCTCCCTCCCAGGACTTACAAAGGACGGCACGGATGGGGAGGGTGGGAAAGGTCACTGGAGAAGGGCTAGTGTGATCGCAGTATGCCAGACAAACCCAAAACTAGTCCATAAAAGATTCCTTTATCTTGCCTGGTCCGAGAGAATAGCCCAGCTGCTATCTTTGGCTCTCCTCCATTCCTCCTCACTCCTGTTCACGAAATCATTAGGGAAGGCCATGTGCTGGTTTCTCGAAGAGCAGATCAAGTTCTCAAGTCCACGATGAAGTTGGATTGAGATCCGGGGGGTTAGCAGGACAGTCCGAGCAGTCTGTCTGTCCTCTCTACCCTGACTCCCGCTATCTGACGGCGCCCACCATGAATCAATAAATCATAGGCTGAGTCTCTCTAGGGGTCCAACACCATGTCAGAAGTGTGCCAGAAGTACACAAAAGTTTACTATACTAAATTTCTGTAGGTGCCTGGGTGGCTTAGTTGTTAAGCGTCTGCCTTCAACTCAGATCATGATCCCAGAACCCTGGGATCAAGCCCCGCATTGGGCTCCCCGCTCGGCGGGAAGCCTACTTCTCCCTCTCCCACTCCCCCTGCTTGTGTCACCTCTCTGTCTCTCTCTGTCAAATAAATAAATAAAATCTTTTAAAAATAAATAAATTTCTGGCGCCCGTGGATTTGCCTCTCACGGCAGTCCAAGGGACTCCTGACCTATAGCAATTTGTCTTTCTCTGAGGCCCAAATCTGAATGGTAAGTAGCAGGACACCAGGGTTTGGGAGATAGTCACTTGGTAATTCAGCCTAGTTAGTCTAGTTAGCTAGTGATCCTAAAAATACAATGTCATTATTTTCTTAATTGACCTTATAGTAATTACTTACTATATATTATCTCATTTAACCATGATTTATAACCACTTTATCCCCACCTTATAGATAAAAAAAAAAAACTGAGATTCAAAGAGGTTAAGAAATATACTCAAGATCCCGTAACTAGTCACTGTGACTGGGCAATGCCACAGAGCTAGTCAGTGTGATTGAGAAGATCACGTGGCTAGTTAGTAATGACTTGAGCAAGACCACAGAGCTAGTTAGTGTGACTGAGCGAGATCGCATGACTAGTTAGTATGATTTGAGCAAGACCACAGAGCTAGTTAGTGTGACTGAGAGAGATCACAGAGCTGGTTAGTGTGACTGAGTGATATCACAGAGCTAGCCGGTCGGGGACGACCCCAGGCAGGCCTTACTCTGCAGCTCAAGCGGTTAACCACGCCACTTCCACATCCTAGGTCCTTGTCACGCCAGGCATGTGGCAACAACCAAGAAACCATCAGAATTTTGCCACCATGTGTAAAATGGCTATAGGTGCTAGAGATACCTTTAGTGGCCAGTGAAAAGACTGTGGTATGAGAATACACAAAGATTAAGCTCATCTCTGGACAGAAATATAAATCTGGAAAAGGCCAGGAGCCTAAATTAAAACAATTCCACTTTTCTGGATTAGAGAATTTTGAAAAGATCTGAAGAGCTGAACGTTTCACACATAGCAATAGAGGTCTATACAGAGCTATGTACGTATGTGGATATTCATATAGATAAGACATATTTCCTGCTCTCCAGAATAGAACACCATTAGCATATCATGCGAAAGAACAATCAGAAGCTAAAGTACACACGGAGGAGGGTGGATTAAAGGGGCTCAGGAACAGAAGTACATTGAAGCATTCAGAGAATGTACCTGAAGATGAAGTAAAACTCGAGTCGGGCCTTAAGTGATGAACACAATTTAGACGGGGGGAAGGAAAAAGGAGGGCTTCCAGGCAGATGAAACAAACTCAGACGCAGAGATAGGCTCACAAATGAGCATAAGCAACACAGGGAATTTTAATCTAGATCAGAAGCCCAGTGGGGCCAGGAAATGTGTCTCGGCTTGTGGTACGGTTCTATCTCCGAAGACTAGCACATGCTAGGCCCTCAGAAGCTATTTGGCGACAAAAGAAAGGAAGAAGGGAAAGAGGGAGTGGGCGAGGGGGGCACAAGAGAGAACTCAAGTGAAAAAGGCAGAACAGAGAGTAGAAATGTAGAAAGTAGAAATGCCCAACCACAGAAATTGTGTGTGTTGGGTCTGAAGGGAAATAGGCTTGGTAAGAGTGGATAGAGCAAGGGTAGGAAGGGCCTTACCAAACAAAGTCAGGGCCCAGAGTCAGAAGTAGAGGGCAAGATAGAGCCAGATGGAAAACCCATGTGTTCTCAAGCCTTCAGAGAAGCATGTTAAAAGGCATGCAAAATGAATAGTTTCATACTGAACAGGCTTAACCACAGAGGACATAGGCTGGAGCAAGTGGGGGCAGAGCCCTTAGGGAGTCCTCATGGCCATCCAGACACAAGAAAAGGTGAGAGTTTGACCTATAGGAATGGCAGAAGGAATGGGAAAAGGGATGAAAAATTGAAGAATCTATTGAAGGGGCAAAATCTATTCAATGCTGTTAACAGTTGGGCCAATGGAGATAAACAGGGAAAAATAGGTCAAAATTTCAAGTGGGAAGCCTGAGAGAATGCTAGTAGCATGATTATTAAAAGTGAAGATAACCTGCCTTAAGATGAAGAGAGGGAGATGCTAAACTCAGTACATGATATAGAACTGGAGAAAGTTCATATAGATATAAAATTACACATAACCTCCTGAGCAGTAGAGAGTTCAAGAATTTGTTCATGGTTTCATACATGGGTATGTTTGTAGGGCCAATAACTATGGTATAGCCACTAAGCAATTTTTTTAAATATTTATTTATTTATTTACTTATTTGAGAGAGAGAAAGAGAGAGAGCACACACAAGCGAGCATGAGTGGGGGGGGGGCAGAGGGAGAGAGAGAATCCCAAGCAGACTCCCCACTGAGCGTGGAACCCGACCCAGGGCTCAATCGCACAACCCCAAGATCACGACCTGAGCCAAAACTAAGAGGTGAATGTTCACCAACTGCACCACCCAGATGGCCTAGCTACTGAGCAATTTTAATAACCATATTTTAGAATTAGAAGAAATGTAAGCTATCTTTATACAATAGTCAGTGTACAAGTTTCAAATGTTTACACGATATACAGCAGTATTTGCCCACCAGCATCTGCTTGAATAACCTCTAGTGAAAATAGCTCACTCCTCTTTTTAGGAGGCTATGTTTATTAAAAGTTTTTCATAATATTGGTATATTTTGGCAAAACGAAGCTCACCTTAGGCATAATGTCAGCTATCTTACAAAATAAGTAAGGAAGACATTGCTACTTTTCCAATACCCACTTTCCCCTTTTCCAATACCCACTTTCCCACTTTCCTCTTCCTTAGGAAAAAAAAAGCTTGGTTTTTGTTTTTCAGTGGGGCAACTGACTATCCAGAATAAAGACCACCTTCCCCTGACTCCCTTCCAATGGGTTAGCCATGGGACCGAGCTCTGCCCAAGAGGATGGGAGCAGAAGGGATGTCAGGTCATGCTCTTAAGTGGAAAGACCTTGCCTTACACTTGCTTCTCTTTCCTCTTTCTCACTGACTGGAATGTGAGTGGGATGCTGGCCACTGGAACAGCCAATATTCTTGACTACAATGAAGCTTCATGTTGAGGACAGCAAAGCAACAAGAGAGAGGGAGCCCAAGACCATCATAACTGTAGAAATACATATGCATGCCTTCTTAGTCCCAGATCCGTATGAGAGAGGATTAAACTTCTATTTTGCTTAAGCTATTTCATTTGGGTTTTCGTAAGAAGAGCCAAATTACATTCTACCTAATACTTTGGCTCTAATCTTTGCATCTATCATTCAGTAACAAGTTGCCTAACTTCTCTGAGCTTCAGTTTCATCTACAACATTTAGCCTACTCCACAGGGTTGCAGAAGAAATTAAACGAGACAATGTGTATAAATCTACTTGGCACAGTGAGTACCCAATAAATTGTAGCTACTACTAAATTGTTACTATTATTATCAGTTGATATGAAGATTTGCAATCTCAAAACCAAATCCAAACAGCTCTAATTCCTTACTAGTAGTGGAAAAAAAATTACTGCATTTTAACATAGTAATTGAGGACTAGTTTATGAGTCTGAACAATTCTGATACAGAATAAGTATCTTCATTTCATAGTCAAAAGACCCAGAAGGGTACGGAAACTTTTTTCAATCTCAGAGTAAAACAATAAGTAAGTATTAAAACTTGAATTAATTTTAGGTCCTTCACTCCCTTGAGGCCTAGTCATTGGAGCAAGCAACTGGACAGAAGTGGGGAAGAGCTTCTCCTTATGCAGAAGCTCTTCCATCACTATTCCTCCAGATGTCCCTCCAGCACTTGGCAAGTCTCTCATTAATTGAGAAGCCCGAGTGTTTTCTTTTCCTTCTATGTGAGGGAATATCTGGGTACTAGAACACCCAGGCCACCATGAATCATTGCCCTTACATCCCCTATAAAATTACTCCCTCTTCTCAAATGTCTCACCTTTTTTTTTTTCTTCACACAGCTGAAGTCCCATCAGAGGGACAGCGACCTCGAGAATGCTGCTGAGGTCCCTTTTCTTCCAAAGAGTTACTTTCACTCAGGCTATAAAAAGCAGTAAGTGACACTAAGCACTAAATATCTGAGGGTGCATAAAAGGCTGGAGGAAGGAAAGAAAGAAACTAACTTGATCCAATGAAAAAACCTCCTTAAAATTAACCATATCTCCTAAATAGAATCAAGAAAATTCTCTGTTGGGGGGCCTGGGTGGCTCAGTCAGTTAAGCGTCTGCCTTCTGCTCAGGGCATGATCCCAGAGTCCTGGGATGGAGCCCCTTGCTGAGCTCCTTGCTTGGGGAGGAGCCTGCTTCTCCCTCTGTCTCTACCCCTCCCCCTGCTCCTTCTCTCTCTCTCTCTCTCTCTCTCAAATAGATAAAATCTTTTTTTTTAATTTCTGTTATGTGAAAAAGGCATGAAAACAAAACAATGGAGTCTTTGAAAGAAAACTGAGTTTCAGAAGGAAGTATTTTTTAACAAAGTGAAGGCGTTCTCATTGCAAAACATATTCTATTTCCCAGAAGAATAAAGTAAGACATAAAATCTCCCTCACTTTTGACTTCCCAGCTCAACTCTCAAGTAAATGTGCTTCATAATTTCTTACACATCCTTCTAAAAATTGTCCTGCATCTACAAGAAAACAGTGTGAGTGTGGAATAATTATATAGGTCTTTTTCTTGTATTATTTCTAAAACTATCAATGAAAAAAAATTATTTTTAAAATCCTGGTTCTTAAAGCAAAACTCCCTGCTAACAAGAGGTAAAAGCTTCACCTATAAAAATCTCAGGCTTTCACGAGAGTCAGCAAAAGTCCAGGTACTCTGTGAAACAGAAATCATCAAATGCTTCAAAATATTTAATTTCCTATTCCAGGAATGTGAAACAGGTGTAATTAAAGTAACACTTTTTTAATTAAGTGACCTCTCTTGACCAACCATCTGTGAATAATTCAGATTTCCCCCTTATTATTACTGTAAAATTAAAACGAGGTCATATAAACAGGAAGATCCTCTTTAACTATCTTTAAGCACCAGCAATATATATTTTCCACCAGTTAAAATCCTTAATGATACAAAAAATCTGTCAAGCATAACTCCCCCAATTCATTTGCCTGAGACCATCAATATTTTATCATGCACTTGCAGTTGGCTTTAATTTAACAGTCCAGGTTACTAATCAAACAAAACACCCAAGTCATTAAAAGTTAGCGTGCCATTTAGAAAGTGCATTTCACGTTTATTAAAATATCTTTCATGCAGCCATTAGAAACCTAAAGTTTTAATTACAATCAGATATTTAGTTCTACTCCCGTTACGCACTTGGCACTCTCTTGCAACTGCCCTGATTAATCTTCCAGACCAAGTTCATCCATTACCTCCTGAAATTATTTTCTTCTCAATTTCTTCAGAATTCATCTTTTTGCCCCACCCTCCACAAATAAGTAAAATGCACTTTAAAAGTGTACAAAATAACTACCTAAAAGATAACTCATTTAAAAGATGTCATTTCAAATGTAATTTATCCTTCATAAAAGACCAAAGAGGCATCCTTCAGAAAGACAAATTGAAATTGGAAATTAGCTCTTGTTGTCTTTATTCTCAATTTCCATTATTGGTTTTTCTTCCTAATGATGGGGAAAGTTCTACAGGCTTTTTCTTACAATTTTCTAACTGTGTGATTCGACTAAGTGTTTCTTTCCTTCAGCTTTCTAACCTTCCCTACTCCTGTTCCTACCCTGGCTCGCTCCAAAGGTCCATGAACAAGATTACTGATATGGCAAACATCAGATTCTATGGTGAATCTAGCTCTTCAAAATTACAGCATTGTAGACTTTCCATCAGTCATATTCGCTGTGCAGTAGAAGACACTGTAGATGTGATGCAGAGTTGATGGCTGGTGAGGGATCACTTGATCTCACTTCTAAGAGCCACACCAGTGAAAACCGTGGGACCTGCTCCTGAGATCAAGGCCTGCAATTACCCAAATTGAATGGAACTGAGAGTCCATGCAACACAAAATGGGCTATTCTTAAATGATTAAAAAAACATCCTGTATCCATGGGGCGCCTGGGTGGTGCAGTCGGTTAAGCAGCAGACTTCTGCCTTAGGTTCATACCATGATCTCAGGGTTGTGAGATCGAGCCCCACCTCAGGCTCTGTGCTCAGCTCCGAGTGGGCTTAGGATTCTCTCTCCCTCTCCTTTTGCCCCTCCCCGGCTTGTATGCGTGCTCTCTCTCACTCTCTCTCTTTTTGAACTAGGTAAATAAGATCTTTGACAATAAATAAATATAAAAATAAAAATTTAGAAATTTACACTTAAAAAAGATATGGAAGCAACCCAAATCGATAGAGGGATACTGTCCACTATAGATGGGTCAAGATGTCATATACGCATACATACACACACACACACACACACACACACGATGGAATGTTACTCAGCCATTAAAAAAGAATGAAAGCCTAAGAGGACTACAGGCAAAGCAGAACCCAACAGAACACTGAAAGTCTGACACCTGAACATAATTGGAACAATAAAAGGGCAGATACTATTTAGCTTAGAAAAGGCAAAAGAGAACTCTGAAAATTATCTTTAAAAAAAATTATCAGGGTGCCTGGGTGGCTCAGTTGGTTGGGCTGGGAGACTGCCTTCGGCTCGGGTCGTGGTCCCGGAGTCCCGGGATCGAGTCCTGCATCAGGCTCCTGGCTCCATGGGGAGTCTGCTTCTCCCTCTGATCTTCTCCCCTCTCATGCTCTCTCTCTCACTCTCTCTCTCTCAAATAAATAAATAAATAAAATCTTAAAAAAAAATTATCAGAGGGATTCCATTTATTTTTGGAATCCAAAGGCAAGAAAGGGATCTTTATGAGTCTTCTCCTTAGCAAGACCTCAAAAAGGAAGAACCTAAGGTTGCCAAACATTTGAGAACTAAGTCGAGGAAACTCAGGCAAAATAGGTCCATGAACCAGAAGTCACAATTAACTGATGTCACAAATAAATGTAGGGAAGCAAGGGGGACTTCACTTTAAAGTGGAAATAGAATTTGGCTGTCACAGAGAAAGAAAAAGGGAACGACAGTTAAAACAGACATATGCTTGGTGAATTCCTGAGGTGTGGTCCAGGGACCTGTAGTATTAAAATGTACCCAAGCAATTCGTACTTAGGCAGCCAGACCAAGATCAGCTTACCACCTGGCATCAGAAACCACTCTTCTAGAAAATTCTTTGATCATGCCATCACTGTCCTTAAAAACCCTCAATCATTCCCGGTGCAAAAATAAAATTTAAAGTTTTTAACTTAGTTTCAGAACTACTTAGTTCATACCTAGTATGACCCAGTTCTGCTTTTATCTCCCATTCTTTCCCGTCATCAGTCTTATCGTTTGGCCAAAGTCATGGATCTAGTATTCACCAAGCATACAACTCTATGTACTCCCCACACGCACCCATTCATCCCATCCCTCCCATCTGGAACACCTGTCTTCTTGGCATCCACCCACCCACCCCCAAATCTGCTATTCGTCCAACCCACCTTGAGGCAAAGGAACAAAAGCCTATTAATGAATTTTTTCTTGATTCCTTCTCAATCATTCCACCCAAAAGTTATTCTGGCATCCACATCCTCTTCAACTCTTGATCACTTAGTTACTTCAACTTAAGTCTCGTTTTCTTCATCTGTAAAACTGTCATACTACTACTACTTAACTCTATTGGGTCTTGTGAGGATTAAGTGAGTTTTCAAGTATGAAGTGCCTGGAAGAAGGCCAAAAATATATTAGCTCCACAAATTATGGTCATTCTTATTATTAGTTTTTTCTTATTAGTATGATCTTCTGTTCAGAAGGAAGCTAGTAGGACTAGCTATAGTCTCTACTACCGCAGTTGATCCCAAAACTGTAACTGATACCACCCACTCTAGATTCTCTACCACCAATTCTAGACCCTTTGCTTAGCACCACTGCTGGTCTAGGTTGCCGGCCTGGTGGGTGACCTAGACCTTTGATCCTGAATGGTCTGATCCCATGGCTACTTTGCCCCTGTTAGGTCATAGTAGCTATAATTCCTTCTTTAAAAAAAAAAAAAAGATTTTATTTAGGGGTGCCTGGGTGGCTCAGATGGTTAGGTGTCTGCCTTCGGCTTGGGTTGTGATCTCCAGGTCCTGGGATCGAGCCCCACATTGGGCTCCCTGCTCAGTGGGGAGTCTGCTTCTTCCTCTCTCCTCCTGCTTGTGCTCTCTCTTTCTCTTTCAAATAAATAAATAAAATATTTTAAAGATTTTTTTTCATTTATTCATTTGAGAGAGATACAGAGACAGAGCACAAGCAGGAGAGAGGCAGAGGGAGAAGCAGACTCCCCGCCAAACTGGGAGCCCAACATGGGGCTTGATCCCAGGACCCTGGGATCATGACCTGAGCCGAAGGCAGACGCTTAACTGACTGAGCCACCCAGGCTATAATTCCTATAATTCCTTCTTTACATGAGAGCACCCAGACACATGCCAGTGATCTCCTGAGTTCTGAATATATTATTCCCTGTCATTACGGAGTGGCAATCATAACCTCCTCATGATGATTAGATCAACTACCTCTGCCAGTATAACTCCGTTCTTAGCCTGCTAATTTAATAGCACGAGAAGTCCAAATTGTTAAGACACATAGTTTTAGGTTTAGTAGAACTCTGACTGAGACCCCTGATGGAAATATCCCCATCGGCGAACCAGAAACCTCTAGAACTCCAGAACCTAAAATGGTTAGAGACAAGAAGCATATATTCCCTAATCCGGTCATGGAGACTGATGGCAAGCAGTGCCATTTCTTCTTATCCCTTGGAATCCAGACTCATTCTCTACAGAAAATCATGGCCATTGACTCAAAAGAAATACCACACCTTGAAAAGCAATGTTCCAACTTCACAGATTACCGTCTCCAAGTGACACGATAGCCACACCTTCAGAAAGCCATTCTAATGCTTCCCAACCCGCCAGCCTAATATGTAATTCATGGTAAAACCAGTGATTCCATGGTCATATGTCCATTGCTGTGAGTATGCCTTGGTTAGGGTAACAGGTGGCATCCCTATCGCCATACCAGCCACTTGGTGAGCCCTCAGATAGTGGTAAATCAGACACTCAGATCTCATATTGAGGTGCTGACTGAGGGACAAAAGGCAGGAAACACAAATCCACACCTAGAACACATTTTGATTTCAGTTTAAACTGTTGCCCTTTCCAGGGTGAGCATCGGATACAATCAGCGGATGACCCAAGTATCAGTTTCGTCTTCTCCAGTTACCATATTGAGGACTTAGACTCCGTCCCTGCTGCTAACAGAACAAATACTAAGCAGTGGCGGTGGCTCGGTCAGCCTTAGTGAACCCACACATGTGTAACCTTTGTCCCTGCACAATGATGACCTCATTTGGAGACCCCTCGTACAAATGCTGGGTCACCACGGACAAAGGCTGGCTGACATCTACTGGATGAGTCCTGACAACCTGGTCACCCAGGCTCTCTTCTTCAAGAGATGCTCCCTGAAGGGCATTTACAGGCAATAAAATAAGATCTCTTATTTTATCTCTTCGCTCCCTCTCACAGATGCATCCACATGCCTCCACTCAAGCCCAGGGAGAAGAGTTTGGGACAGTGCCCTGGGTTATCCATTTCACGTGAAAAGTAAGTTGTGCAAGGAAAAGATACTCCTAGATTCTTCGGTCATGGAGATTGGTCTGCCTAGCAGCCAGGGGCGGAGAACAGTGGTGGTGTATTGGTGGCTTTTCCAGGTCAAAGCAAACTGCTTCCGGTGGTCTGTGTGATTGGTACAGAGCGAAAAGTGTTAACTAGGTCTATAGCTGCATACCAAGTGTGTTTGTTGATTTTTCTCCAGCAAATATTCTATATTTGAGGCAAAAGCTGCACAGCCACTACCTGATTAAGGTTACCATATTCTTATTCATTTTCTTCTTCTTTTTTTTTAAGATTTTATTTATTTGTTTGAGAGAGAGAGCATGAGAGGGGAGAAGGTCAGAGGAAAATGCAGACTCCCCGCTGAGCTGGGAGCCCAAAGTGGGACTTGATCCCGGGACTCCAGGACCATGACCTGAGCCAAAGGCGGTTGCTCAACCAACTGAGCCACTCGGGCGCCCTTTTACTCATTTTCTAAGACCCATACAAACACTGCACAGGTGATACAGATGGGTTCAATGGGAATGTGCAAGGTATCACCAACCCCATATCTTTTAAGTCTTTCAGGGAGGCAATAATAGCCATAATTCACCCACAGATACAGTATTCTTGTTTACTACCTTGGCAGGGAGGGAAAGTTCCAGAAGCTTCTATTTAGTCCTGTCTATCATAATGGCCCTTAGCCATGGATCACAGTGTCAGTGTAGGTATTCTGCCAGTTATGAACTGTGTATATTCCTCTTTTTTTAAGATTTTATTTCTAAGTAGTCTCTACACCTAGCATGGGGCTCAAATTCATAGCCCTGAGATCAAGAGTCATATGCTCCACCAACTAAGCCAAGCAGGGACCCCAGGAACTGTGTATATTGCAATATTGCATTAAGAACCGGGAAAATAAAATTAAAAAAGAAAATAACTGGGAAAATAATCATGGGAATGGTTCAAGGACTAATTGGTACCACTGTAAGTTAGAAGAGTTAATTTTCCATTTATCACTTGACCACTCTAAGTCCTCGCTTTGACTCCTAGGCCCTGGTAGCATTTTACTTTCCCAGAAGTTAGCATCAATACAGAGACAGTATCTAGTAATAGCCAAAAGGTCTGGATAATGAACTTTCCTCAGTGCACAGTCACTCTAGTAAATGGCCATCAATCCCATTAGGGAAGGCTTGGGGTAAGATCTGCAGTCTATACTTGTGGCAACATTGCGGAATCCTTTGCCAGAGGACCCAGCTGCCCTTCAATCAAGGAATCCTGAGTCTGGAGTCGGGAAATGGGTAAATGGCCATCACTCTCCACTGTGGCCACTCAGATCAGGCTGTTGGCCATCAGATCTGGAGCTCGTTCTGTTATTGATATTGTTGCTGTTTTCTGCTGTATGGATGGAGCAATGTTCTAGTAGAATGCCCATCCTCTTCCTTCATAATTAAACTATGGCCACTTGGGCTCTGTGGCACAGTAAGCGCCAATAGGCCTCTATCCACTGATAGCAGCCACACCATCGGAGGAAAAAGAAAAGGAAAAAAAGCATGCCAAAACCAGGAAGAGAAGCTCCTTCCTCCCCCTATGCTGTCCAGTATCCTCCCTGCACCCTCTGTTGCCAAAGCCTCATATTGTACCAAATGGTAAAGGAGAGATGATTACACAGCCCATCTCCAAAATTGTAAAGCAGGAGGGAAAAAGTGACTCTGGAGCTAAGAGATAATAAGTCGATGACCAGCACATCTCCTCACTGCTCTGAGACTTCTGATTCTTTGCTTGACACTATGCCAAGGCAGTTCTGGCCTTTCTGTGTCCTTCGGTGTGGGCCATCATTCCTGCCAAGCTTCAAGGAGCCACCCAGTAGCACATTGAGACTGACTCCAGGAGCTCTTGCTAGAACACTAGATTCTGAATTCCAGAGGAATATATTCACAGTAACAGTCACTCTCCTTATCTGACTCTATAATCTCACTCCCAGGCCATCAATCTCAAGAACCACCCCCAGGCTAATGTGCTGGTATAGATTCACCAGTTTCAGCAGCTCGGGTCCTCGCTCCTTCTGCAGGACCAGCACTCCCCTAGTTGGGGACATAATGTTTGACCCAAATCATTAGTCTAATGCCGACGAGGGAGGTGGGGATAGATTATGAGGACAGCAGGCACAGTCTTAAAGCATCTCCTTCAGGTACAACCTGGGCATAGTCTTCAGACAAGAGCAGGTGCTGCCAGCCTCTAGCAAGAGTAAATGGTCCATTTCTAAAGACCCAGAGGGCTCGGGGGGGATCTGGGGATCCAAAGGTCTCTAGTGCCTCCAAGAGTCTTTATTTCAAGTCTCAGGATCTCACACCTTCCCTATCATGATCTCAACTTCCACATGAGAAGAACTGCTAATGTACTATTCTCTCAAGCTATGCTGCTCCCGCACTCAGATCCTCAGCTTTCTCTTAACCACTGTCTGCTCTCAGGCTGCCGCACCGGGGGTCTTCAAACTTTCACACCATAATTGGTTTTGGGTAATAAACTTGTCATTTTCCCCCTCCCATGCGTCAGTAGGCACCCAAAGTCAACCAACTCATCCACGGTCCTTTTAATTCCTATTTCTCTCAAATCCGAGAAATGGTGTGTAAACGAGAACATCCTCTTCAATCTATCTCCCCATCTCAATTCATCCCAGGTCCAAGTGTGAAGATTGTAAGCCCATCCCACATCAGTACGCCATACTACAGCATTCCACCTATTATAGTGATGGCCCTTGTCGCCCATCTAGCTGGTGAGTCATCCAACTTTAGAATCCCATCCTGTCTTATGCAAGGTTCATATGCAAGTGATTCATTAAGAAAGAGTCCCCTGGAAAAACTGGTAAGAGAATGGTGGGAATGAGACCAGGGAAGGAGGAAGCTAGGCAAAACACTGCATCAGCTCTCTCTTGCAGCATGACAAGTTACCCCAACACCTGGCATCAAAAAACAACACCCATTCATTATCTGAGAGTTTCCACAAGTCAGGAATCCAGGCACAACTTAGCCAAGGCCCCTGTTTCATGGTCCTGCACAAAGCTGTCATCAAGGTGTTGGCCCAGGGTCTGCAGTCTCATCTGAGGGATCAACCTGCGGAGGATACAGCCCCGTACTCACTCAAGTGATGTTGGCAGCACAGAGTTCCATATGGGGTGTTGGGCTGAGGGTCTTGATTCCTTGCTGGCTGCTGGCTAGAGGCAGCCCACAGTCCCTGGCCATGTGTGCCCCTCTGACAAGGCAGCTAGCCTCTCCAATCAAAGCATGTGAGCTGAGAAAATGGTGGAGAGTAGGCTAGCAAAACAGAAGTCATGACTCTTGAAACCTAGTCATGGAAATGACACCCCGTCCCCTTCGCTATATCCTACTGCTCAAAAACAAGTTGCTCTGTCACTCCTACACTACATTCGAGAAGAGTGGATTCTGCAAGTGAATACTAGGGCGCAAGGGAGACTGGGAGCCATTTTGGAAGCGCTCTCTCATAGTTGCCATCTTGGGCCAAGTCCCACAGAGGATGGCTTGGGCACGATCCCGTAGGGGAGCTCTGGAAAGCATGTTGGGCCTCAGAGTTGTTGCAACCCAGGGCAAGAGAGCCAGAACTTTATGGTCCCTTCTCCATCCATCCCTGGTTGAGGATCACCCCCAGCAGGGCTCACATTTTCAAGCCCTTCCAGCTTTTTATGCGTTCATGTTTAAGGCGGGTCCCAGTGGTCTAGGACAGTCCTCAAAAAAAAAAAAAAAAAAGAGTCATGGGCACTGGCTCTTGGAAGCGAAGCACAGTGAATTGGGTTAAGAGGAACCCAAGGGGTTCTGAGCAGCACGTCAACATCGCACAGAACAGTGACCGTGAGAGTGTCGGAGGGAACACTCCACGCAGTTCGTAACAGCCAGTAACTACTCTTCTGTTTATTTTTCTATTTAAATTCACTTAATGAACCTATAGTGTGTAATTAGTTTCAGAGGTAGAGCTCAGTGATTCATCAGTCTTCTCTAACATCCAGGAACAGCAATTATTATGCGCCTATTATTTTGATCAGAGACTCTGATCAGACTCTGATCAGAGACTTGAGGTCCACATAATGAACCCTGCCCCTGTTTTGAGTGATTGAAAGGCTGCTGAGCACCTGCTCACAGAACCTAGGACAGGCTCTTGGCCAGTCCTGGGCCCCGGGAACAGGAGGAGCACAAGAAACCTGGGGGCCACTCTTGCTGTCTGTCGCCCTCAGAGATCAAGCATCTTTCTCTTTCTTTCTGAATCTCTATCTCACTTTTCTTCCTGAAAAGGGATTTTTCTCCACCCAGTGATCCACGTGCCTATGACTCATCATTCCCGCTCCTCCAGTCGTCTTTCAGCCCCATCAGTGATCTCCTAGATTGGCTCTGTGCATACAGTTGGCTCCATTTTCCCAATTTCCTGTAGCTATTTAGAAGTAAATATTTCAAAATATTAATTTTGAATTAATTAATTTTGAATTTTGAACTTCTACTACTATAAGTGGGAGAAATATGAATATTTTTTATACTAGTGTTTCTTCCAAATTTTCTACAATGAACGTACATTTATAATCAGCAAGGAAGAAAATAGCCAGACTATTTTTTCTCCCCTCCTCATCCCAATCTTCCATCACCAGCACCCTCATTCATTATATCTCCATGTTACCCCTTCCTTGTAGCTGACCTTTGGAAAGATAAAGTACCATTAGCATAACACAGCTATGTTAAGCAATGAAGAGCGGTCATGATCAGCAATGTCAAGTTTACTGCCTTATATATTATCTGCTCGCAGGAATTGGAAGGACCTGGAAAGTCATATGCCATTCCTCCAGGTTGAAACTAGGACCCCGGGGGGAAGGGCTGCCGGTTCTGTGGCG
Source organism: Nasua narica (assembly GCA_028533885.1). NCBI lineage: Eukaryota > Metazoa > Chordata > Mammalia > Carnivora > Procyonidae > Nasua > Nasua narica. The sequence continues at coordinate 71,264,778 of CM052797.1, forward strand.
CAGGAGAGGAGGAAGCGAGACCCATCCAAGGTGGATTTTATTTCTTTTTTTTTTTTTTAAGATTGTATTTATGAGAAAGAGAGCGCGCGAGCACAAGTGGTGAAGGCAGGACGAAGCAGGCTCCCCACTAAGCAGGGAGCCTGACCTGGGGCTCGATTACGGCACCCTGGGATCATGACATGACCCAAAGGTAGACACTTAACCTACTGAGTCTCCCACATGTCCCCAAGGCGGACTTTCAAGATAGACCAAGGATGAGTCCTCGAGAAAATTTTTTGAAATTTTGGCGCCCTCTTGTGGACTTGGTGTATCATTACTACTACGTAATGGTATAAGCTAGCCCTCTGCATACTGACGTACCAGATATTACGGGTATAAATAAGAAATAGCAAACAAGCAGAAGTCTGAGGTATCGGAGAAGCAACAAATGAGTTTCAAAAATAAGTATCAAGGAATACATCTGATTCTCTCCTCTACTATGGTCATTATAATCCCTCTAGTCCAGCCCTTATAGAAATATTTTAGAAATCAAGAAAAAATGCTGGGGACACTCTGGACCTCTAATATTACACACACACACACACACACACACACACACACACACTAATGGGGCACTTTTGAAATCATTGCTAATCTGCTGTTAAGTCATATCCAGTCCTGAGTCAATGGGCTGCAATGAGCATCAACCTAGCCTGTGTCATTTTAGGCATCAAATAAGCACCATAATAAGGGAGAGAAGACTCTTCCACCTTCTAGTGGGACTGCAAAAAATCAGATCTGGACATGTTGAGACTTTATTAATATTAAAAGGAAATTAGGCGGGGTGACTGGGTGGCTCAGTTGGCTAAGTGTCTGAACTCTTGGTTTCCACTCAGGTCATGATCTCAGGGTTGTGGAATTGAGCCCCACATTGGGCTCCATTCTTGGGGGGTGGGGGGGCGGGTGTCTGCTTGAGATTTTATCCCTCTCCCTCAGGCTCTCTCCCCCATGCTCGTTCTCTCTCTCTCAAATCAATAAATAAATCTTTTATTTTTGGGATGCCTGGGTGGCTCAGTGGGTTAAGCTTCTGCCTTTGGCTCGGGTCATGATCCCAGGGTCCTGGGATCGAGTCCCGCATCGGGATCCTTGCTCGGTGGAGAGCCTGCTTCTCGCTCTGCCTGTTTGTGCTTTCTCTCTCTTTCTCTGACAAATAAATAAAATCTTGGGGGAAAAAAAAAACTTTTAAAATAAATCTTTTATTTTTAATTAGGCAAGGAAAAATTGGCCCATTTTCCTCATTATGATAACATACTCTTGGTTTCAGATATTCTTCCTTGTGACTAACTATCTGTCCTGTGGTCTATAAGTCCATTTCTTCTTATTCTATTCTCCTCTACGGTGGAGAGTAACGGCTGCTTACCATCTTCCCTAGGAATGCTTCACTGTTAGAGCTCCCCATGACATTGCCTAACCATCCCTGAAATACCAAGCAATCCGCATTTATTTGACCTCTCCTCATTTACTCCATTTTCCCATTCCAACCAAATTTATGGCTTCTCTTTGAATCTATTCCAAGTTTTCTTGCTCTCCTAAACAGTGGAACCAAATCAAATATGTTAACTTCTGGGTGACTTCTAAGCATTACACACTCCTTATTACAAAAGAAAGAAACGTAGAATTGTAAAGGGATTTCTTTGATGTCCCGGAATATAGGGCTATGCTGATGTGTGCTGTTAAGAACTCTTTTTTAGGGATGCCTGGGTGGCTCAGTTGGTTAAGCAGCTGCCTTCAGCTCAGGTCATGATCCCAGGGTACTGGGATTGAATCCTGCATCGGGCTCCTTGCTCAGTGGGGAGCCTGCTTCTCCCTCTGCCTGCCACTCTGCCTGCTTGTGCTCTCTCTCTCTCTCTCTCTCTGACAAATAAATAAATAAAATCTTAAAAAAATATAAAATAAAATTTAAAAAAAAAAAAGAACTGTCTTTTTTATAGCACTGGCCAAGTCCTAAGAACAGGCTTTGCCAAAAAAGCCACTGATACTTGGTAAAATGGCGCCATCTAGTGCAAGGGACCAGTAACAACATCTGCAAGGGAAGGGTAGGAAGAAAACTGTAAATCAATTACAGTGCAAAATGACACCTCCAGAAACTAGCAGGGCCAAGGCAATTTAATAACAATAGGTCGACTGACTCTGGGGACCATAATTCTTAGTCTATTGACTGGGCCACTGGAGCAGCTTAACAAATAACATAGCCTTTTTCCAGAGAGAAACGCCACTGTTCTGAAAGTGCTCAGTCCTATGGGAGGCTTACGAGCACAGAGGAGACGCAAGCAAACACCCACTTCATGCCTGGCACTGCTCAGAGCATTCTGCATGCTTCCTTCCCTCCGCTTGCACTTAATCGTGACATCACCTCATGAGTCCAGTGTTATGTCCGTTTCACAGATGAGAAACTGAGGCCACCCGGGTAAACTCTTACCCTTATGCAGAGTGGATGTATGGGAAAACTTAACTCCTTCTTAGCTCCCTCTCCACAGGGAAGACCAGGGAGACCCTGCTGGTCCGGTGTCACCACCAGCGAGCCCCATCCTACGATGCACAGCTCCGCCAAAAGTCAAAATTTGGAAAGATGCCAGAAGGAAAACAAGGACACAACTGGACAGACACTGTGTTAGAAGAACAACCAGGTAACCGAAGAATTTCCTGTAGCCCAGTTTGAACGTTATTTTTTTGTCTTCTCATTCTTTTTGTCCATCCTTACATCTGAAAGCACTTAGTTGCCAGGGGCTGCGCCCTTGGTAATGTCACAGTGGTGCTCAATAAACGTTTTTCAAATGCAATAAGAGCTTCTCATTCACACTTCCATCTTTTTCGTCAGGACCAAGCTCCTGGCATTGACCCAGACAACCCAAAGTGGGAACCCTGCTTTCTCGGGAAAGAACAGAGGGGTTCAACTTAAAGAACAAGAAGAGGCTGCCAGAGATTAGGTCCTTTTCAGACACAGGCCGACGTCGGGCACTGACTCGGTGTCACACCCCAACCTCAGTAACCAGCAAGCATATCGCTGGCAAAGAATACAGAGAATGGGGTCAAAAGTACTTCTTTTCTGGAAGTTGGTCCTTGCGTGAAGTAGAGGGTTTTTAGGGCATTGTATTTCCATTCATCTAATTATTTTTTAGGAAAATGGATCAATGAGACAATTAGACACACACAAAAATGTGGGTGATACAGCAATGATATTATCACCCCCGAAAAGCAGTAATAAACTCCTGATATAAAGAAGAGAAAAAGATAAGAAAAATAGAATTTAAAAGAATGGGAATAGGATGCCTGGGTGGCTCAGTCGGTTAAGTGTCTGCCTTCAGCCCAGATCATGATCTTGGGGCCCTAGGATCAAGCCCTGCATCAGGCTCCTTGCTCAGCAGAGGATCTGCTTCTCCCTCTCCCTCTGCCCCTCCCCCAGCATATGCTTCCCCCCGCCACCCTCCTCTCTCAAATAAAGTCTTTAAAGCATTTTTTTAAAAATAAAAAGAATGGGAAAATACAGTGAATTCTTTAAATCCTCTGGCTGATTTTTGTTGTTGATTTGCTTTGTTTTCTAAAGGCAACATCACTTAAAGCATGATTGCATCAGGGAAAATTTTCTGGAGCATTTGACTCTTACTAGGAAGACAAAGCCAAGGAAAAAAATTAAAACACTAAAGAGAATTTTATATTTCTTCTAATACACAACACATACATGCATGCACACTCAATTTTGATGATTTGTATCAAATTCCAGTCTACCTTAAAGAAATAAACTAATATTCCATAAGGGAGTTAATCGAGTATCTGAAGACTTCCCAGTGAGTCAATAACATCCTCAAATAGAACCTAGGCCCCTTAGCTTCTAGGTTTGTCCTGGACTCCCCACACAGCAAGAACTCATTATCCCCATGTGGGCCTTACTCAGTGTGTGGCAGTGGGTTGGGGAATGAACAGGGTCTAAAATCTAGAGTCGGGCCTTTCAATTATGAAAATGGACTTGGCGGCTCCCATCAGGAGAGCAGAAGGTCCGAAAGGTAATAGACGTCATCATCTGTACTTATCTATCTATCCATTCTCTCTTGAGAGCTCTCTGTAAAAAAAACACAAATTTGCGGATGCCTGACTCTGTCGAGGAGTGCCCTCTTTTGCCCAGGAACACCGCGTTACCAGCTAGCCCTAGTAAGGGCACAAATGATAAATGGAGAAGGAAAAAGGGAGTATCCTGTGGAGTATGAGAGACGTTTGTTCAGGTAAAAGCAACTCATCCAAAAGAACTGGCACCAGGGCGCGTGGGTGGCTCAGTTAAGTATCTGCCTTTGGCTCAGGTCTGATCTCAGGGTCCTGGGATCGAGCCCCGCATGGACTCTGTGCTCAGTGCGCACTCGGCTTCTCCCTCTCCCCCAGCACCCACTTCCCTGATGCTCACGCTCTCTCATAAATAAATCTTTAAAAAAAGAATTGGTACAGACTGTGTTATTGAGGAGAGATAGCATGGAAAATGTAAGCAAGGGACAGATTATAAAAAGTCACATGTGAAGGCTAAGAGGGTATGTACTTTGGACTATGCTTCAGGTTACTATTCCTCAGACATCAGTATGTAAAAGGAAAAAAATTCTCACCGATCCTGCATTGGCTTAAATTCTCTTTAAAGACTATAGCAGGGGGCGCCTGGTTGGCTCAGTTGTTAAGCAACTGCCTTCGGCTCAGGTCATGATCCTGGAGTCCCTGGATCAAGTCCCGCATCGGGCTCCCTCCTCAGTGGGGAGTCTGCTTCTCCATCTGACCTCTTCCCCTCTCTCATTCTCTCTCTCTCTCTCTCAAATAAATAAATAAATAAAATCTTTTTAAAAAAAAAAGACTATAGCAGGTATTGCCAATAATTCCCTTATATTTATTCTCCCCATCCTCCTTTTATTTATTTTTGGTGGAGAGGGGAGGGCAGAGAGAGAGAGAGAGAGAGAATTTTAAGCAGGCTCCATGCCCAATGCAAGCCTGGTACAGGGCTCGATTTTAGGACCCTGAGATCATGACCTAGTCAAAATCAAGAGTTAGGGGCGCCGAGTGGCTCAGTCCATTAAGCCTCTGACTTTGGCTCAGGTCATGATCTCAGGGTCCTAGGATGGATCCCTGCTCAGCAGGGAGTCTGCTTCCCCCCTCCCCCTCTCCCTCTGCCCCTCCCCGCCCCCCACTCATGTGCTGGCTCTCTCTCTCTCTCTCAAGTAAATAAAATCTTTATGAAATAAATCAAGAATCAGATGCTTAACTGACTGAGCCACCCAGGTGCTCCCCCCATCTTCCTTTAACTTAATAAAATGTCTCCAGTTTTACCTACAGCCTACATTTTCCAGGCTCCCTTGCACTGATTACAGTCCCGTGACCACGCTCCAGGCTGTAAGAAGCGGAAGGAACGTACCCAACTTCGGGATCATGTTCTCATAAGGGAGCTGCTTACCCTTCACTTCATTCTATGCTCTGTCCCACAGGTTGGAAACCCAAAGAAAGGGCAAATCAACTTCAAGCGCTCCCGGACCTTGCTGCTCACCGTGGGTCACGTGGACCAGTAACCCCAGCGTCACCTGGGAGCATGTAGTAATGCAGAATCCCAGGGCCCACCAGACCCAGGGAAGCTGACTCCTCATTTAAATAAGATCTTCTGCCGCTTCAGAGTCACATGAAATTTGAGAAGCACCAATCTGAGAGAAGGCAGAGAAGCAAGCTAGAAGGGACTCGGATCTCTGGATGGTATGAGACTACCAGAGCTCGGACATTTATGAGAGCGTAGACCTTCTGCATTTGTTGAAGCCACTTTTATGTTTACCCCTGTTTGATCCAATATGTGAACTATATTAATATGTACAAATATAAAGCATGGTATAAATCCCCATCCTTACAGCTTTTTTAAAATACAAGTGTGTCGGTGTTTCCTTGTGCCTTTCTTCCGTACCACCACCACTACTGGGTCACATAAACTACACTGGTTTTATTGAGTCTCTGAGCTGATTTTGTGTTGGCCCACAGCCATAGAACTACAGCAAATTTATAAATGAAATAAATGCCAAACTATAAAACCAATAAAAATCCAAATGAACGACTGTTTCGATACAATGGGATCGATGATGTTTTTCTGCTGGTACAAAATCACTCTCGAGGACATGGCTGTGGTTCGGATCCTTCCACACAAATGCTTTGGAGGTCGGCAGTCTGTGCCCCCTGTGCTTTGTGACGGCTCGAGTCTCCCGCCACTGGCCTCTATTTTAAGTACAGTCAACAATCAAGGGCATCAGGTATCATGATATTATTTGACTTCACTTGGCCTAAATGCCTCACTCATACATATTAAGTGACCCCTGGTCTTTTCTCATGTGCCCAGGAAAATTCAAGAAGCGCAACTGAACACCAGTAATTTTATAAATGTGGTTGCAAGCACAGTTTACAGCATAAGATGGTCCCCTACATCTACAGAAATAAAACTTATATTCACACACAAAAGCTGGACACAGGTGTCCATAGTGGCTCTATTACTAAGAACCAAAAACGGTAAATGACCCAAATATCCTTCAACATGTAGTACATCAAACAATGAAATACTCCTCAGTAACAAGAATAAACATATTGATACATACAACAACATGAGTGGATGGCAAAAGCATTATGCTAAGTGGAAAAAGTCCATCCCTAAAGTTTACAAACCAAATGATTCCATTTATGTAACATTTTTGAAATGACAAAGTTATAGTGAGGGAAGGAGGGAGGGAGGAAAAGAAAGTTCTCCCTCAAAGGCAGCAAGGGCATCAGACTTCAAAAGGATTGGCTCACCAAATAAAAAACATAACAAAGACTTAAAGGAAAAAAACACAATATTACCAAGATTACAAAGTTTACATTAATCCCTGCATGCTAAGAACTTACTCAATGGTCTGTTAGATTCACAAAGCTCCTGGCATAGCTCTAGCCAGCAACGTAGCAAACATCAGAACTAAAACTGTTACTGTTCAGGAGCTCAGGTTTGCAGGGAAATAGTCTGTGTTTTCTTATTTAGTCCATGTTTTCTTATTTCTTCTTCTTAATCTTAATAGTCCGTGTTTCCTTATTAGTCCATATTTTCTTACAACAGTGTGACTCTCTTATCTCTGATTTATCTCAAAGTTTGTTGCCTATGTTTTTGGTTCTTGCTAGGGTTGGTGAAAAGTTTAGACTTACTGGGGACGCCTGGGTGGCTCAGTTGGTTGAGCGGCTGCCTTTGGTTCAGGTCATGATCCCAGCGTCTTGGGATCGAGTCCCGCATCGGGCTCCTTGCTCCACAGGGAGCCTGCTCCTCTCTCTGCCTCTGCCTGCCTCTCTGCCTGCTTGTGTTCTCTCTCTGTTAAATGAATAAATAAAATCTTTAAAAAAAAAAAAGTTTAGACTTACTGGAAGCAAAGCAGGTTCTGCTTCTCTGCAGATATCGTGATCTGCCAAATGCACCTGCACTTTAGCCTGTGGCCTCTCGGTGTGCCCCCGGGTGAGACTGGATGTTCCCCTGCCACCTGCTGGCACCCCACTGGGCTGAAACTATGAGTGCTGTCTCCCCTACAGTGGCAGCACTTGAGAAAACACAAAGAGTGCAATCAGCAAACTATAGGCCTTGGTAGCTGTCCCAGGTCAAGTCTAGAGCAAATTACTGAATGAATGAATGAATGAATGGCGAGAACTTAGAAATTAACAAGACAGCTACCCCTCACTGGGTTCTGTGACAGGCACCGTATAGTGCTGTCACCTTCTTCCCCACAACATAATGTGGGCGATATTCTCACTCGAACTATTGGAACTGGGATTTCAACCCAGGGAGTTCTGACACCACAATTCTTAACCAGCATACTGTGCTCTCTTGTGCAAAAGGAGACTGTAATTGCTGGGACCCAGCCAGGATTTACTAAGAATAGGCCATGCCTGATTGTATGGACTCTTTAAATGGAACTTCCAAAGGAACAGATTTGAAAAATGGGTTAGGACTGATTTCAGCAAAGCATTAGCGAGATTTTTATTATTCAGGAGAATGATTGGTTTGTGATGGGTTCTTCAAGGTGGGCTACCAGGATGCTGTAGCAGGAATTGGAACTTCAGTTGAAGGGCTGGGGTAGATAGATGTCCTACGTATTTTTCCTTATACGGGAACCTAACTAGTGAAACTCTCCTTCACACCCAGTCCCCAGTTTGCTAGGCCCCCAGCTAATCCCGGTCTCTTACAGCGGGCCTGGAGCGCCTTGTGAGAATTTTCCACTAGAGGGCAGCAGAGAGCAGCAGGCCGCTCCACACTTAGAAGCTGCCCCCCAGGACCAGCTCGGCCTTCCATCCTAAAGAGCACCCAGGCTGGCCCCCAAAATCTCAGCCTGTGCAAAACACATGACATCACACACTGCCCCTTCTTAGCCCCACCCGGCCCAACTGGCACCGCAGCTCCCAATCAGCCTCGGCAAAGGGCAGGAGGAAAGAGGAGGCCCGGAGAAGAAACTTCAGACTCACAGGTTTCAGAGAGCCAAGGACCCACTTTAACACAATTTGCTTTGCACATCCTGAGAAGCTGCACCCTTTGCAGCTTTGCCTCACGTCCAGGACCAGATTCACAGAGATGAAGGAGTCCTGAGAGATTTGCTGAAAGGGACTCCTTTTGTCTCTCAGACCTGAAAACTCAGAGAGAAGCAGGGAGGTTATTGGCCTGAAGGGGAGGCTTCCTTTCTAACAGCTCCAACATTTGCTTTCAGGACTATGGGAAGATTTGCCTTAAATACAGATTCCTGGGCTGCACCCCCTCTCCAAAGTGCTACAACTTTGAAAATCCTGAGTAGAGATTCATTAACTGGTGACACTTGAGGAGTGGCGGGTCGTAAGTCGAAGGGACCCCAGGTCCTTGTTATGCTGGTGAATATAAGGCCCAGAATGAGAGCTCTGACCTACTGCAACCCAGGCCTTAATCCAAGGGACGGTCCCACGTTTACAAGAAAACTTCCTATGACCAGGGGGTACGCTCCCCCCTTCAAAGCCTACCACTGGGGTTCAGATTTCAGTCTTCCAAGAACACAGCCATCCCTCACCCCTCCCTTAGTTCAGCCTCTTCCTCTGGGAAAAGATGCTGGGTCCACATCCAAAACTACCGCCTCTGTCAAGTCACAAATTCTGGAAGCAAAAATTAACCCCACAAGAGCAATTAGCCCAGTTCAGGAGACCAGTAAAAATTTGACTGTTGTTTGTTTGTTTGTTTGTTTTTCTTGGGTTGTTTGTTTGTTTGTTTGTTTGTTTTAATCGAGGGTAATTCAGTCCCCATATTTTAAAAAAAATCCATGAACTAAAATCTCCAACATTCCCAATTTTCTGACATCAATCAAGACTCTATCAGTACATATCTTGACTAGAAAGAAATTAAGTATGAAAGTCAAACTAAAGATGTCTTTTTGCCTTAATCTCTCCACAGATTTAATTTTAGACAATGTCCCAAAGTTCATGAATCTTTCTAGTCCAATTTTTTTTTTTTAAATATGAGAGAGACAGAGCAGAGAGGGAGAGTGAGAGGGAGAAGCAGACTCCCTGCTGAGCAGAGAGCATGATGCAGGGCTCGATCCCAGGACCCTGAGATCATGATCTGAGCCAAAGTCAGAGGCTTAACGGACTGAGCCACCCAGGCGCCCTCTAGTCCCATTTCTTAGAAAGACTAAGCTACTAAAAGGTCCTCCTATGCCCATCTGAACAAAAGTCCAGAAGGATTCTCCTGGCAGTCCATTTTTCCCAACAACCTTCCCTCATCATTGGCACCAAGGGGAAATTGTCCTAGAGTATTCCATATTGGGTCTTTAAAACAAAAGTAGCCATAGTCCCCTGGGCTCTCAACAACAGATACAGCCAAAGTACCCCAACATTGAGTGTGAGGGCCTCCAGGGACATCGTTATGGGGACTTGTGACTCCACCCAGGGCTCTACACAGCTTTTGACACACAGAATGCATTTGGGAGAAATGTCTCTTAAAGCCCTTGTGGCCTATGAGCATGTGAGAGCTATGGTGGAAAAGCTTGAGATTCTTCAAAACAAACCATTTAAGGCCCTCAAAGTCCTCTCACTGAGAATCTTCTTTGGTAGGATTCTCGCCAACTATATTTCCCACTCATCCCGTCTCTGGGTCGTTAGTTCCCAAATGAATCATTTCTTCTGGGCCATCGAGGGAGCATAACCTGACGACCCTGTCTCTCACTGATGAACAACCAAGTCCTCGGAAATATTTTCTTGGCTCCAGTCAAATGCCTGAGGGCCGAGGCCTGGCTGTACAGGGTTCCGGTCACAGGGACTAAGACTTCCTCAGCATCCCGCTGACTCCCTGATGAACGTTCCCTTCCCTTCCTCCAATGGACCAGCGTAGGAAGCCCACACATCCTGCCAGTAAAGATCTGGCCCGCTACACCTCATTTCAGCTCAGATTCATTAGCTCTGCCTAATTAGTGGTAATAACCAATGCAGGGTAATAACGAACCCTTTAAACCCAAAAGGAATTGGTGGCCTTTTTTTTCCCCCACCCTGAGAGTATTTTTGGAATCTACTCTCAATGCTTTAGAAATCCTGCAACGTGGCAGAATGAGGAAGTGATGCAAGTGTCCAGATTCCCAGCCGGGCTCCCACATCGCCTGTTGCTTACAGATCCAGGCTTGGGAAAATTATTTCTCTGGGTCCAGGACTTCAGGCCTTTCCCTTATCCTGCTTTCTGGCATAGAAGTTGTGAAAAAGAAAACATAAGTTATCATGTCACTTCCAGGTAACAGAAGTGGAATCACTTTTAAGCTACTTGCAGGCACTTGGACCATTCATTCATTCATTGGTTCAAATCATATCTACATGCCAGGCTCTCTTCTAGGCTCTGTAGAGACCCAGAGAGTTAGCAGGCCCCTTCCCCCAGCTTCACATCAACTGGAGGAATCTGGACAAATAAATGGGCAATAATACTACAGCAAAATAACCCCATGACCAGGGAAGCCCAGAGAGCACGCAGGAAGGGATCCGTACTCAGGCCAGTGGGTCAAGGATGAAAAGGAATCAACTGGGAAAGAAATATTCTGGAAAGGGAGAAGAGCATGTGAAAGAGAAGCACAGAAGGAGACGTGCTTTTTCCGTGGGAACCAGAAGGGTGTCCCAAGGGGGCTGGACCAGGTAAGAGGCCAGAGAAACAAGGGTCAGATTGTGCTATGAGTGGAAGACAAGACTTTATCCCAAGGGGTATTCAACACGCATTCATTCATTCGCGGGGCCGGACAGAAAAGAAAAAAAAATCATAATTTCAGAGTGTGACGAGCACTATCAAAACATCGAAGCGGAGGACAGAGAAACTGAGGCCAGGGAAGTGGCTGCTCCAGGGCACGGACATGATCCACGGGACCCCACTGGAGAAGCCTGACCATGGGGGCGCCCAGGTGCCTCAGCTGGTTAAGCGTGTGCCTTTGCCTCAGAGTCCTGGGATGGAGCCCCGCTTCGGGCTCCCTGCTCAGCGGGGAGCCTGCTTCTCCCTCTGCTTCTGCCTGCCCCTTGCTCGTGCTCTCTCTCTCTCTCCCAAATAAATAAACAAACAAACAAATATGAAAGGAAGAAAGACTGTCTGTCTGACCACAGTGCAGAAAACCAACTAGAGGAAGACCAGTCCAGAGTCAATTACTTAATTCAGAGAGGAAAAAAATCTAAATTGTAAAGATGATTTCCCAGTGGCTCATTTGTCCAGGTATAACTGTGCGAACAGAAGTGGAGAAGACATGATCCAAACTCACTTTTCATCAGAATCTAAACATCTCAAGTACCAGAAGTCGTGGAAAGAACCCTGTGAGTGAACTTCAGGTATATCTTTAACAAAGGGGTTGGTATTTTTTTATTATTTAAAACCAACTTTCCTTGGTTTTTCTACATTATAGACATTGACATTTTAGACAGAGTTGATGGTGATTCTTTATCCCTTAAACTTACTTATAAGGCTGACAATAAAATTAGGGTTAAACAAAGGTCTTAACATTTCTACAAGCAACTTTCTGAGAATTAAAAGGAGTTGAATTTCTTTTCTGGAGGATTCTCCGGCCTGCCTATGAAAAGATCATAGACACTGAAAGCAGCATTGACTTTTCTCCATCCGAGCAACCTCACAGTGATGCCCATCCCACCGCCGGCTTTGCTAAGTGCTGCCAAGAAAAAGAAACCCCTGTAAAGTAGTGAGCTCACAGACACAAGGAGAGAAACAATATTCACCACTTGCTTGATCTCTGAGATTTGAGGGCAATGACATGTTTTCTCTTGTTGACGGCTAGGAAAACCAGAAGTGGCCAAACCATTTCCATCTTGCACTCCTGCACAGGGACTGCCCAAAGCACCACCGGGCAGAGGGGGGAGGGTCTGGGGAGGCCGGTCAGGGGCTCGCTGTGAACGACCACTGTGAATGAGGAGGTCCCACTGCACAGAAGGTAAGAATTTGCCTTGTGGCGGGGAGGCCAGCCCTGATTTCGCCTACCCTGAGACAAGTACAATAGTGGAATTAATCAGAATCACTTGGCAAGGACGATGACCAACAGGGCAGAAAAGGAACAATTCTGGCAGCAAGGAATCTTATCCTAAAGTTCTTTTCTGAGTCTGAAAGATTATTTTATATTTGTAATTGGATGGGGTTCCTGAATCCCTGCTAGAGACAACCCCGCTGTTTTATCTACAAAATATGGAAATATCTCGCAGAGACCGTGATTCAACAGACTGGAACTGTATCCAGAAGGTAAGCGCCCTTCAGCACATGTGTAACTCAGTCTTTAAAAACGTAATGCATTAAAAATAATTCCCGGACTGATGCGATCATCAGCCTACTTCGGAGCCAACACGGTCACTGTGTTTGTGTTCGCGGCGGGCGGCGGTGTTCCCTCCATCTCCAGAATCCCGTGGGGGGCCTGGTGCTAGTAAGCAACTAATAAAGAGCAGAGGAATAAACAAATGAATGCTCCACGGGGAAATTCTTTCAATGCTGAAAAAGAACCAATAACATCTGCTTTTGCATTTTTCTCAGGTTCAAATTCTCTCTTCCGAACAATGTCCTACAAAGTCCTGGGGTCTCGAAATAGTCCAGAAGCCTTGGGCATGTTCGATACTCATTTCTGAGAAAAACCTGTTGTCTCCGCCCACCCAGTCGTCGCTTCGTGATCTGAAGCACAGGGTGCCCATCTTTGTCTGTTTTTGCCTCCGCCACCCGTTCGGCCAGCTTGTGTCCCAGCTCCCCGTTCTCCTCCGTAGAGCCCACCCGCTCCCGGCCCACGGCTGCCTGATGAAGTTCGCTGCGTGCCCAGCTGCGCGATTAGCCTAGCACATTCTCTCGGCCACGGTAGTTTCCTCAGTGGAGGAGACGTTTCCTCGGGTCACGAGGATAAGAAGTTTCCTCTTATCCTCTTTAAGACCGTCAAGAAGATGGGAACCTAACAACTCCAGGGCCCGTTACACAAGGCCTTAGAAGGAACCAACACGGAAGAGCAGAGCCCCATGGGACAGCCCACGAGATCGTGTGAGTCCTGACTCCAGCCTCACCTGAAGGAGCTGTACCTGCGGTCTTCTCAGGGACAAGAGGCAGCGAAGTCTTTTGTTTGTTTGTTTGAGCTCGTTTATCTGAGTTTAGGCTCACTCTCAGTAAGCAGGTTCCTGACTCGCGCCTCTTCCACGCAGTGAATGTGAACGAGGACACAAGTGTGACTTCTACACCTTCACCGAAATGTGAGTAAGCAGCATCTAAAGCACATGAAGCTGCTTTAATCCAAAATTATCAGCACTTCCGACACTCCTTGGGGAGTTCAACTTTGACATTATCCAGAAGTCCCTTTAGTTATGTAATGTGTGAGAGGCGGGAAATTCTCAACAGTCCCAATTACATAGCCTGTCCTCTGCGTGAACTAAGGAGAACACGTCACAAACACGGGGTGAAATGGTTGAGAAACCCCGATCGGAAGGACCTTTTCATTGTCCCTCTCTCCAGGTTTGCCTCCCTCCGTGTCAACACCAAACCAGATACTCAGAAAGCAACAAAACTGATCCAAATTGCTGGTTCTCCATAAACGAACTGATAGATCAAATCTCCATATTATGTCCTTGAAGACTTAACATAATGGCCTTGGCTTTTGTAGAGAGAAGAGGAAAAAGAGGGTCAACCAGCAAAGAAAATTGCTAGTGACCAGAGGTGGAAAATGGCGCATGAGGACAGAGAAAATAATCCAAAAAAAAAAAAAAAGTTACGTTCAGGATTCAGGTATCTCCCATGGGTTACTCATAGGAAAAAAGCAAACTCTAGCAAGATTGTTACAGTGTCTCTGAGCCAACGTCTTTTTCCTATTGCTCTTCTTGTCTGCACTGAGTGGAGGAAGAGGGGTCCGACTGTAGGAAATGGAGGGCTCTGGGTTTTGAAGCCTCTCATGAGCTTAGCAGTCATATCTGCTACTGTTGCAAGCGGAACCCACTGAACAATGGGCCTGCTCACACGGGGGCTTTGTCCAGGGTGACACTGTCTCATTGGCTGCTCTTTCTGTCTGACAATCTGAAGTGCCCAAAGACAAAAAGGGCAGGTGGTGGCTCAGAGGTTAAGTGTCCGCCTTTGGCTCAGGTCATGATCCCAGGGTCCTGGAATCGAGCCCCGCGTTGGGCTCCCTGCTCAGTGAGGAGCCTGTTTCTCCCTCTGCCTGCTGCTCCCCTGCTTGTGCGCTCTCTCTCTCTCTCTGATAAATAAAATCTTAAAAAAAAAAAAAAAAAGACAGGGGCACCTGGGTGGCTCAGTGGGTTAAAGTCTCTGCCTTCAGCTCAGGTCATGATCTCAGAGTCTTGGGATTGAGCCCCGCATCGGGCTCTCAGCTCGGCGGAAAGCCTGCTTCCTCCTCTTTCTCCCTGGCTCTCTGCCTACTTGTGATCTCTCTCTCTCTGTCAAATAAATAAAAATCTTTAAAAAAAAAAAAAAGACAAAGAGCATGTGTTTCTGGACCACAGCCTGGCACCAGGAAGAGACTCTACATGGCAGGAACTTGCCCTTCAAGGCAGAAGAACTAGCAAATGAGGAACCTGAAATCTTACGTGGAAAATGGTCAGGGGGCAAGGTCACACAGGAAATTATAAAAACTTTTTTTATATTCTTTCTCTTGACAAAAATTGAACAACAAAAAGGACACTGGACAATGAGAATTACCAACCACATTTCACTATCTTAAATGCATAACAGTGCATAGTGTGCAGTTACTTTTTTTTCATTTACCATCTAGTGTTTCTAAAATATTTTCACCATAAATATTTTTACCAATAAAAACTTCACCAAAGTTTGAACGAGATGGGACTTCTTGATTTGGGTACTGTGGTAATTAAAATCATCTGTAAATGGGGGACAAAAGAGAACCGCCCCCCCAAAAATTGTCAGATTTTTTGTGTAATCGAGCTCAGGAAACCAAAAGTGTGAACGCTGAAGGTTGGAGAGATTGTGTGATGGATCTGTGTTGCACGCAGCTGGGACGTGCAGAGCCAGGGTCGGGAACCTGCCTGTGGACTTCAGGATACCACTCTGTCAAACTAAGTAGAGCACACAGATCAGATTCCCTCTCCTGCAGGATTACTGTTTTCCTCTAGCTTCGCGATGGGTGTCACTCCTTGGCTATGTCCCTAGGAGGGTGTGTGGGTTCTGCCAGTTACTAAAGGGAATCCCGATAATAGACGTTTACAGAAAAGCACGGGCTCCAGAACATGGCGCAAAACATTGGCACCTTCCTCCTTCCAATCCCATGGACCCTGGGGTCTCTTCCCTCTCTGATCACTCTTCCTCTATTCCCCCGGCCCCTTCCCACTCAAGTGTGTCCATCCCACGGAGTCCAGCTCCCTCCTGGAAGGACAGTGGCAATCACTAGGTATCACTGGAGGTGCCTTTTAATCCCAGAATGGAGTATCCTTGGAAAACAGACTTTTCTGTTGTTTATACTACTCTCTTGTAGCATTACTTCAATGCATTCTGTTCCCCAGGATTCTGGGTTTTCTTCTGCTGCACCAGTCTCCTCCTGGGGAGGGATAAGGTGAAAGAGGGATTAAGGAGGAAGAGCTGAGAAAATCCTACAGCGACCTCTTAAGACAATCAACAATGGGCTTGGCCTTAGTCTGTAAGCCAAGAGAACCATTAGCTTCTGGGAAACCCCAGCTTCTCTCTCTGCTGAGGGGAAGCGCTTCCCAGGCACGAGCCGCCTGCCAGACACACATCTGAGAGAGGCTGACAGGGACCATAAATCAAGGGACGGACCTGGGAGGCATGTAAGGGTAAGGGTCACAGACAGCCTCTCCCTTTCTCACCAAAGCAGGTTGAGTTCAGCTGCTCCAGGACGCTCTGGTTCCAAATCAAATAAAGGTCACAGCTGGTAACCGCGTTCGCCGGGCTCTGAGTGGGAGTGGAGACAGGTTCTTACACACCGGTCCCTGCACCCACGCCCTCCGCAGGGCCCTTGGTCATCCTGCTCTTTTCCTCTTCGGCCGGGATGATGACAATCTGCTCGTCACCCTGATACGCCACTGCTGGGCCACACAGCAGAGAGCCCCAACCGTTTGTGTCTGAAATCTGAGCTAACCCTTGTTCTACTCAGGTTCTCCATAGAAACAGAGCCAACAGGGACACCTGGGTGGCTCAGTCTGTTAAGCGTCTGCCTTCAGCTGGGTGCCTGATCTCAGGGTCATGGGATCGAGTCCCACACTGGGCTCCCTGCTGAGCGGGGAGCCTGCTTCCCCCTCTCCTTTTGCCTTTGCCCTCCTCTTGTTCTCTCAAATAAATAAAATCTTTTTAAAAAGAAAAAGAACCATGAGAGTGCATGTGCCTGTGTGCGTGTGCGTGTGTGTGTGTAAAGGAGGGAGGATTTGAGGAACTGGTTCATATCTTTGTGGGGCCTAGCAAATCCTAAATCCATGGGGTGGGCTGGCAATTCCAGCACTAAGCTGATGTGTTGAGTCTGAAGACAGAATTTCTTCCTCCTCAAGGCATCTGAGTCTTTTCTCTTAATATTCTCGACTGATTGGATGAGGCCTACCGCATTAAGTAAGGCAATCTGCCTTACTCAAAGTCTACTGATTTAAGTGTTACTTGTATCTTTAAGAGGAAAAAAAAGATGCCTTCACAGCAGCATCCAGACTGACATAAGACCAAACAACTGGGCACCAGAGCCTGACCAAGTTGACACACAAAATTAACCATCACCACCTGGGCGAGGACCCAGGGGGCGGGGTGACGCCCCAAAAACCTCTAAATGAGAGAAGGAAGTGCACCCCCCCCCGTTGTGCACCCCTCCCCAAGGACACCTTGAAAACCCTCTGAAGTGATTTAGAGAAAAGAGAGGAGAGGGACAGGAGCGGGGACTTACCAGCAGTAATTATCCAGAAAGGCCAAGCAAGGGCCGCAATCGCAATCAGCAGTCCAAGCCCAACACTCACCCTCCCCACTGGATAAATCCCTCAACCTCCTCACTAAATTTAAGCCATTCAATTTAAGATCAAAGTTGCTCACAAGAGACCCAAACAACTCCAAAGAAATCTGAAGCCTCATACATACTCCGCTCACATAATTATTATTGTCAACGGCGACAGTATCGCCGTTTTGCACTGTTTCGGGTAAAGTAAAGCAAATAGGCAAAACATATTGATGTTAGGAGGTTCAAAGATTTTCAAGGTAAGAGCAGAGAGATGCACACAGAAAATAAAAATCCTTTTTGGAGGGGAAAAAGAAACCAACTTCCTCATGTTAAATTGGATTGGGATCGAAATGATCAGCGCAAACGCGGGATTATTTTCTTTAGTGTCCTGCCTGGCTTTGTCCAACAAAAGGAGCGGAAGGCAACGACATCCCGGTCGCAACGAGCTCAACCCAGACGTGGCTTTTAAATACTATCCTCTATTCAAAAGAGCCAGGGCCCCAGCAGAGAGCAGACGCCATGAGCCAAGACAGTGAAAGAAGTCCATAAAGATCAACGCAGTTATAGCAAAAGAAATCTGTTCGACAGTATCAAAGAAAATTGAACATACCCTCCGCCCAGGCCACTCCGCTCTTAGGTGTGTGTCTCCCATCCCCCAAAACAATGTGTTCCCCCAAAGACATGCACCAGAATGTTCGTAGCAGCATTATCGCAGAACCCAGCATCATCCCAAATGTCCGTCTGTTCTCCAACGGATACGTACATGGCACAAGGAGTCGAAAACGAAGAAGTGCAGCCACACACATCACAGATGAACCTCACAAACACAGTGATGCACAGAGAAGCCAGTGGCAAGGGCACACACTGTATGAGGCCCTGGTCACCAAGGCCCAAAATCAACTGGTCAACAAGCTTAGGAGTAAGACTGGTGGGGGTGCCTGGGTGGCTCAGTTAATCACCTGCCTTTGGCTCAGTCATGATCCCGGGGTCCTGGGATCAAGTCCCGAATCAGGGTCCTCGCTCAGCAGGGGGTCTGCCGCTCCCTCTGCTCCTCCCCGCCCCCTGCTCCTGTGCTCTCTCTCAAATGAATGAATAAGATCCTTTAAAAAAAAAAAGGAGAACAAGAAGTAAGCATTGCAGTTACACTTGTGAGGGACAATAGTGACAGGAAGAGGGTGTGATGGGGCTTCTGGGCTACGGGCAATGTTCTGTGTCTTGTTCCGGGAACTGGTTACACAGGTGTTTGTGAAAAAAAATTTTTTTTGAACTATTGACTTGATTTTTTGTGTGTCGCTCTTTATGTTAAATATCAATTTAAAAACTGTACGTCTATATTTGTTTTTAAGAGAGGGAGGAGGAGAGGAAGAGAGAGAATCTCAAGCAGGCTCCATGCCCAGTGCAGAGCCGGGCGACATGGAGGCTCGATCCCATGACTCTGAGATCATGACCTGGGCCGAAATCAAGAGTCAGCCGTGTAATTGACTGAGCCACCCAGGTGCCCCTTAAAAATTGTTCTCTTTAAAAAACCAGCTTGGAGGAGTTCCCACTGGCCAAATTTAGTACAACTTGAACATCAAAAAGGATAATAATTGGGGCTGGTTATTAAATGAAAAAACATAAGTCCAGGAAGCAATGAGAGGATAATTAGGACAACCCTTCTTTACAAAAGAAAGCCACTAATAAATCCAGAAGGAATGACAAGATTAGAAGATCGCCATTTTTGACCCCCGATATAATAACTGACAGAGGTAACAATCACCAACAGAGGCTAAAACCACTGGATGAAAACTCATCAGCCAACAGGGTATTCATATGGTGCCAAAGTATCACCCCAGAGACCACTTACCTTTACGAGGGAGAGCAGTTGTGCCTTTGCGACAGAGAGCGAAGCCCGGTGAGTCGCACCTTAAGCAGGTGGTGGAACACAGCATCACAGATAATGGAAAGGTGGCACATTTCATGCCTCCTGGCAGGATGCAAATTAAACAATATCACCTAAGGCCGTGGGTTTTCTTGACTGCATTCAAATCACCCGAGATTTTAAAACTTGCAATGCCTCCGTGATGCTGCCAGACCAAAATCTCTGGGGTGAGACCGAGGCACCGGTACTTTTTAAAGCTTCCCAGGTGGGCGCCTGGGTGGCTCAGTTGGTTAAGTGTTTGCCTTCGGCTCAGGTCATGATCCCGGCGTCCTGGAACCCAGTCACATCGGGCTCCCTGCTCAGTGGGGAGCCTGCTTCTCCCTCTGCCCTTGCTCCTCCCCAATCCTCCTCCTGCTCATGCGTGTGCGTGTGCGCGTGCGTGCGTGTGCGCAGGTTCTCTCTCTCTCTCTCTCAAATAAATAAAATCTTAAATAAACAAAGCTTCCTAGGTGACGGCAGTATACAGTCAAGGTATTCTGGACAAAAATGTAATATCCGGAGCCTAACTTCTAGTTTGCAGGATATACAAGACACAGACCTGTGTTCTTAACACTGGCTGCTTACTAGAATCACCAGGAGAATTTTGAAACCAGGGCCACCTGGCCTTCCTCTCCGGCAATTCTGATTTAATTGGTTCGTAGTGGAACCCAGGCATTGGTATTCTCTCTTCTAGGCTTTAAGTTTCACGTCAGTAGTTTTCAGTGAGAACAGAGTTGGCCAATTACTAGCCCTCCCTTGTAACGCCAATCATCGGGACACGAGGTCCTGTGGTGCAGCCAGGGCTGGGGGACAGCAAAGCTCATGAGGGAAAAAGACAAATCTGAATGTGGGACATTTGGAAGACCCTGGACTCTTCAGACAGTCAGTGTCACGGGGGGAAAAAGAAAGAAGAAAAGAGGAAAAAGGTTAAAATAAGTCACCAAAAAACGTAATGTGTGCATTTGATAAAAAATGATTATAAAGGCATTGGGGGGAATAATTGGGGAAATGTAAACATTAAGTCAATTTTAGATGGCTAATTTTCTCAGTAGAGACAATGGCATTGTGGTTCTATAGATAAGTACCTGCATTTCTTTTTTTAAGATTTTATTTATTTATTTGAGATAGAGAGCATGAGCTCTCTCATGGAGAGGAGAGGGGGAAAGGAAGAGGGGGAAGCAGACTCCCCACTGAGCAGAAAGGGGCTCGATCCCAGGACCCTGAGATCATGACCTGAGCCGAAGGCAGACGCTTAACCAACAGCCACCCAGGCACCCCGGTATCTGCATTCCTAAGTGAGGTGCGCTGAAAAACCCAGGAGGGATGTGTTACAATGTGTATATATCTTCCTAGTTCATTGCACTAATCTCTCGGCTTCCCAGTATGTTTGAAATGGTTCATAAGAAAAAGGTGAAGAAATGAGAAAAACTTCAAACAAGGATAAAAACCTACTCATAAGGCCATATAACTTCCATCTGTATTACTTCTCTCAAGAATTTTCCAGAAAACCCACTCACAACCCAATCTTAAACAAATAACCTCACACCACACCCAACAATTAAAGCCGCATTTCTCGACCTTTGCCCGCGGGATCTCAATAGAAGACACCTGGAAAAGATTCCTTATACAAATGAGTTTGAAAAATGCGCAGTTATGCAAGGTTTTCTTGCTACCAGGAGTCTCAGAAATCTTAACGTGTTTAATATGCATTGTCCTGGGCAGTTGGGGGAGGACACGGGCGGAGTAAAGCGACATTTCTTAACCTGATTTTGTTTCCAACCCTTTTTGAGCACGGACCCCTTTTATCCCAGAAAATCTTGTAGGTTAAGCGTGCTGCAGGCATTTGGGAAAGTGCTAGCCCGAAACATCCTTTCCCTCATTTTATAACTTCTCTGTCTTTGATTAACCAAAGAGCCCTTGGATTCCCACCTGAGTCCTAAAGTGTCCAGTGATACCTTTGCAGCCCCATGAATATCTGTCTTGCAATCAGTGCGATTTCCTCCTATTCACCGAAATAGGAAAGGCAATTTCTTGTTCGGGAACCTATTGTTTAAATCTGTGTGCACTCTTGTATGTGTATCTACATAAGCTTTGCTGAAACTGCACTAAAAATATCTGTTTCAACTGAGAATTCCTCGGGCTCAGTCGGTTGAGCAACTGCCTTCAGCTCAGGTCAGGATCCTGGAGTCCTGGGATCAAGTCCCGAGTCGGGCTCCCTGTTCAGGGGGGAGGGATCTGCTTCTCCTTCTGACCTTCCCCCTCTCATGCTCACTCTCTCTCATTCTCTCTCTCTCAAATAAATAAAATCTTTAAAAACAATTGAGAATTCCTCAAAGACCACCCCATGCGCCTCCTTCCATGTGGCATCAAGGAAGGCACCGCACAGCGCAGACAGCACGTGCCAACACCCAAACGGCAAGAAAGAGGTAGCCCCCACCCCAGCTCAGCCCCTGCAGCACCGCTGTCCCAGGCATCCCGCCGGTCCTCCCCCTACAGCCCTCTGAGGTGTGTGTTATTATCACAGGTGAGGTTCCTGAGGGCCAGAGAGCCTAAGCGTGTTGCCGGAGCCAAACAGTGCGATCTGAGTCCCAGAAGCCTGAGGCCAGAGCTTCTGCTCTCACACCAGCACTAATCCGCTTCCTCCAACTCCAGCCTTAATCCTCCTCCGCAGCTCCTGCTTTGCTGCACACAGGTCAGAACTTTCAGGACTCCCAGGAAAGGCAGACTCTATACCCTGCCCGGCGAGTGACACCTACAGATTCAGAAGCCAAATCATCATCCAGGTCACCCTTTGACGAAGTCAGCTTGGCCAGCCCTGTGGCGCATCCAAACTCAAAAGACGGTTTGTAAGTGAAGGGCTAATGACAAGCATGAACACAAAGTGGCTCAACGAGCCACTGCCCAGAACAACCTGGCTCCAACGCTCGTGAAATATGGCCAAAAATCCTGGCGATTTCCCACTCGCTCCCCTCCTGAAAACATAGCGGCACTGTAGCCAGAGGCGGGAGTTCACTCTACTGGGGCCAGAAAAAGACCAAAAACAGAGCTCAAAGGAGATAAGAACTCATTCTGAGCAGATCTCAGATCTAGTATGGCACAGTTTCACCGGCCGAGGGGAGAAGGGTCTCATGGTATTTCTGCAATTGATCAGGGTGAAGAGAGACCTCATAGCATTCTGTGCAACTCTTAAGCCTGCACTGGAGCCTAGGGCTGAGGTGAGTCAAGGGCAAACTAGTGGAGCCCCACGATAGCCACCTGCCCAGAGTCCGCAGTGGGTCCAGGAATTTAAACTCCTTCCCAGGATCTGAATCAGCCTGGGATTCAGACACATGAAGTTGAGGAGTAACGAAGTGGTGAAATGTAAAGGAGTTCAACTTCAGGCCATGCAAAACTAGTTCCTCGGCTTACGTCAGGGCTGGGCTCCTCTCTTACCAAAATGGTAGACGTTGCAATCTGTCATAAGGAACATTTTGAGGCAACATCAACTTCTGTTGTTCAGTAAGCATTTCCCAACCACCAGCTCTGAACTGTGACCGCATTATATCCTGGAGCTTCAAGGACAGTTTTGTCCTAATATCACGGCAGTCTTCCTTCTCCCAGAAACCGCAGAAATGATAAGCACATTCTTCTTACAAATTAAGTTGCAGGAAGATATGGACTCTGAGACATTGGTCTGAAGTGTTTTACTGTGAAGCCTCTTTTTTTTTCTACCCAATAATATGGAATACTTAGCTATTACTTACATTAGTTTATCAGATGTCTACCTTCCATGTTCTCTCCTCAAACAATCAACATTTTTAAAGTCCAAATACACAGTCAAGATCCCCCAAGTGAGAAAGGGTGAACCAACCACACTGAGTCCACAATCCACAGTGACCGTCACCCAGAATGCCGTTGTCTCTCCAGGTGAGCCGCACCCCGCCCCCCATCCTCCCAGAGACAGTTTCCATGCACAATGTTTCCTACCTTCTTGGGGCTGGACAAGTGGGCGTCCTCTAATCTCTGCCAGAGGCACTTCAAAGTAACAAGGCTGAAAATATTACCATGATGTAGTACGAGCCCCATATAAAATATAAAACTAATCTACAACCATGCCCTGGCCGGTTTCTTGCAGGATGGAGATGCCGGCCGGGCTCTTGTGGTAAAACCTTAGCCAAGGAGGGGAAGCTGCAGAATGTGACAAAGGGCAAAAAGTGGTCTCAGGCTTCGCTCCCGGAATCTTCAGGGGCTCCGCCTAGCTGAAAAGAGCACACAGCAGTTAAGGCGCTGCCCACCGTCAAGGAGTTCACAGTCTACGGGACGAAGGACACCTGCTTCTAATTAAGCAGGTTGTAATAAGGGCACGATAAGGGTGTTCCAAACAGGCGTGAGCAGACAAAAGAGAGAAGCATTCGCTCTGTGGGTTTTGGAGAAAGCTACCAGAAGCAGTTCCTGGGCTTTTGACAGTTGGAAATGTTGAGAAAGGGAAAGGAAGGGCATCCTAGACAGAGGGACACACCATCAAACGTGCCAGCATGTGAAAGCCCCCAGCGTGCGCAGGAAACAGCGCCGGGTATGGGAGCGGGAGGAGCAAGATGGGATCAAGACAATCTGACTTTTTCACCGGGCAAATTTTACTTTACTTAGTATGTCTGTCTCTTTCCATCCCAATTTCTTTTTACCTTTAGGTCCCTCCATCACTGTCTGGCTCTCTGCTGTCTCTCTCCGTATCTGTCTCTTTCTCTCCTCCTTCTCCTTCCCTTCCCCTCACCCCTTCTCCCAATTAAACTTCAGAGCCATACAATGCTTCCAGACCTGGAGCAGACCAGTAACCTAGAATCAATTCAGTATCATTAAACGTTCCTACAGGAAGCCTGAAGACCCCAGGAATCCAAGTTCACTGCTAAAGGGCAAAGGAGGGTAGCAGGAAAAAAAGTGGACTCTAGATATAACCTCTCACGAGTTATATGAACCTCAGTCTCCTCATCTGTGAAGCAGGTGATGTAAGCATCACAGCTACTGCGAGGATTGAATGCAGTAGTGCGCATAAAGCCCTTAACCCAGAGTCTGGTGTGTGCTCAGTGACTAGCAACAAAGCCAGTTACATTGTTACTATTATTATTCAGAGTGTCTTTCTTTGTCTTTAGACTCAGAATCTAGCATCATACTTGGCACATAGCTGGGGCTCGGCACATGCTCCGAAAAACAAGATACAAAGAGAAAGACATACTGAGACACACCTAGAAAGACACCAGACAGAGAGAGAGAAACCAAGAGAAAGACACAAAGGAGGAAGGAAGAGAAAGGCAGACAGACTGACCGACACGCCTCTCAACCCCCTGACCACGTCTCTAGCTCTGTGGGTGCAGTACATTTCCTTGCATGATTCTCATAAATCAACATAGATGATGAACGAGGAGGTCGTGTCCCACCACCAGGCTTCCCATGCTACAGCGGACGCGACAGGGGGATTTGGCCCCCACATCCAGCATGGTATGGCGGCGCCGTGCGTGGCTAGCGTCTTGCCGGAGCAGGAGCGGGCTGACCTGGTGCTCTCCGAAGCATCCCTCCAGGGGAACAGCGTAGCCCCCGTTCCCTCCAGTCCTGGCTGCGCAGATCCCTGACCTCGAACTCATTTGCACAGGACTCCTTAACCAATGACAAGGACACCCAACTCCATCCCTGGCAAAGCCACAGGGACTTTCCTCCACGAACAGAAAGGGCAAACTTTGATTTCCACATCAAGGGGCAAAACAACCCAGTCCTCCCACGGGGACATTTAACCCAGTCAGGAAGACGTCTCGGGGCCTCTCCCTGCTGTTTGTCGTTGGCCTTCGGGACAGCGCAGGTGAACACCATGAGCTCATGAACACCTGTCCCCAGCGCACTCTGACAGAACTGCGTGAGTATGGATAAGGTCACATTTGGAATAAGGAGGTCCTTAGGGAGCCGGTGTTGAGTGAGTCATTTTGGAGACGCGCTCTCTCCTCCAAGGGATGCCAAAGAAAGACCTGATCATGGGGGAAGCGCTGAAGACCACCCGAGCTCTCTGCTTGAGATTTGGAAACTACTGGCCGTCCGACGCCCACCCCACAGCCTTCTCGGTTTACATGGGAAGAAAGCGGCAGTTTCCAACAGGATGTTAAGCTGATTTCAGCTGCGTGGGTGTGCCCTTTCTTTCCTCTGGTCAGCAGGCTGGGACAGTGCCCTTCCTGCTCCCACCTGACCCGCTCACAGCCTCCTCCCGGCTCTTCCTACCGCATCGGTGCGCCGTCCACGTGGGCAGCAGAAACCGACGAATCCGGGCCCTAGACAGCACCGCCACTCAGCACGAAGTCCGCCGGAGCTCCAGAGAGCAGGGAAACCTGGGAACTCTCTGCCCTCCGAATAAAACTCGCTGTAGCTCGTCAAAACAATAGTCAAAACAATAGCCGGTGAGAACCTTCTATCTAAGCCGCAATAGAAATTCTTTTTTTTTTTTTTAAAGATTTTATTTATTCATTTAACAGAGAGAGAACACAAGCAGTCAGAGAGGCAGGCAGAGGCAGAGAGAGGAGCAGGCTCCCTGCGGAGCAAGGAGCCCGATGCGGGACTCGATCCCAAGAGGCCGGGATCATGACCTGAGCCAAAGGCAGTTGCTCAACCAACTGAGTGCGTCCCCGCGATAGAAATTCTTAACTGACCCTGACGAGGTCAGTCTTTAATGGGGGGAGGGGAACCTTCCTATCTTTTCATTTCCTTTCAGAACCATTCCTCAAAGGTCAGAGACTTCCCGGGAGCAAGGAGTCCCTCAGCCTGCCACCTCAGGACAGAGCCCCAGCAGAAGGAATCACTGAGGCCAACAAACACATCATTTACTTTCATTTCTAAAGAAGTGCAGCTGAGGGGGCGCCTGGGTGCCTCAGTCAGTTAAGCGTCTGCCTTCGGCTCAGGTCATGATCCCAGGGTCCTGAGTTTGATTCCTGCATCAAGCTTCCTGCTCATCGGGGAGCCTGCTTCTCCCTCTGCCCACCGCTCCCCCTGCTTATGTGCTCTCTCCCATGCGCTCTCTGTCACTAGCAAATAACAAATAAAATTTTTTTAAATTTTGGAGATGGATGGTAGTATTGGTAGCACAACACTGTGAATGTACTTAATGTCACTGGGCTGTATGTTTAAGTAGTTACAGTAGTAAGTTTTATGTGATGTATAGTCTACTGCAATTTTTAAAAAGTAAAAAATAATAATAATAAATTGAATGGAACATTTTTTTAAAAGCACAGCTAAGTCCCAGGCAGTTTAGTGATCCTTGATTTAAAATTATTAAATTATTTTTAAACAGAGTCTCAGTATTACAGAAAACGTTATCAGCTAGGAGGGTTTATGAAAATCAAAGGCAAAAAAAAGATATGCCCTACATCAAACATGCCTTAAATCAAAAATCAACACACCCTCTCTGGTATATAAGTGTTGTCCATGAGTAGGATTTTCTAAAGAATGTCACTAAGCTTTTCTCTCTGAAACTGGTTCTTCCACAATTGGGGCTTAGAGAACATTTAGATCGCAGGACTGGCTTATAAGGGTGTCCAACTCTCCCTTCAATGATAATGCATTCAACACTCTGGTCCTGGTCCCATGGTACCTCTCAGAACTCTTATCAGACACAGTCGCCCATTAACATAAGTGGCTAATATGATTTGCTTGTACAGATTGTAAAATGAAGACATGGGAAATCTTAAAGACTGAGCTGAGATCATTGCATAAGAGAAGTTCAGATTCCAGATTCTGAGTCCCTGGCCCAGAGGCCACCCTTTCACCCTTTCCCTGACTTCTGGCTCAACATCATTTAAGAAAGAGATCTTTATCTCTCTCGTTTTCGCTCTCTTTCAAATAAATAAATAAAATCTTAAAAAAAAAAAAAAAAACAAAGAAACAAAGGTCACTCACTATAAATTAATTAACTCCTGTGAATATCCACCCACATTAGCACTGACTGTCTTGAATCTTGCCTCCTGGCTCATTTTTCTCGAAGACTCTGGCTTCTGATACTTACCACCAAAAGAGATCTAATATAAATGTACTCTTGGGGCACCTGGGTGGCTCAGTAGGTTAAAGCCTCTACCTTCAGCTCAGATCATGATCTCGGGGTCCTGGGATTGAGCCCCACATCAAGCCCCACATCAGGCTCTCCGCTCAGCAGGGAGCCTGCTTCCCCCTCTCTCTGCCTGCCTCTCTGCTACTTGTGATCTCTCACTCTCTCTGTCAAATAAATAAATAAAATATTTTTAAAAAATAAATAAAAGGGGTCTGGGGGTTCCTGGGTGGCTCAGTCATTAAGCGTCTGTCTTCGGCTCAGGTCATGATCCCAGGGTCCTGGGATTGAGCCCCCATATCAGGCTTCTTGCTCAGCGGGAAGCCTGCTTCCTCTCCCACTCCCCCTGCTTATGTTCCCTCTCTCACTGTCTCTCTCTCTCTCTCTTTGTGTCAAATAAATAAATAAAATTGTTAAAAAGGGGAGGGGCGTGGGGGGGTTCCGAACCCTGACATTAGAATCTCTCTGATGTGCTGCACATCAGTGGTACGAACATCACGTATGGTGAGACCTGCTGGAAACGGCTGACCTCAGTCTAACTATGGTCCCGAATGCGGACTCCCAAAGCCCTCGGTGCCACAGAGAACACAGGGAGGTAGGGGGGCCTCACAGACAGAAAGGAAAGCTAATAGTCAAATGCAGTGCAGCAAACTTGATGGGAGCCTGGATTTTAAGAAACATCTTCAAAGTACAATTTGGGGGATTTGAACAGAGACAAGATTTTGAATGTTACTGACATAACATGGACTTTGAGAGAACTGATGTTTTGTTGTCTAAGAGCATCTCTCCCATCAGGCTATCTGCAGCCTGCTGCCCTTTCATTTTCCCTCCCATCTTCTCCCTCTTCTCCCTCGGCTCTACTCACACTCCCTCACCTACTCTACTCACACTTACACAACCTCCCACAGCATAACTCCCAAACCAATATCTCTAGCGTGGAACTTTCTTTTTAGCTCCCGACCGATGGAGCCCCCATTCTACTTGACCTTCCCACCTGAATGTTCCAGCAGCCCCTTACACGCACCACACTCAAAACCAAACACATCTTTCCTCTCCCCGACCCCCTCCACACAAAACCTGCTCCTCTGTCTTCTCTTTGTTTTTCGTCATCTCTACACCCTGCATGGGGCTCGAACTCACAACCCTGAGATCAAGAGTCATATGCTCCACCAACTGAGCCAGCCAGGCACCCTTCTGTCTTCTCTATCTTGATAACTGTCAAACAGACCAAGCCAGAACCTTTCCTCTTCCTAGGCGCCCATCTAATCAACTACCAAGCCCTGGGTACCGCGTAAGTCTCTCCTCTTGGACTCCTCCTCACTGCCCTATTCTTTCCCTCGCCGTCTCCTGAACTAAATATTATGAGAGCACCCTCACTGGCCTTTCTTACCTCCTGTCTTCTGCCCTCTACCCTACCTGCCACCCTCCCACCGGGCTGGATTTTTCTAACAAAAAATCTGATCGTATCAGTTTACTGCTCAAAATTCCTCAGCAGCTCTCCCGTGTCTCCAAGGTAAAATCTAGTAAACTCCTTTGCCATGACCCTCAAGGCCTTTTATGATCTTTGTCCCTGCCTTCCTTCTGCACCCCGTCCCACAGCCAGTCCTTCAAACATACTGAACGGCTGTGGTCACCAAGCATGCCGTGTCCGCCAGAGGCTCTGGACATTTGCACATGCCATTCTCCCAGCTTAGATGCCATCCCTGCCACCTCTGTACCCCACCCTGCATACTAGCACACTCCTACTAGAGGAGATATGTCCATTGAGAAGCCTTCTTTATATTCCCCAGGTCAACTTACAAGCTCCATTTCTCCAGTGGCCCCGTCGACACTGACATACAACCTGATTAAGGGAATTTAGGTCATCATACTAGGCTATTTGTTTAGGTAACTGGCTTCCCAATAGACTATACAATTCTTAATGACATGCGACCTGATTTTTACTTTGTTTTTGGAGTGACTTGTCCATTCCCAGTTGATAGTAGGCACTTAACAATCGTTTATTTAAAAATTGACAGTTGAAGTAGAAGAATAAACAGGTGGAGCCCAGAGAATTTTAGGGCAGTGAAATTACTCTGCAGGATAGTATAATGGTGGGTACATGCCATTATTTATTTGTCCAAACCCATGCAAGGTACAATACTTAACCAATAGTTAACCTGAGTGATCACTAGGTTGTATACCTAAAACTAATGTAACATTATGTGTCAACTATATTTTAAAAAAAGAAAAAGTTGGGGCACCTGGGTGGCTCAGTGGGTTAAAGCCTCTGCCTTAGGCTCAGGTCATGATTCCAGATTCCTGGGATCGAGCCCCGCATTGGGGCTCCCTACTCAGCAGGGAGCCTGCTTCTCTCTCTCTGCCTGCCTCTCTGCCTACTTGTGATCTCTCTCTCCTGTCAAATAAATAAATAAAATCTTTTTTAAAAAAATAAGAAAGAAGGAAAGAGAAAGTGAATCGTAATGAAACCTAAGGACTATGGGTGATTATGATGTATAAATGGTTCACCAATTGTACCAAAGGTCCCACTCTGGTGAGGGGACACCGATAATGGAGGAGACGGCACATGTGGGGACAGGGGATATATGAAGAATACCTGTACCTTCTGTTCACTTTTGCTGTGAACCTAAAATTGCTCTAAAAAACAAATCATATATGGGGCGCCTGGGTGGCGCAGTCAGTTAAGCGTCCCGCTCTTGGTTTTGGCTCAGGCCGTGATCTCAGGGGGTGAGATCAAGCCCCACATCCGGCTCTACGCTCAGCACAAAGTCTAAGATTCTCTCTCCCTCTCCTTCTGCCCTGTGCACTCTCACTCTTTCTCTAAAATAAATAAATCTTCTTTAAAAATAAATTATATACATACATATATGTACATATGTATATATGGGGGTCACCTTTGAGGAACAGAGTTAACAAAGAAATAGAGGTGAAAAAACAGACAAATGTCAGAAAAGATTAACGCATAGCAGCTATTCAATACAAAAAGAAGAAAGAAATGGACAACAAGAGGGGCGCCTGGGTGGCTCAGTGGATTAAAGCCTCTGTTTCCGGCTCAGGTCATGATCTCAGGGTCCTGGGATCGAGCCCCGCATCGGGCTCTCTGCTCAGTAGGGAGCCTGCTTCCTCCTCTCTCGCTGCCTGCCTCTCTGCCTACTTGTGATCTCTCTCCTCTCTGTCAAATAAACAAATAAAATGTTAAAAAAAAAAAAAAGAAAAGAAATGGACAACAAGAGAGGACTTTTGAGAAGAGTCAGTTGAAAAATGATTTCAGATGAATCACCATAAAAGTACTGTTAATAAGCAGGAGAATTTTCAGGGGAAAATAAGTAATTTGGCCTCCTATATTCAGCGGTAAGAGAGAAGCAGGGGACATGAGAGATAAACCAGGAATGAAGTGAAAAATTTGAAAGTCTCCTGCGTGGACATGGCAGGATAATTATTTAAGCCACGAAGGCAGTAATTTAGGTCTAAAATGTCACCACCATTAATTCCAAGTTTTATTGCAGTCTGTTAGGGAAGAGTTCCCCAGGGAGTATGAGTAAGTGCTTCTTGAAATGGAAACTGCAAAAACAATTGACATTTCTATAATCCTTAAGGAATAGAATTTGGAGAACAATGACTTTTCAGGTGGCTATCTGAACATCAGTGTCTGAATAGCTAATACCCATCCTTGCTTTATGTCACCTTCATTAATCAACTCCTATTAAAGATAATGCCATACATGTAATTATATAGCACAGCATTACATTAAATATTTAAAATGTTCCTGTTGTACCATATCTTGGGCGTGGTGATGATGTATTGCCCCAATTTGAGAACACGTGTCAATTTTTCATAGATCTTTATCTATATTCATAGCTCAGGGCCCCTTAGCATATTAATAACCCAAAGAGTATAAACTTCTCGGCTTGTAAGTCCATAGTCAGTTGCCTACCATACTTCTGCAGCTTTGTTTTATCCCTAAGAACCTATTCAGCTTTCTAAAAATTTATCTACTCCATTTTCTAATTGCACTGGTTCTCACATTAAATTTTTTTTTATTTTTTTAAAGATTTCCTTTTTAAGTAATCTCTACACCCAACATGGGGCTCCAACTCACAACCCTGAGATCGAGAGTGACACACTCCACTGACTGAGCCCTGCATGTTAGAGTTTTTTTTAAATCTAACTACAAGTGGGGGCGCCTGGGTGGCTCAGTCGGTTAGTGTCTGCCTTCGGTTCAGGTTATGATCTCGGGGGCCTGGGACCAAACCCTGAATCAGGCTCTCTGCTCAGCAGGGAGTCTGCTTCTCCCTCTCCTTCTGCCCCTCCTCACTTTCCCCTCCCCTACTCATGCTCGCTCACTCTCTCTCTCTCACTCTGTCTCTCTCAAATGGATAAATAATATCTTTAAATATAAAACTAAAACAAAAAATAAAATAAATCTAATCACTAGTGACTAAAATCACATCACACCTGTAAACTGAGTCATCAAAACAAATAATAAAGGAAATAAACAATGCACAATAAGGGAACACCAGATTAAACTATCCAACATCTTGCAACAAAATCTATCTTATCCCACTCACACTGCATTTTTTAATTTTTAACATATAACCAAAACACACCTTTAAAAAAAAAAAAAACTTCATAAAATGTCCAAGTGCAAACATGGGATTCCAATCATTATGCCTTACGACAGCCCTGTGAAAAAAAGTCGGGACTGTCCTAATTATATAATCAGGTTACCAGAAAAGGCAAGATTCTTAACCAAATGCCCACGACAAACAGCTAAATGGGAATTAGAATTCTCTGTTCACATGCTTCTGGTCTATTTTCTCCAGCAGACTTTTTTTTTTTTTTTAATATTTTATTTATTTATTTGAGAGAGAGAGAGAGAGAAAGAGAACATGAGATGGGAGAGGCCAGACAGAGAAGCGGGCTCCCCACTCAGCCGGGGGAGATGTGGTACTCGATCCTGGGACTCCAGGATCATGACCCGAGCCAAAGGCAGTCGCCCAACCAACTGAGCCACCCAGGCGCCCTCTCCAGCAGACTTTTTCTGAAAATTCTGTTATCAGGTACCCAGTCTCCTCTGGGCTCCTCGAATCAATCACTAGCCACCATTAAACCAATAAATTCCTGCTGCTTCCTCCCTGAACCAGCCCGCTCTTAGGAGAGTGGTGTTATCAGAATTCAGTGCCTGGGGACGCCTGGGTGGCTCAGTTGGTTAAGCGTCTACCTTCAGCTCAGGTCATGATCCCAGGGTCCTGCGTTCGAGCCCCACATCCGGGCTCCCTGCTCAGCGGGAAGTCTGCTTCTCCCTCCCTCCATCCCCACTCTGTCCATCCCCTCCCTATGTGCGCGTGCGCTCTCTCTCTCAAATGAATAAATAAAAATCTTACAAAAATAAAATAAAATATGGGACGCCTGGGTGGCTCAGTTGGTTAAGCAACTGCCTTTGGCTCAGGTCATGATCCCAGAGTCTTGGGATCAAGTCCCGCATCAGGTTCCTTGCTCCGCAGGGAGCCTGCTCCTCTCTCTGCCTCTGCCTGCCTCTCTGCCTGCTTGTGTTCTCTCTCTGTTAAATGAATAAATAAAATCTTTAAAAATAAATAAATAAAATAAAATACAACCAGAGGAGGGGCGCATGGG
The DNA here is from genome assembly GCA_028533885.1 of Nasua narica. Classification (NCBI taxonomy): domain Eukaryota; kingdom Metazoa; phylum Chordata; class Mammalia; order Carnivora; family Procyonidae; genus Nasua; species Nasua narica. The sequence goes on from CM052797.1 coordinate 71,297,800, forward strand.
TGACTCAGTTGGTTAAGTGACTAACTCTTCATTTCAATTCAGGTCATGATCTCATGGGTTATGGGATTGAGCCTTGCATTGGCTCCATGCTGGTCATGGGGCCTGCTTAAGATTCTTTCTCTCCCTCTCCCTCTGCCCCTCCCAACCTTCTCTCTCTCTCAAAAAAACAAAAACAATAAATAAATAGAATGGCATGGCATGGCATGGCACAGCATAGAATAGAATAGAACCAGGGGATATAAAATGGGGAATCTCAAGCACGTCCCCTCAGGAAGACAAAACTAAGAGTAATTCCCCATAAATGCCTGCCTGATTTGCAGAAAACTGATAGGGTTGGAATTTTCTTAGCTGATTCAAGGTTGATCAGAGGTTGTCTCTGACCAGCCTTGGGAAATTTTGCCAGAGGCATGAACTGGCGATGACCCAGGTCAGATTGGTCCCGCAAACTCGGCTGAATTGAGGTTTTGTGTGACTGGACTGACTGTATCTGCTTGGGAAATTTTTCAATGCTGGTCTCTGCTTTTTGCTTTAACAGACTCCAACCGAACTCCCCTCTCCTTCTGTTCCCTGCCCGTAGATGCAGCCCATCCCAACCCTCCGCAGACCGGCCTACAGCTCACTCCAGTTTGCTTCTCCTGCATTGCAATCCCTTTGCCCTTCCCGAATAAACTCATTTTTTTGAGCTTGCCTCAGTTTAGCTCTTTATTTAGATCAACCATAGATACTTGGGAGGCAGTATAAACACTTACAAACCTTTTAAATCGAATTTCAGGATTTTCCTATTCCCAGGGTGCAGAGTCCAGAACTAAATGAGCCAAAGGCATGACCACCTCTGTAAAACCCACTGCGTTAACCTGCTCCTTCCCAGTTTAAGGTTTGTAGACTCTCCAGTCACTCAGAAAATAAAATCCTCCCGTCACTTTGAGGCAAAAAGTCTTGTCTGCCTAAACAGCTCATCTGCAAACTCTCATTTACTTACAACGCCCTTATTTCCCAATAGGAGAACCTACTGAAGATGCGGTGCGGGCGCCTAGTGCGCTCCTTCTGTACCTACCCCCCGCCCCCCCGCCCCGTGCCCTCTGCTGCTTCTGGTTCCTCCAAGGGCTGCGAGGGACAACAGGCAGGGACGGGGAAGTCCTCTAACGCTGTGGGGTTGTAATCTAAAAGCAGGCCTCAGTGTAGGAGATGCGCAATTACTGGCCCTTCATCCACACAGGACCCTCCTCCCCGCTGAGGACTTTGATGTCGACCCCAGCATAGGTGGGAGCTCCTCCAACCGGTCACCAGGGCTGTCCATCAGCTCTAGTTCCCCTACTCCCGCCCCCAGCCTCTTCAGGCTGGGTTCGCCTTGGCCTCCAGGAGAGCATCGTTTTTAAGACAACCCAAGTCCCTGCGGCCTCACCTGTTCACACTTAGCTCCTCCGCCACTGGGAGAACATGTCTTCCTTCCATCTTCACCTTCTGGCCCTACCCGCCGGCTCCGGCAAGAGAGAAACCTGGACCAGCCCCTTCACCTGAATCTCAGAAGCTTCCCTCATTTGCCTGACGACCCCGCGGCGAGGCACACGGACAAGCGTCCCCCAAGAATTCTCACTGCCCGCACTCACGATGATTCCTCACCCTCTTCACCCTCTCCTAGAGCACCTGGCGGGCGACTGCTCCCAACACCAGCCCCACCGGCTCGCACCACGTCCTCCGCAGGTGGTGCAACAGTTCATGAGGAGGTGGGGGCACTTGTCACCTGTCACAGTATGAGGGGACAACCGAAAAGTCACTCTAACATCCTATTCCATTCGTCAGACTCTCAGCCACAAGAAAAAAAAGGCTCGCTCAGTTCATCTTAATTAGTGGACGTGTCAGAGAAGAACACTCCCGGAAGTAAGAAACGCTGAAATACTATGGCAGCCCGAGGGCAGCTGTACCCCGTCCTCACCGTGACTAGAGGGCAGCAGGTCGGGGTGGGAAACCGATATAATGACCCAGAAGTCTTGTCACCCCCCCCCTTGGCAAAATAGTGCCCTATCTCCCCTAACATGGGGACGGGGCCGCCTCTCTGTTTCTGCTGCCAGCCCTCCTTCTGTTCCCACCTCAGGACAGCCTGTCCTCTCAACTCTGTTCCCTGGAACACGGTTTTAGAAAAGATGTTAACAGGTGAGAGTTCTGTGGACAAGGAAGTCTGGGAAACACTGAGTTAACATGAGACAAGCTACTTACCGTGGGATCCTCAGTCTTTAAAATGCCAAAGCACCACGTGACTTTCCTAGAGGGGATGTCGATGTGGTGTTTCCCAAATGCCCTGGCCGGGGACACTCCATTTAAGGAATCGGCTCAGAGACCCAGCTCAGGCAACGTGACCCGGGGCTACACGTGCCCTTCCTCTACCTCTCAACCTCACTTTCCCTTGGCTTCGAGGAAGCCGTGGCGTCTGCAGACTGCCCTCCCTCTGGATGTTCAGCTCCTGCACCCACAACCAATCAACTCTCTCTGTATCTCGATCCTCTTAAAGACCCCGCTCATTCCAGCGGGGTCACCACAGAACAATTTGGGCAGATCCTTGGTGTCAAGCCATCTTATAGACCACTGACCAACCTGTAACCTGACTCACTTTGGCCTGGGTACTCACCTCTGACTAGGAGAATAGAAATATGACCTCCTGGGGCGCCTGGGTGGCTCAGTTGGTTAAGCATCTGGCTTCTGCTCTGGTCATGATCTCAGGGTCCTAGGATCGAGTCCCACATCGGGCTCCCTGCTCAGCGAGGAGTCTGCTTCTCCCTCTGCTCTCTGCTGTCCTGCCTGCTTGTGCTCTCTCACTCTGTCAAACAAATAAATAAAATCTTTAAAAAAATTTTTAAAAAGAAATATGATTTCCTACACTTAGCAAGAGATGGTGAAGGGGATAGTACCATGATTGTCCAACCTACAAAGAATCCAAGTCTCTCTAACCCCTTTGGGGCAGCCGACCATAATTGTATCTATACAGTTATGTATATACATTTTCAATATGTGTGGGTTTGGTATATTTAAGTACTATATAGGATATATAGTATATTTTTAAGTATATACAGTATATATATTTAAGTATACAGCATTGACACCTTCCCTTAACGCACTAATTAGCTCATATAGCAAGGTTACATCATTTTTCTGTGTTTTTGATTACTATTTACTCAGACTTTTTTTTTTAAGATTTTATTTGTTTATTTGACAGAGAGAGATCATAAGTAGGCAGAGAGGCAGGCAGAGAGAAGGGAGAAAGCAGGCTCGCCACCGAGCAGAGTCTGATACGATGCCGGGCTTGATCCCAAGACCCTGAGATCATGACCTGAGCCAAAAGCAGAGACTTTAACCCACTGAGCCACCCAGGCACCCCTATTTACCAATAAAATTTTAACAGCTAGTGGCAAACCAATAATCAATGATTTTTTTAATTTGAACAATCCAAAGTAAAGGGCTAGATGCAAACATGTTTTGTGGGCTTCTATTTTCTTAAACGCTGACTTGCAACACTGAACTCTGTATGCTGCGGGTAGGTTTGGTCTTCCTGGCGTGCACAGCCCTGTTCCTACGCAACAGCGAGGTCCTCCTCATCTCCACCTCAGCAGCCACATTCAGCCCATGTGAGGACACGACCAGTTGGTTAACCTTATTCCACAGACTGGATCATAAAAAGGCACCTTCAACATCATAAGAATGTAAGTCGGCCAATGCGACTGAAGGTCAATGTAATAAGTCACGCACTTGACCAGTTGCTCCTCTGTGGGGTGATTTGTGAGCTGTAATTAACATGCAACAGCGAGACAGAGGCCTCCCCAACCAAGAGGAGGCAGTGTGATGGAAAGTACACAGACCAGGGGTCAGACGAGCTAGCTCCGTGACTTCAAGCAAGAATGTTAAATAGTCTAAGTAGCGGTCTCCTCTTCTCTAAAATGGTGAGTGTCATGTGTAACATTCAGAAAGAGCCTGTGCGCAGAAAGGACCTGCCCTGGAACTAGGCCCCGGTAGTTGCTTAATAACAGTGGTAGTGGTGGTGGTGATGATTATAGTATAGACAATACTTTGGTTGTCTTTCTTTTCTTTTCTATCTGCCCAATATGGTTTTTTTCCATATTCTAGTAGTTGCACCCCCATCGTCTTTGGGTAACTGCCCCTCCAATTCTTTGTGCTTCTGGCTGAATACCAGATCACAGTGTCCCACACCCTTGACCATAGGGATGAGCTTCTGATCCAGGCCTATTTAATCAACGTTCCCCTTCTTCTTGGCCCAGGAATTAGAGGCAAGGGGGTGAACTGAAGCAAAGACAAATTAGTAAAGCAGAACCAAACTTTTTCTTTCTTTTTTTCCTTAAGTAGGCTTCAACATGGAGCCCAATGCAGAGTCCAACATAAGGCTTGAACTCAGGTCCCTCAAGACCTGAGCTGAGATCAAGAGATCAGACACTGAAAAAAAAAAAAAAGAGAGATCAGACACTTAGGAGGGAGGAGCAAGATGGCAGAGCAGTAGGAGACCTAAACATCATCAGGTCCCAGGAGTTCAGATAGATAGTTATCAAACCATTCTGAACACCTACAAACTCAAGAGGAGATCAAAGAGAAGAGCAGTGATTCTAGGAACAGAAAAGCATCACTTTCTGGAAGTGAATCCGATGCAACATTCGGGAAGAGAGACCACAGGGGGTGGGGGGAGGGGCCGGCTCCTGGCAAGTGAGAGAGCAGCAGAGCACAAAATCGGAACTCTTAGAAGTCTGCACTACTGACGGATGTCACTCCAGACACTAAGTGGGGGCTGGAGCCCTCGTGGGGACAGTGTGGTCTCAGGACCCACAGGGTCACAGAAAGACCAGGGGTGTCTGAGTGCAGCAGAACTCCCAGGTATCGGACCGGGGAAGCCAGCTGCAGAGATGGAGCCGAGCAGTGGGTTATCAGCTCGGGCTTACCTTAAACCGTGATCCAAGACACAGTTGGGCCATGGCTCTTTGAGCAGGGATCCCACAAGCGGCAGCTCCGGAAAGGCCCCTTCCTTCCTCCTTCAGGAGGAGCGGCGCAGGAGCATGCGGCAGGAATCTCCGGGGTTTGGAGACTCCAGACGGGGCCGCGTGCCAGAGTGAGAAACGTTCAGTCACAGGCCAGCTGAGCTCAGAGCACGGCCAGAGATCAGGGAGACGGGAGGGATTGGCTGCTTTTCTCTGAGGGCGCGCTGAGGAGCGGGGCCCTGAGCGCTCGGCTCCTGGGGTCAGAGACTAGGAGGCCGCCATTTTCATTCCCCGCCTCCAAAGCTCTACGGAAAGCGTTTAGGGAACAAAAGCTCCCGAGAGCGAACACGTGCAGATTACTTAGCCTCGCCCCTGGCAAGGGCGGGGCAATTCTGCCTCCGGCAAACACACTTGAGAGTCAGGGCAACAGGCCCCTACCCCAGAAGATCAGCGAGACTATCCAGCCAAGGGCGCCTGGGTGGCTCAGTTAATTAAGCAACTGCCTTTGGCTCGGGTCATGATCCTGGAGTCCCAGGATCGAGTCCCGCATCGGACTCCCTGCTCTGCGGGGAGCCTGCTTCTCCCTCTGACCTCTCC
>CM052797.1:71303866-71320088 GCA_028533885.1 Nasua narica
CCCACAGAGCAAGGAGCCCGATGCGGGACTCGATCCCAAGACGCTGGGATCATGACCCAAGCCAAAGGCAGCTGCTCAACCAACTGAGCCACTCAGGCGTCCCTCATTCATCTATTCTTATATGGATAAAATGACAAGGTGGAAAAACTCACCACAAAAAAAAAAAAAAAAAAAAAAGAACAAGAGGCAGTACCGACAGCTGTCTACAAGAGACTCATTTTAGAACCAAAGATACCTCCAGATTTAAAGTGAGGGGATGGAAAACAATTGATCATGCTAGTGGACATTAAAAGAAAGCTTGGGTAGCAATCCTTATATTGGGTAAATTAGATTTTAAGCCAAAAATTATAATAAGAGATGAGGAAGGACACTATATCATACTTAAAGGGACTGTCCAACTAGAAGATCTAACAATTTTAAATATCTATGCTCCTAACATGGGAGGAGCCAATTATATAAACCAATTAATAACAAAATCAAAGAAACACATCAACAATAATACAATAATAGAAGGGAACTTTAACACCCCCTTCACTGAAATGGACAGATCATCTAAGCAAAAGATCAACAAGGAAATAAAGTCTTTAAATGACACACTAGACCAGATAGACATCACAGATATATTCAGAACATTCCATCCCAAAATAACAGAATACATATTCTTCTCTAGTGCACATGGAACATTCTCCAGAATAGATCACATCCTGGGTTACAAATCAGGTCTCAACCAGTACCAAAAGATTGGGATCATTCCCTGCATATTTTCAGACCACATTGCTTTGAAACTAGAACTCAATCACAAGAGGAACATTAGAAAGAACTCAAATATATGGAGGATAAAGAGCATCCTACAAAAGAATGAACGGGTCAACCAGGAAATTAAAGAAGAATTTCAAAAATTCATGGAAACAAATTAAAATGAAAACACAGCTGTTCAAAATCTTTGGTACACAGCAAAGGAGATCCTGAGAAGAAAGTATATAGCAATATAAGGTTTTCTCAAGGAAACAAACAGAAATGAAAACACAACTGTTCAAAATCTTCAGTACACAGCAAAGGAGGTCCTGAGAGGAAAGTATATAGCAATATAAGCCTTTCTCAAGAAACAAGAAAGGTCTCCAACACACAACCTAGCCCTACACCTAAAGCAGCTAGAGAAAGAACAGCAAAGAAAGCCTAAACCCAGCAGGAAAAGAAAAATAATAAAGATCAGAGCAGAAATCAATGAAAGAGAAATCAAAAGAACAGTAGAACAAATCAACAAAACTAGGAGCTGGTTCTTTGAAAGAATTAATAAGATTGATAAACCTCTGGCCAGACTTATCAAAAAGAAAAGAGAAAGGACCCAAATTAATAAAATCATGAATGAAAGGGAGAGATCACAACCAACAGACACATGAAAAAGTGCTCAATGTCACTCAGCATCAGGGAAATACAAATCAAAACCGTAGTGAGATACCAGTCAGAATGGCTAAAATTAACAAGTCAGGAAATGACAGATGTTGGCGAGGATGCAAAGAAAGGGGAACCCTCCTACACTGTTGGTGGGAATGCAAGCTGGTGCAGCCACTCTGGAAAACAGTACAGAGGTTCCTCAAAAAGTTGAAAATAGAACTACCCTATGACCCAGCAATCACACTACTGGGTATTTACCCTAAAGATACAAACGTAGTGATCCGAAGGGGCACATGTACCCCAATGTTTATAGCAGCAATGTCCACAATAGCCAAACTATGGAAAGAACCTAGATGTCCATCAACAGATGAATGGATAAAGAAGAGGTGATATAGATATACACACACTCACACACACACACACACACACACACACACACACACACACACACAGTGGAATACTATGCAGCCATAAAAAATGCCATTTGCAATGACTTGGATGGAATTAGAGGGTATTATGCTGAGCGAAATAAATCAATCAGAGAAAGACAATTATCATATGATCTCTCTGATATAAAGAATTTGAGAGGCAGGGCATGGGGTTGTGGGGGGAAGGGAGGGAAAAAGTGAAACAAGATGGGATCAGGAGGGAGACAAACCATAAGAGACTCTTAATCTCACAAAACAAACTGCGAGTTGCTGGGGGGTGGGGGTATAGGGATAGGGCGGCTGGGTTATGGACGTTGGGGAGGGTATGTGCTATGGGGAGTGCTGTGAATTGTGTAAGACTGATGATTCACAGACCTGTACACCAGAGGCAAATAATACATTATATGCTAAAATAAATAAATAAATAGATGGGTGGATAGATAGATAGATAGATAGATAGATAGATAGATAAGTAAAACTTTTTTTAAAAGATTTTTATTTCTTTATTTGACACAGAGAGAGAGATCACAAGTAGGCAGAGAGGCAGGCAGAGAGAGAGAAGGGGAAGCAGGATCCTCGCTGAGCAGAGAGTCCGATGCGGGGCTCGATCCCAGGACCCTGAGATCATGACCTGAGCCAAAGACAGAGGCTTTGACCCACTGAGCCACCCAGGCGCCCCAATAAATAAAACTCTTTAAAAAAGAGTTCAGACGCTTAACTGACTGAGCCACCTAGATGCGCCCAGAGTCTTTCCTTGGGCTTTTATGGAGAGATGCCAAGAGGAGCTTCCCTAGGGGAAGACATAAGGCTGAGCCCTGCCACCCATCACCTCCTACCGGGCACACATCTTGAAACAGGAAACAATGTGTAGCAATACAGAAGGGAAGAGAGAGAAATTAGTATTTATATCCCTGGATTCAGCTCTACCTCTAGATTTATGAGTTAAATAAGTCAATAAATTCCCTTTTTAGGCTTCAGCTTATTTGAACTGAGCTTCTGCCCTTTGCATTAAAAGGTTCCTATCTAATATAAATATGCTTTTTATGAAAGAAATAAAGAAGGAAGGAAGGAAGGAAGGAAGGAAGGAAGGAAGGAAGGAAGGAAGGAAAGAAAGAAAGAAAGAAAGAAAGAAAGAAAGAAAGAAGGAAAGGAGGAAAGGAGGAAGGAGGGAAAGAAAGAAAGAGAGAGGAAGGAAGGGAGAGAGAGAGAGAGAGAGAAAGAAAGAAAGAAAGAAAGAAAGAAAGAAAGAAAGAAAGAAAGAAAGAAAGAAAGAAAGAAAGAAAGAGGGAGGGAGGAAGGAAGGAACAGCATGAGGCCAGAGAACACAGAAACAACACCCAGAGGCGTCCTCACACATTCGTTCCCACCCCAAAGCGGAAGCCAGCAGGCAGGCATGACTACTACATGGACGTGAACAGCAGCTAAAGTGGCAGAGCCACTAATTGAGAGGCAGGTAACCTGCTGCAAATCACAGAAAACACTGTGGCATCACCGCAATTTCTGGCCTGCAGCTTAGTCAGTGGAGGTAGGAAGGTGAACGCTGATCTTGTTTCTCTGCTCAGAGTTGTTCCCTGCTTTCACTCCAGAATAGAGACCACGGCCAGCAAAGCAGGAGAAGTTAGTAGAGACCATAAGACAGGGGCCTCACTGTGAAATAAAAGAGCTTGGATTTTCTCAAATAAGCCCTGGGAACCACTGAAAAGTTTTAAGAAAGGGAATGACATGATTTTTGCATTTTGGAAAGCTTTCTCTGGCCCAGAATGATGCTTGGCTTGGAGGAGGGCAAAGCTGGAAGCAGGGGGACCAGTGGAAAGTCCGAGAAACAATCAAGGGAGTACTTGAACCAAGACAAACCAACAAGAAGAGAGAAGAGAGAACATTCGTTAGAAGGTCAGATCTCCAAGATGTGGCAATTGATTGCCTGGGGTGAGGTGGGGGGCATGGAAGCGGGAGGAAGGAAAGAACCCAGGACATGATCTCGGAGATCCGGAAAGGAGGTCAGAAGCTAGGGATGGAAGAAGGCAGGGGCGCGTGTTGGAACCTGCTCAGCTGGGGGGGCCGTGGGGATAGCCAGGTAAAGATGTCCCGTAGGAAATTAGGTGATTTGAGCCACTTAACTTCTTAGAGCCTCAGTCTCTTGATTTGTCAAATGGGAATATTTTTTTATTTAAATTTTCCTTTGTTGACATACAGTGCTCAAATGGGAATAATATTCTCTAATCAGAGATTTTAATGAACTCGTCCAAGTCCACTCAGCATAAAACATTGTTCTTAAACAGAAAGAACTGGTAGAGAGTCCTAATTACTCTGGGGGTGAGATCCCTAGGAGGTCACTGGTCCTGGGGGCACACTCTGTTCTCCCCAGCCACCCACGCCCCAGCTCCCGCCTTATCCTCAGGAAGCCCAGAGGCTTGCATAGTTTGCCCTGAGGCTTCTTGTTCGACTCAGCCTCCTTCACGTTTGGCCCTCTTTTGGCCTTTGCATCTGTTGTTCCTTCTGACTGTAACACCCTTCTTGGGACGCAGGGGTAGCTCAGTCTGCCTTGGGCTCAGGTTATGATCCCTGAGGCTCCTTGCTCAGCGGGGAGCCTGCTTCTCCCTCTGCCTGCCCCTCCCCCTGCTTGTGCTCTCTCTTCTTGACAAATAAATAAGTAAAATCTTTAAAACAAAACAAAACAACAACAACAAAAAAACAGGAACACCCTTCTTACACTGGTTAGTGGTTCGTTCTTCCACTGCCCAGGGAACTCCTTTTCACCCGTCCAGACTCACCCCCCTATCACCAGCCCTGTGAAGTTTTCTCTGCCTTAGCCCTCCAGAAGAATTCAAATGCCATGTTGCAATAAATCTTTCTTTCTTTAGTCACCAGACTGTCCCTTAAGTAACTGAAATCTGTAGACCTTGTATTCAAGGCTGACTGATGCAACTTGAAACTGTCTGAATCCAGACACGGTTGAGATGTGTGCCGATTACTAAGCTACGCAGCCTTTCAGCTCCAAACCCAGCTTCTGTGCTCAGCAAAGCACATTTCTCCTTGGCCGCCCTATTCGATGATGTGGTCCAGAGACCGAGGCTATCTTGTTATCCCACCATCCCTTGAGGGGGGCCATTGCCCACAGGATCTAAGCTGTCAAGTTCACGTTGTACTCAGGAGAGTAAAAGAAGCGGAAAAGCAAGGGCCTGCCTTCTCCCCGGAAGCGACACGTGTCACTTTCCCTTACATCCCACTGGCCGGAATGCAGTCACAGGGTCACAGCCAGCTGCAAAGGACACAGAGAAATAGAGCCTCTGTTCTCAGGCCAGCCATGTGTGCAGCTCAAAATCAGAAAGTCTGTCTTTACAGAAGAAAGAGAAAAGGACACGGAGGGGAACGGGCGGTTGGTACCATGGTGGACAATTGTGATAGTGCAGCAGACGGTTCTTGGAAGGTGGGTATAGTAGGGGGAGGGCCTGGGGAAGTTTGAAGGGGTAGGAAGAACATGTCCCAGGGCTTAAGAGTTCGAAGATGGAGCATTGCCACGTGCTGACAAGGTCCAGATGTGGCATGGCGTGAGTGACTAGGGTAGTAAAGGGAAAACAATTAGACCTAAGACAGTCAAAGATTTCCAGGGTAGGATGTGGGGTGATCGTTTACTTGGGCTTCGAACCTCACTGGAATAATGCTCTGTGTTGGGATGGAGAGAAAGATCTCGGGGAAGGCTGGGTGGGGAGTTGGCCAGACACAACAGAGGTAAGGAAAGAGCCAAAGACCTTTACGAATTTTCATTCTTGGGAAAAGGTCAAATGAAAGTCCTACCACAGGGGCACCTGGGTGGCTCAGTCATTTAAGTGTCTGCCTTCAGCTTAGGTCATGATCCCAGGGTCTTGGGATTGAGTCCTGCATCGGGCTCCCTGCTCAGGGGGAAGCGGGTTTCTCCCTCTCCCACTCCCCCTGCTTGTGTTCCCTCTTTCACTGTCTCTCTCTCTCTGTCAAATAAGTAAATAAAATCTTAAAAAAATAAAAGCCTTTAAAGAAAGAAAGAGAGAGAGAGAGGGGAAGGAAGGAAGGAAGGAAGGAAGGAAGGACGGAAGAAAGAAAGAAAGTCCTACCACAAAAAAAAAAATGTTGGGACGAGGTCCCTTTTCTATGTATGACATGAGGTTAAAGTGGGACACTTAAGTAAAGCTATCCTGTTGATAGCTGAAAAAACAGGTTTACCCCAAGTCTAGAAAGCTGAGTTGTAAACAACGCCTATCTATGAAAGTAACAACATCGACCATAAACCATTGTGTGTTATAAGGGGACAGTGGTAGGTGGCCCAGTTTGAATCTATTTGGGAATTGCCAGAAAGGTAGCTGATTTGCCTAAAAGACTGAAGTACCTTTCAGGGAAAAAATGCTGTTTTTGCTAAACTTCGCAAAGATCTGTATATGTCTCATGAGCCGGTGGAAGAACCAAACTGAAATTTATTTGGTAGGAGCCTGAGGATCTTCCTGCAAAAAAACTGGTCCTAAAAGGAAAGAACCTGGCACCATGAACCATACAATAAAGAAGCTTTCGTTGTTAGAGGCTGGGGTGATGCTGAAAACAGTAGGGTCGGCAGTTTGGATTTAGTGATTAAGATAGGGATGCCTGGGTGGCTCAGTCAGGTAAGTGTCTGCTTTTGGCTCAGGTCATGATCCTGGGGTCCTGGGATGGAGCCCTGCATTGGACTCCTTCCTTGCTCAGCGGGGAGCCTGCTTCTCCCTCTGCCCCTCCCCCTGCTCGTTCTCTCTCTCTCAAAATAAATAAATAAAATCTTAAAAAAAAAAAAAAGGCTAGTGGACTGGAGGTCAGACTGCCAGTACTAACTAGGTAATCTTGGGCAAGGAAATTAACTTCTGAAGCCTTGATTTCCTCCTCTGTAAAATGGAAATAATAATAGAATCTAGAATTCAAAGGAATAGTTATTAAAGGGCTTATCACACAGCTACGCATCTATTAAACGTTCACTAACTGTTAATCTATAACAACAATTAGGACACTCCCAAGCCCACTCCCCCGTGGATGCACACCTGGGTCCTAAGGGACACAAGCAGCATACAAAGGAAAAAGCTCTGGTGGTACATCTGGGCCAGTCGTGTTCTGCAACCCCTCTAACCGAGAGCAGCATCAAGCTCCGAGGTCAGAGGGCGTCCCTCCCCATCTCATGGATGCTGCACAGCCCTGGCCTGTGAAAAGCCTAGGGCATCCGGAACAGTATTGGGACGCAGGTCTCAGAAGTGGCACTGGGACCCAGCAGGAGCCAGAGGACCCAAAAGGCAGGTGCCCTGTGGAGGTGGCGAGGTGGCAGCGCCAGGCTGGAGAGGGTTCGTTTGCGTGCACTTAGGAGAAATCTCCTGGAGACTTCCAAAAATGTTTTGCAGGGTAAAGCCCTGCTAGAGTGGGTGGCCAAGAACCAGTGTCATCTGGGTCATTGTGACGGATGTGATCCCATTTGTACAAAAGAGGCAGGTATCTTGGGTCCCGTGGGAGATGTTGCCTAAGCACCAATCATAACCCACACGGCTGCAATCAACATTATCTTTGATGATAAGAGGCCTCGCGTTTAATACGGCAGCCAAAGCATGTGGCCTCGCATACCTATAAGGAGCATTCATCTTCCTGGGCCCCAGAAATGTTTAGCACCCAGTAGTTTTATTTAGGCAATAAAGTCGTGCGAACACAAAAACTAATAGGAGTTCAGGTGCAGATTGAACTTCAGATACACATGAATTTAAATCAAGTACCACCAAGCAAAAGTCAGCGGAAAAAAACATAAAAAGGTCTCATCGTGGCAGGGCTGGGTATCGGGATAAAAGATCGCTTCCTGCCCCCAGCTTCTGTCACATGCTAATGTTAAATCTGGTATTATCCATGATGCGGTGCTTTAGAGGGCGGGTCAGGAGGTTTCCACTCTGGACAAGCCACAAGCACAAAGAGCTTAGCTCTAAGGGTTCCTCAAACTCCTAAGTGATAACTTCTTTAAATGAGGGGCTCCAGACTATCGCAGCCTCTTTTCTGCTGATGACTAAGTTATCCTTCGATCCTGGAACCTATATAAAGGGTAAGTGTGGGTTTCCCCTTGCCCAGAGTTTTTGGTCAGTTATGCTTGAGGGATGAAACCGTTTCCAGAAGGTCACCAATACCAGTCATTTCTTTTTTCTCTCAAATTCATTAAAAGGGAAACTACGTGTCTTGGCTAAGGCAAGAACTGACCCTCACCTAAATTTAGAGAAGAAAATTCTCGGCCAATCCGGAGCTCTTTGAATCAAAGGAAAGTGCGAGGCCATTGCTTTTGTAGATAACGAATGGGTCCAGTCAAGGAAAGACTGTAGATCTGACAAGGAAAAAAATGGCATGCTCAAGAGAAGATGAATTTTTACCAAATTTCAAGATAGAAGACCACAGTGAAAGAAAAATGACTCCATCAATCCCATTGTGGGAGCCCTAGTGAGGCTAAGGATACAAGGAGAAAGCCTCTGGAACTGGGTCCTGTCTTCCAAGTTGCATCCATTCAACTCAGAGGGACAGGCACGATCACAGCTGACAACGGATAAATCACAATTACCAAGACCTGATTAGCTATTGCCCTAGAGTTAAAGAGGGTCATTCACTTCTATCAGATAGCAATCAATTGCTTCGTATGGGCTACAACTTATAAGGCCAAGGTCAAGGTATGGTGGTGGAAAATTAGGTTAGTGATCATAAATCCTCCAGCGCCAATCCTTCTTATCTGAACCAGAGTGTTATAAACTATTGGCTCTGAAGACAGGTTTGTGGGAAATAGAACGGAATCCAGAATCATAGCAAACTTTCTGACGGATAATACCGCATATCAGAAAAACCTAGAAAGATTGAACTTTCTTCACTTGAGAAGGGGAAAAAAAGAAAATTGGATTCACCCTGCCTTGATGCACATGGCTAATTCTTCAGATCAGCAAGTACTCAGTGAGAGGCATGAAATGACACTTTACGGAGGAAAGACACTCTTATTTCAATTTCAATTTTACACTTACAGCACATCTGAATCCCAACTAGCCACATTTCAAGTGCTTATTTGCCCCATGTGGCCAGAGGCTACCTCATTGGACGGCCCAATTCCAGCAGACAGGAGAGTCAGGAAGGAGGTTAACTCTACAGGAGAGAAGTAGGGCAGTAACTGGGAAGGACGTGTGGGAAATTCTGGGAAAGTGATACTGTTATCTTCCTTGAGACGAGCGTTGATTATGTATTTACATTGTAATTGTCTACTAAAGCATGTATGTGATTTTGTGAACTTTTTTGAATGTGTTTTATCCAAAAAAGTGTTTTAAAAATACTGAACGCATATGCCTATACATGCATCATTATAAACTTGAGCAAGTCTATCTGAAGGATAGATTTATAGAAGTGTAACTATTGGGAGCGCCTGGGTGGCTCAGTCGGTTAGGCATCCGACCTTTGATTTTGGCTCAGGTCATGAACTCAGGGTCATGAGATCAAGCACCGAGTCAGGCTCTGCACTCTGCATGGAGCCTGTTTAATATTCTCTCTCTCGGGCACCTGGGTGGCTCAGTTGGTAACACCTTCGGCTCAGGTCATGATCCCAGAGTCTCGGGATTGCCCACCTTGGGCTCCCTGATCAGTCGGGTGTCTGCTTTCCCCCTCTGACCCTTCCCCCTCTTGTGCCCTCTCTCTCTCTCTCATTCTCTCTCTCAAATTAAATAAATAATCTCTTAAAAAAAAGTCTCTCTCTCTCCCTCTCCATCTGCCCCACTCACTCTCTCGCTCTCTCAAAAAAATAAATAATAAAAAATAAAAATAAAAAAAGAATTATAACTACAGGATCAAATGATGCAAACGTTAAAACATTTACTAGTACTAAGTTACTTTCCACATGCTTACACTAATTCTCACCCCGATCAGTAACAATGAACGAAAACTCCCATTTCTCTAATTACTGAGCAACACTTCAATTTTAAGACATTCTTGACAGTTAGGTGTAAGAAGATATTGGAAGAGTTAGAATTACTCAATGACTATTTCAAGAAATTACAAAGTATATTCCACTCAAGACAAGCTCTCTTTCAACATCCATAGGCAATAACAGTCAGGTTGTTGGTCCTTCTGGTGTCTCTGAAAGGGACGGGGCCCCTGAATCCCTGGGCGGCCATGGCCCTATACCAGCAACTTCACCCCGAGCTACAGAGGGAGAAGCAGGCTCCCCGCTGAGCAGGGAGCCCAATACGGGGCTCGATCCCAGGACCCTGAGATCATGACCTGAGCCAAAGCAGACGCTTAACCAACTAAGCCACCCAGGCACTCCAGGACTGAATATTTTAAGACTTGGACACTTCATTTCAGGGCTGTTCATGCTGTCACGTGTTGGCTTGAGTGGTGGCCAAATGCCAAGACCTCAAAGCCAACAATGACCTTGACTCCACAGAATTTTTAAAAGATCTTTCCATCCTGGCACTAGTGCGACCTTTCTCCGCCAGAGCATCATCACAGTCCTGTCTCCTTTTATGTGACAATCTAAACCTCTTTAAAATAAATTTTTGGGGGGCACCTGAGTGGCTCAATGGGTTAAGCCTCTGCCTTCCGATCAGGTCATGATCTCGGGGTCCTGGGATCAAGCCCTCATCAAGCTCTCTGCTCAGCGGGGAGCCTGCCCCCCCACCCCCCACCGGCCTCTCTGCCTACTTGTGATCTCTCTCTGTCAAATAAATAAATAAATAAGTTTTTAATAAATAAATAAATAAAATGTATGGAACTCCCCTAATAAAACTGTTTTCAGAGATTGATTAACAGCCATACAAAAAGTGAAATTTATTACTCTGTAATCACAAAATATTCTTTCTTTTGTCAGATGTTTCTGCCTCTCCCCCTCCTTCTCTTCTGTCCCTTTCCTCTTCCTTCTCTCTCTCTTTCTTTTATTTCCTAATATTGCTTGGCTTCGTTCTGATCGCTCCTTCTCTGCTCTTCAACTTGAGCCCACAACCTAAGGATCCCAAGAGGTCACAGTCCACCGGCAAGATGTCCCAGGATCAAAAGGTGGGCAGCACAGAAGGAAGGGATCCTGGAGATAAAATGAGATCTTAACCACAGAAGGACACACCGAGGAGCATTAGCAAGCAGATCTATGGAGGAGGGTTCCCGAGTTCAATGCTTATTTGCTGACCGGAATCAACACCAGGAGCACAAACAACTTGGCACCTTAAGTGAAATGATCAGATATCAAGTCAGACATGCTTGTACTTTTCTCCTAATTAAGAAGAGAAGATTGTCTGGCATTGTAGAACTATTAACTATAGAACCGTGTAACTGACTAGTAGGGATTTCGGGCTCCATGCCAGATCTGAATCAAAACCATCAAAGATAATCATCCTGGAGAGGAACCCCTTGGCAGAGGGAAGCACACAGAGTTTCTAGCCTCGTAGCCCTGGGCATAAATCAGACACACACACACACACACACACACACACACACACACACCCGTCACTTATTAGTGTGTGACCTTTGAAAGTCTCTCTGAACCTCGTTTTCCTTATCTGTGAAATAGAGATGATGCCTACCACACAAGACGAGTTTAAGGATTCCATGTGTAAAGCACTCATACATAATAGATTCTCAACAATAAGTACTGATGATAATAGCATGATTGTTCTAACCAAATGTGATAAGTGCCATCCAATTTTACTGAAATTTTGTCCAGCAAATTTCTATCATCATTATACTTGGGGGAAAAAATTTAAGGTACTTCTATTTTTAATGGGTCCTGCTTTTTCAAAAGCATAGTCTTTATGTATCCATTATAGACTCTGCTACGGGCGCCTGGGTGGCTCAGTTGGTTAAGTGACTGCCTTTGGCTCAGGTCATGATCCTGGAGTCCCGGGATCGAGTCCCATATCGGACTCCCGGCTCTGCGGGAAGTCTGCTTCTCCCTCTGACCTTCTCCCCTCTCATTCTCAGTCTCTGTCTCTAATAAATAAATAAAAAAATCTTTAAAAAAAAAAAAGAATCTGCTACTAAAATGTTAAACAGGAGAGGGAATGTGGTTCCATTTCATGGAATAGCAACTAGGGGAAAAAGTAATTTTCATATCTTCAAAACATAAGTTTCTTCAACCCAATTATATTTACAGATAGATATTGAAATAGAAAAGAATAAGACAGTCACAAGACCTATTCTCACAGTTTTTATAGACTAGTAGGAAAGAGATGACTTATAACTTATAAGTCTTATGACTTATATGTTATGACTTATAAGTATGCCAGGTGCTCCTGCGTCCCAGGGCCCTTCCCTTGGAGTGTCATAGAGCTTTCTTGAAGAAGAGACACCTATACTGGGTAGACAAGAG
The DNA here is from genome assembly GCA_028533885.1 of Nasua narica. Lineage (NCBI taxonomy): Eukaryota > Metazoa > Chordata > Mammalia > Carnivora > Procyonidae > Nasua > Nasua narica. The sequence goes on from CM052797.1 coordinate 71,316,029, forward strand.
AAAATCTAGAAGGAGGGTGAGGAGGCACCCTCCAGGAGGAAACACCCTGAGCCCTGAGGTGAAAAGAAGGCTGGGAAAGGATGGGGAGTTGGGTGAGAGTCAGAAGAAAAGGCTTGTGGGGGCACCTGGCTGGCTGAGTCGGTGGGGCATGTGACTCTTGATCTCAGGGTTGTGAGTTCAAGCCCCATGCTGGGTGTAGAGATTACTTAAAAATAAAATCTTAAAAAAAAAAGGGGGGGTTCTGGGGGGCTCAGCGGGTGAAGCGTCTCCCTTCAGCTCGGGCCATGATCCCAGGATCCTGGGATAGAGCCCCTCATCTGGCTCCCTGCTCAGCAGGGAGTCTGCTTCTTCTCCCTCTCCCTCTGCCCCTCCCCCTGCTTGTGATCTCTTTGTCTTTCTCTCAAATAAATAAAATCTTTTCTTAAAAATGTATTTTGGGGACGCCTGCGTGGCTCAGTTGGTTGAGCAACTGCCTTCGGTTCGGGTCGTGATCCCAGAATCCTGGGATCGAGTCCCGCATAGGTGCTCCCAACTCCGCGGGGAGTCTGCTTCTCCCTCTGACCTTCTCTTCTCTCATGCTGTCTCTCACTCTTCTTCTCTCTCTCAAATAAATAAAATCTTTAAAATATATATATATTTTGATAAACCACGTACTGCCCTGGGAATATTAAGTAATATATACCATTTACCTTCCTAAATACCCCAAAAATGAAATATTTATATTCCCAGGGGTTTTTGATAAGGAGTTATAGAAATCTATTCCTTATTGATTTCCAAAACGTTTTTGTAGATTAGGAAAGTAAATCCTTTTTCATAGATTTTGCCAGTTTTCCCCCTTTTTTGTCATGTTCCAATCTAGCTTATAGTACCATAGATTTTTTAATTACTAATTAATCCATGTCGATTGCAAAAAAAAAAAAAAGCAAATACAGATTATGATAATGGGCCTTATCCTTTCAAGTCAATGATGACTTTGAAAATCTGATTAATGTAATGGGAAAGTTCCTCAGGAAATTTACGTATAACTTTGCATATAATAACTGCATGAAATAATATAATTTTGCATATAATAAAAAGCTTATAAATAAGCTTTAATAGACTTAGGCACCAGATTATGAACCTCTGCTTTCTATGTTCTTCCTAGGAACTTCCCTCCTTTCCAAGGGCTGATTCTTTTCAATCATCATCTATCCAAGACAGGCAAATATATATATGATACATATCGACATCTCTATTTATATATCTATACCTATATAGAGCTTCAGTCCAGATCTATTTCCTGATTACCGTATCTCCATATTCATCACACTATTAAATATCTCCACTCAAGTACTTTACTAACATCAAATTCAACATGTCAAAAACAAAAATAATTTCCTCCTACCCCAAGCTCATTCTTCTCTTTAATTCTTAATGAATGGAACCACTAACCATTCAACTGAGTCAGTCAAAAATCCGGTCAGCAACTATGACGTCCATCTCTCCTTTCGGTTTAATTTTCTCTCTTCTCAAATCGATCTCTCTCCATTTCATCTACTTCTCATCTCCGCTGCAACAAAATAAGTTTTGGTGACCATGCATTGCCTTAAATTATTCTAACAGCCGCCTAAATAGCCCTCCTACCAGAGTTTTTATCCTCTCCAAAGCATGTTCAACCTCACAACCTTTCTAAAACACAAATCTGGTAACACTCACTTAAAACTCTTCAATGACTCCCCACTACTCTAGGGATAATGTCCATACTCCTTAATATGGCTTCCAAAGTCCTTTACCAACTACAACCCACTGAATTCTTGCATGATCACCCTATACCTGATCCCTTCCCTCAGTCGCTGTATTAGTGAATGTCACCATTTACCAAGTGGCTCAAGACAGAAGCCTGGCCTCTCTCCTTCCTATCACCATCTGTATCTAATTAGTCACCATATCCTATGGTTTCTACCTCCAGAGCCAGCACCCTGGTCCAAGTTATCATATTTTTCTCACCGGCTACTGATCTAGCCTTCTCTCATTGAGGACAGAATAAAACAGATGGTTCTCATGAATAACCTGACCAACCAGGTTCCATCATCTTTCTCCTTAATGAAACTGAAGTCAAGGTAGAAGGGAAGGGAGGAGAGAGCACAGAGAGGATGAGCAGCTCTAAGCCAATTAGTAAAGCTTTGCATTCAGTTTCAGTGGCCACTCATTCATGGCTCACCTCAGTGAAATTCTAATTTTTTAGGTCTTTATTAAATAAAATGTCCCTCACTGCTGATGCCGTTTATTTCCGTTTTTGAGATTCTTTTGCTTAGTAGCCAGCCACATTGTCTTTAGAATCGTCCACTATAAGATTTCTTCTCCTGCCTGCCCAACAACGAAGGCACGTTTTAGGCAGCTTGTTTCATTTCTACTTCTCATCACTCAGCCTCTAATCATTAATTAACAAGTAAGGTAATAGGGGACCCTTACTCCCATAACGCACCCAATACTCGGGAAACAGCATTTACCACTGGATCACAAGGAGGAGGTTCCACCCTAGGTCTGGCCTGTGAGTCATGACCCTTCCTCTTCCAGAGACCGCGTCTCTGTCAGCCTCCCATCCTCATCTCCCCAACTGTCAAGAACTGCGAAGGGGCTGAGACTTTACCCTGCTTGCAAGCTAACAAGTTAGTCTGGCCCAGTCTTGTGAGCGCTGGCCCAAGACTTGAGATTCCAGGGCTGGACACAGAGGACTTTCTTACTCACAGCAACAGCCAAAGGATCGTTGTCTTATTCTGGTTCCCAAGCCCCAATTCCAACAGGACAATCAAAGGAAAGGCCAGGAGATATGTATACATGCAGACAGTGGCATCTCAGGGAGGAACCCTGAGCACAGGGAACCCAAATCTTTTATAGGGTCCTTTGCTCCAGGAGACATTCTCTTATTAAATAGCCTTCAATTTAATAGACCAGTTCCTATTTCTGACTCTCAAGAGTCTCTAAAGCTAAACTTCTCTTCCATCTATCTCACAGGCCAGTGTCTCCATCACCAGTGTTGCAATCACCAGCTGTGCGATTCCAATTTACTGGGTTTCAGAGAAGAGTGAGGGTGAATTAAAGATTTCTGAGTAGAGGGCTAGGATAGGTCATCTGTACCTATCTAAACTAGTGACTCAACTTTTCCTGTCTTCAATTCACCAGAGATTCAGATATTAGACAGCCACTTGTTAGTGGTTCTCTACTGGGGAGGGGAGGTCCCTGGGGCAAAGCCAAATTTGAGCATATATTGAACAAATTCAAAGTTAATTCCTCATATTCATTAATACCCAATTTTTATATATTACTCCATACCTCTAGGCTAGAAAACACTTCGAAAGGCTAGTCCTTAAAAGTCAGAGCCAAAAATACTTATGTTTTTTAAAATAGCAAAGCTTATTATGGGAGGCATGTTAAAATAGGTCTAGTTTTTTTTAACTGGCAACACTTTTATGTTGAAAGACATGTGGGGTGCCTGGGTGGCTCAGTGAGTTAAGCCTCTGCCTTTGGCACTGGTCCTGATCTCAGGATCCTGGGATCGAGCCCCGTATCAGGCTCTTTGCTCAGTGGGGAGCCTGCTTCCCCCTCTCTCTCTGCCTGCCTCTCTGCCTACTTGTGATCTCTCTCTCTCTCCGTCAAATAAATAAATAAAATCTTAAAAAAAAAAAAGAAAAAAAGACATGTTAAGATATACTTACTGCTTATTTGTCCATAGCAATCAACTCAGAAATTTAAATACTAGATCAATATTTAACAATCAAGGAAAAAAATATACTGCTACATCAGCTGATTTTTCTTTGAATTTAATGAGTTTACATCAAAAAATTAGGTAGTCATCTTACATTTAAGGAATAAAAATCTTTAAAAAAAAATACAAAGAGTGAAAGGATTTTAACCAAGTTTACATTTCTTTTTGCTATAGTTTTTAACAATTCATCCCATCTTATTGCAATGTGCAAATGCATCTGCAGCACCCATTACAATCAGGAAACTAAATTTAAGGAAGTACATTGTTAACAATAACCCTCAGATGCAACTGATTTACTTTCTCCTAAAAAATCAA
>CM052797.1:71320588-71360992 GCA_028533885.1 Nasua narica
ACATTAAGAAAAGCTTTCACGGGGTAATATTGAAACAGTCACAAAGGTTAAGAAAATACTGATATCAAAGTACAAATGACTACAATGTTAAAATAGACAAAAACTACTATACAAGAGCCTCTTTTAAAATTAAAAATAAAGAACACAAGACATGAGTCAGGATTATTTTCCTGTTCTACTCATGAATTTTAGTCTTTATATTCATAGGGTCGGTTGTGTTGACATCTAGTAGAAGTTTCTTATGACATCTGATGAGGTTTCATTCCAACTTCAGAGGATGGTCCTTCCCCAAGGAGCCGCTGGATTCGGGTCACGTCTTGGTCATTGTACAAGTTCAAAGTAGTGCAGTATCGCCATGATGTGCTGAGGCATGAAGACGTAGCCTGTGTACAGGGCCATCCCCACAATGGAAACCAGCATGGAATCTGAGGTGTAGTTAAGGAAACAATTTACTTTTTCTCCATGGATTCCAAAGCAAATGCCCCGGTTTTTCCAACCGTTTTACGTGGTAGTACCAGTTCGCTTAGTGCTTTCTCGTGTATGTCAAGAACTAATCTTACTTACAGCCACTGAGATTAACTGTGCCCGGCACCATTCTGAGTTCTGCAGCTCACTTTTCTGTCACTTTCACCTTCCTAGATAGGTACCTGTTTGTTACTCTCCCTGTTACACTTCGAAACAAAGCACAGAAAGTGACCCTGTTCAACCTAAGAAACAGAAATGTGTAAGAATTGGGACGCCTGGGTGGCTCAGTTGGTTGAGCAGCCTTTGGCTCGGGTCATGATCCCAGCGTCTTGGGATCGAGTCCCGCATTGGGCTCCTTGCTCCGCGGGGAGCCTGCTCCTCTCTCTGCCTCTGCCTGCCTCTCTGCCCGCTTGTGTTCTCTCTCTGTTAAATGAATAAATAAAATCTTTAAAAAAAAAGAAATGTGTAAGAATAAAATTGTATTTAATGACCTCAAAAGATCTACCAACTTTAATAATAACATATGAAAAAAAAAAAGAATGTATGATCCAAGAATTTTTAAATTATTTAGACTATTTGGCTAAAAGCACTGGCTTTTAGGATCCAAGCCAAGATCAATCATACACCTGACAACGTGTAAACTCACAGCACCTCCTAGTATTAAACATTTATTATCACTAAACCTTGCAACATCAAATAAATCATCCTGACCACCTAAACAATAAACATCTGTACCGTGTCCCTTTCTCCTTGTTCCAAAGGGACGGAAATGGCATACATGCAAATCAGCAAGGGGTCCTCTTCTCGTCTTCTTGGGCCACACAAAATACTGCTAACAAAAATCATGTCAACTCTAAGGGCTTTCTGCTTTGCAGGCAGGTAGCCACGTTCAAAGGAATGACTGCTCTGGACTGGGAGCACATCTTATTAATCCATTCCTTCACATCCGGTCTCTCCCCTGCCCCCGCTTGTCTTTCAGACCTTTCAACTCTACATACTAGTAGTTCCACAATGCGTGACATTCTTTCACCAGAAGATAGGGTTTAAATAAACAATGTGCTTACTACCAACTAATATTTGTATAACAGTTCAGTTGACAAGCCTCCTTTGTGTATTCTCTCGCTTGACCCTCACAGCTTTCCTGTCACGTGCCTGTCATGACCGTGACTCGTCAGAGCCTGACAACACTGACTCGTCCAGGGCCCTACGAGAGATTGTCTCTAGAGCCGGAGCACAGACTGAAGCCACCTGACTTCAACCCCCGATCATGGATGAAAGTCTCCCAAAATCATTTTCTTTTTTTTTTTAAATATATATATATATATATATATATATTAAGGATTTTATTTATTTATTTGACAGAGAGAGAGAGATCAGAAGTAGGCAGAGAGGCAGGCAGAGAGAGAGGGGGAAGCAGGTTCCCTGCTGAGCAGAGAGCCCGAAGTGGGGCTCGATCCCAGGACCCTGAGATCATGACCTGAGCCGAAGGCAGAGGCTTTAACCCACTGAGCCACCCAGGCGCCCCAAAATCATTTTCTAAATTTGCTTTTTAGCCTCCCTTAATCCAGTTCATTCTAAGACTACCACCTTCTATTTACCCCTTAATTTCTTTAAACACACACACACACAAACAACATACTTACTGCTTCCACATCACTGCCCAGCACGCAACCGTCTAAATTCTCCCCCCACGGGCTAGAGACACTGTTCTCGGGTCACCAGGGCCACCGGTCAAATCCAATGGCTATCTAAATTGACAGGTTTAGTCCTTCCTCTTCAAAACCCTTCCCACTCTGAGCTAAGAAGGTACTTTTCTCTAGGACCCTCCTCCCATCTCTCTCACCATTTTCCTGTGTCAGTGGCTCTTTTTCCCTATCTGTCCCTCATATGTAAGATAATTAGAGTGAATTTTGTGCTTTTGTCCCAAAATCCACTCCACCGGCCACATACACCTGGTATGACAGGCATGCTCTTTAGATGGGCCGAAGCTATCGCATCGCCAGCCCTGATTGTAACCAATCAGAAAACCCTTCTCTTTGTAACAATGTCCCCCTCCTCAAAACTGATCAACCAGGGCGCCTGGGTGGCTCAGTTGGTTGAGCAACTGCCTTCAGCTCAGGTCATGGTCCCGGAGTCCTGGGATCGAGTCCCACATCGGGCTCCCAGCTCCTTGGGGAATCTGTTTCTCCCTCTGACCTTCTTCCCTCTCATGCTCTCTCTCACTGTCTCTGTCTCAAATAAATAAATAAAATCTTTAAAAAAATATTAAAAAAAAAACCAAAAACTGATCAACCAGCTCCAAGTTTGGTACTTCTGCCGGGAATTAAGGAACACAGAAATTCTCTCTCTCTCTCTCTCCTTTTGAATATGCAGCTTGCTGATGGAATCCTGGAATCACCAGAGTCACTTTGCTTCCCTTGAAAAAAACAAAACCTAGAACAAAACTGACACAAACATGGTGGAACAAAAGTAATCACAGAAAAACGGAGCCAGTAACCTCACCTCAACACCTGAAACCCACTCCACCACTGGGTTTTCAGATACAGAAACCAATAAACACCCTTTACTCTTAAATCAGTTTTAAATCTTGTTATGCTTGTAGCTGAAAGCATTCTAAACGACAAAATGGAATCCCCAGTGTTTTGTCTCGGGTCCTACAAACTAACTCCTGTTTGACCCTAATATTGCTGACCTGAGCCCACCTTCCTTATTGCAGACAATTATTTCCTACAACTTCCTGAACGTTTTCACCTACGACATTCTGGAGGTCCTTGAAATTCAACAGAGTCACAATTGAACTCATTAACTCTCTCCAAAATGACCTTTCTAGGAGTCTAATTTTTTCAACTATTTCAAATAATTGATAGAACTACTGATTTAACTATTTGCCTAGTCACTCAATCTAGAAACTGCGATTCCTTCTCCGTAGATTCAAACTGTCTAAGACTTCTCAGTTCTTCCCAGTCCCTACAACTGACTTTTATATCTCTCCCTACTGATAAATGAGTTGAGGTATTTATCATTCCTTCATTATGTCAAAGCTCCTATCTCAGGCTTCTAGTCACTCTCCACGCCACTCTTTACTAAAGCGATCCTTTTAAAATACAGTAGGCTTCCCAATGCAATAGGACAGCACTTGGAATTCTAAGCCAAACATCCCAGGACTTTCCCAATCTAGTCCAAAGTACCTCGGGTTGGAGTCCACAGAAGTCGACAGAAACTGAGAGCTTGAGACAGAGATTCTTATACGAGGGAGTTTTAGCAGAAGGGGAGTAAGTAGAGTAGAACTGAGCAGGCAGAAAAAGGTAATTAGGTCGGGGCTCAGCTCCCAAAGGACTCTCTGGAACATGAATTATACCACATGTTGGTTTTGCTTTGAGGCGACCCTTCATCTGTCAGTCGCTGACTGCAGAACTGAGTGAGAAACACTCACCTGGGTAAGACAGCTGCCTTGGCCAAGGCCAGTATTCTGAGGAAGGAGGCAGCTAGAAGGGATGACCAGAGGCCGGGGGAGGGATACACCGGCTAGTGGAAGGGGTCGAGGTGGGGACCAAGCATATCACCTACTACACTCCTTTCCCCTTGTAACTTACTTTCTTTTTTATTTTTTTTTTAAGATTTTATTTATTTATTTGAGAGAGAGACAAAGTGAGAGCATGAGAGGAGAGAAGGTCAGAGAGAGAAGCAGACTCCCCGCGGAGCTGGGAGCCCGATGCGGGACTTGATCCCAGAACTCCAGGATTATGACCTGGGCCGAAGGCAGTTGCTTAACCAACTGAGCCACCCAGGCGCCCCGCCCCCACTTGTAACTTTCAACACTCCAAATAATTCCCCTAACAGACACAGCCTACTCATAGCCATAGGATGTCTCAGAAAACAGTGCTTTATATTTTCATACTGCTCTGCTATGCCTTATAGTTTAATAATTATATGAGTAAGAATAAGTGCAATGGCCACAGGATTCATTCTGTGAATGTCCAGTGTGTGCCCAGCACCGCCTTAAATCCTTCAGCAAGTAATCCCAAATCTTGAAATCAGAGTTAGCAATAGAGCCAATTCCCAAGCAAATCAGTCAAACCAAAAATCTGTGTTCTCAACCACTATGCATAATACCTTCCTCTATGTGAAAAATCCTATTCCTTCTAATAAAACCCAATCATCCTCAGAGCTTGGTTAGTTATCGTCTCTCATACGAGGCCTTCCCTAGCTTTCATATTTTTCCCATTCTTACCCCCCAACCTCTTGGTCCTACTGCTCATAAAGCTCTTTATTCCTATAATTTGGCCCTTATTACTTGACATTACCTACTTTTTTACATATTTATCTGATCCAGGTTATCAACTTCTTGAGCAAAAGAACAATGTCTTCTCTTTTTTGTACCTCCAACATCTAACATAACGCATGCTTAATAAATATTTGATGAATAATGAAATTCCTCAAGAAACATTGATTCTAGATTCATTGTGGCACTTTCTACACATTTCACACACATTACTGTGATGAAAAACTTTATAATGACTACAGAAAAGAAAAATAAAATCCATTTCTAGGCAATACTGTATTTTCAGGGGCGCCTGGATGGCTCAGGTCATGATCTCAGGGTCCTAGGATCGAGCCCTGCATCAGGCTCTCTGCTCAGCCGGGAGCCTGCTTCCCCCTCTCTCTCTCTGCCTGCCTCTCTGCCTACTTGTGATCTCTCTGTCGAATAAATATTTTTTTTAAAAAACTGAATTTTCAGAATGTTTTTAAGGTTTTTTACACTTTTATTTTTTTAATTAACATATAATGTAGTATTTGCCCCAGGGGTACATGTCTGTGAGTCATCAGGCTTACACATTTCACAGCACTCACCATAGCACATACCCTCCCCAATGTCCATAACCCAGCCACCCTATCCCTACCCCCCGACTCCCAAGCAATCCTCAATTTGTTTCGTGAGATTAAGAATCTCTTATGGTTTGTCTCCCTCCCAATCTCATCTTGTTTCATTTTTTCCTTCCCTACTTCCCACAACCTCCTGCCCTGCCTCAAATTCCTCATCAGAGAGCTCATTATGATTGTCTTTCTCTGATTGACTTATTTTGCTCAGCATAATACCCTCTAGTTCCATCCACATCATTGTAAATGGCAAGATCTCGTTTCTCTTGATGGCTGCATAGTATTCCATTGTATATATACACCACCTCTTCTTTATCCATTCATCTGTCGATGGACATCTAGGTTCTTTCCATAGTTTGGCTATTGTGGACATTGCTTTTTACACTTTTATTTAAGTCTTATAAATGTATGCACTGGGGCGTCTGGGTGGCTCAGTCAGTTGAGCGTCTGACTTGATTTTGGCTCAGGTCATGATCTCCGGGTTATGGGAGGGAGCTGGAGTCTGGCTGTGCACTCAGCGGGGAGTTTGCTGGAGATTCTCTCTCCCTCTCCCTTTGCCCTTCCGCCCTCTCTACCAAATAAATAAATAAGTAAAATGTACACACCAAGTAAATGAAAGATCTTCAGGTCAATGCCTCAAATTCAATTCAACTAGGAAGTGATTAGTAAAAACAGTCACTCGAATGATTATATTATATACTCTTTCTGGCACTGTACTTCTTTAATTTAGTATAGAGAATACACAGAATATACAGTTAAGAAACATGTATAAATTACCTTAACAGGTTACTTTACTGTAAGACAAGAATCTGAAACTTAAGTTCTATTTTGTGAACACTAAAGTGTCAAAATTTTATTTTTTACTTTTTAAGATTTTATTTATTTGAGAGAGAGAGCACAAGTAGGTAGAGAGGCAGGCAGAGAGAGAGGGAGAAGCAGGCTCCCCGCCGAGCAGAGAGCCCATTTTGGGGCTCAATCCCAATACCCTGGGATCAGGACCTGAGCCAAAGGCAGACACTTAACCAACTGAGCCACCCAGGAGCCCTCAAAATTTTAAATTCCTCCTGTATGCATATAAAGTTATGTTTTGCAAGTAAAACAAGAATTTACCAAACTTGAAAAGGTTATTTGCCTGATTAAAACATAAGGTACTAGAGGGGCACCTGAGTGGCTCAGTCGGTTAAGTGTCTGCCTTCCACTCAGGTCACGATCTTGGGGTCCTAGGATGGAGCCCTGCAGGGAGCCTGCTTCTCCCTCTCCCTCTGTCCCTTCCCCTGCTCATGCTCTCTCTCTCAGATAAATAAATAAAATCTTTATTAAAAAAATCATAAGGTACTAGAGTTCATGTCTTCATATAGCATTATGCTGTGATGCACATATATGTGGAATACAAGCAGCAGGAAATAAATGATAATTATATATGCTAAATTCAGGATAGTTAGTTGGTGAGGTGATAAGGGGAGAGGAAGAAAGGAGAAGTAACTGAGAAGGGGCATAAATGGAACTTCAAATATATGAGTAATGCTTTTTTTCACCAAGTTGTTAGTATATGCACATTCACTATATCATTCTTTATGGAGTTTTTGTGTGCCTCAATGGTCAGTAACTTTTTTTCTTAGTAAGAACTGCAAAGGACAATGAAACTACATACAGTATTAGATGAAAAACTGGTTTGTGTGAAGGATTCTCCCTCCTTACAAAATTTGAGTTAGACTATGCCTATTAGACTATGGGTCTAATTTGTTACTAGAAAATAAACAGAAAGCCTCAGCTCGCGAACGGAATAAACAATTCTCGACTCTGGCCTAGATAAACAGAAAACTATTGAAAGTCACTTGAAACTATATGCAAAAATGCCAATTTAAAAGCTGCTCAAAAAATTATTTAATAAAAAAACTTAATCTAAACTTTTACCCACAGCCACTTATTAAATTTAATTTTATCCTGCGTTTCTCCAAAAATAGTTTCTATATTCTGATCCCATTTCTAATTATTTCCAGAATCACAGTAATTAAGTAGACCTCTAACTGTAAGTTTTCTGTACAATTAAATGTCAAAATAATTGCCAAAAATTATCTTAAAGCTCTATAACATAATATTCAGAAACCAACTTAACTATACAAGGACACTTGCACTGGGTGAGCAAGTAGACAATGGGACCGGGAGGAACTTCTACCAGTCTCAATAATCACCTTTCAAAAAATGCAAAAAGAAGGCACCTTTTTTAAGTAGCTTTCTACAAATGCAATTTAAGCAATGTAGTTTAAAAAGTTCCCATGTAACTCAATTGAATATTCCCTAAGATTATGCTTGACACCACTTAAAATGGTAGTTTAATTGACACTCTTAGGCACTGGTTTTATTGTGACATTTGCAATGTTCATCCTTAGAAGTGTTCTCACTAACAGAGCTAAACATATACCATTTAGAGCAGAGACTACCTATAATTTTATCTGGCACTGGAATGGATTTCTCAAACCACTGCATTCTTTAACACACCTCTCAAAGTTTAAAGTATCCTTCACACACTGTGAAATGCAAGAAATGGGTACTGGAAACACCGCGGCCCTGGAGGAAACCTAGGTTTGAGCTGTGGCTCTGCCAATCCCTGACTGTGTCAAAAAAATCTCCGATCACCAGTCTCCCTTGTCTATAAAATAAGGACACACATCACCTCCCTTCCAGGGCCGATGTGAGAGTTATGAATCAAATCTATCTGGCAACAAAAGCCAATATAATCCTTATGAAAACCATTGTGGGTTTTTTTTGTGGGGGTTTTTTTTGGTTTGTTTTTTTTTTTTAGATTTTTTTTTTTTTTTGACAGAGAGAAAAAGATCACAAGAAGGCAGAGAGAGAGGGGGAAGCAGGCTCCCTGCTGAGCAGAGAGCCCAATGCGGGGCTCGATCCCAGGACCCTGAGATCATGATCTGAGCTGAAGGCAGAGGCTTTAACCCACTGAGCCACCCAGGCGCCCTGAAAACCACTGTTTGAGTGCTCAGGCATTTAACATCATGACTTAGACAATGCTTGGCAATTGCCCAGGGTCACCCTACGACTAATTTGTTATTAATTGATAGTACAATTCTGAGACATCACAACCCCTCTGGAACCAAGTTTTTTCTCCATTAGATGAGGCTACTTCCTGCATTAGTATTTTCAGATCCCATCTGCATGGAGAGGGAACTTAGGCACCACCTCGCAATCACCCTCAATGTAATCTTCTATTTCTCACACAGAGGAAAAATGTAAACAATCAATGTTTTATGACACACATACGCTGGAAAGTAATACGCAAAATGATAGTGTAATCTTTCTATCTACCAAACTCTTACGGTTGTCTGTAAATAACACACATATCAGCAGCTGTACACAAATTACCCAGGATGATGTTCTAGAGGGGACTACAAGATTTGAGAAGTATAGAATAATAAAGTTAGTGAAATCTAGAGTATAACCAAAAAAAAAAACCTCAAGGACAAAAAAAAAAAATTTGCTTTGTGTGTTCCTAACTGTCTCTACCACTGAATTCTAAGTGCTTAAGAGTCAGAGTGCCTTAGCTCGGCTGCTCCTTTGCTTCCAGCTGCAATGCGTTACTAGATAAAGCAGGTCCTTCATAAATCATTCAAGAACTAAACAGTGTGCCAGGATATGTGCAGGCACTGAAGATAGATGTTTGTTCAAGGACTGAATGAACAATCAGACGGTACTTTGAACCTGGATATAGCATAACTATTTTATGGATTCCGTGGATTTAAAAGCAAATAAATTTAAAAGCAAATGTGAAACCATATATCTGTATGTTGTTTGCTGTTTCTTTAACAGGGATCCCCAACTAATCATGAGCTGGTGAGTTTCCAGCTAGATAAGAAAAAATAAAGATTTCTTTTACCCATACAAGGGCCATCCCCAACCCCTTTCCCAGCAACTTAAAAAAAAAAAAAAAATCCTGATAACAAAGAGAGGAAATGCTTTAAAGATCAGTACATCAGAAGCAAGATGACAGTAACACTTTCTGTCCCAACCAGTAACTGCACTATCACCGTCTACCTTAGTAACCTATTCACAGGATTTGGGAGAAACCAAAAGTAGTTTCTCATTGAGAAAAGGCCAAGGACCTTTGTTCCAGCAGGTGTGACTTACACCTCTTCACTAATCTAATTTCGAAGCTTTAAGTCTCTGATTGCACTGTTCACTCAAAACAAAGCTAAAATGTCACTTAAAACAATCCAGTCTTCTATTAGTCAAATTCCTTTTGCAAAGTCAATTCTGAATGCTTTTATCTTTAGAAATACTCAAAAGATCTGATAAACCTATTTTAAGGAACCATCTTAATAAAAAAAGAAAAATCATTTGATAAACTTTTATTATAGGCTGTTTTGTGAAAAGCAAGCAAAACCCTAAGCGAAAACAACTGTCAACTAGTGAATAAAGCTCTAAGAAGGAAATCTTCCTGATTCCTGTGGGTCTTTTCTCCCTTGACCTCAAAAAATTGGGGATCATCTTATACAATTCAACACCCCAAAAACAAAAACCCAATTTAAAATTGGGCAGAAGACATGAACAGACATTTCTCCAAAGAATACACACAGTTGGCCAACAGACACATGAAGATTCTCAACATCACTCATCATTAGGGAAATGGAAATCAAAACCACGAGATAACCTTACACCTGTCAGAATGGCTAAAATCAGAAACACAAGAAACAACAAGTGTTGATGAGGATGTGGAGAAACAGGAACCCTTGCGTGCTGTTGGTAGGAATGCAAACATCTACTGTGGAAGATAGTATAAAGATTCCTTGAAAAGTTAAAAATGGAACTACCCTATGATACGGTGATTGCACTACTGGGAATTTACCCAAAAAATATAAAAACACTTCAAATTCAAAGGGATACATGCACCCCTATATTTAGTGCAGCATTATTTACAATAGCCAAATTATGGAAGTAGCCCAAGTGTCCATCAATAGATGAACAGATAAAGACGTGGGGTATGTGTGTGCATGTGTATGTATACACACACAAACACACACATATAATGGAATATTATTCAACCATTAAAAAGGAATGAAATCTTGCCACTTCCGACACAGTAGAGCTAGAGAGCATAATGCTAAGTGAAATAAGCCAATCAGAGAAAGAAATACTATATGATTTCACTCATATGTGGAATTTAAGAAACCAAATGAGCAAAGGGGAGAAACAAAAAAGAGGAGAGAGATAAACCAAGAAACAGAGAGCAAACTGATGGTTACGAGAAGGGAGGTGGGTGGGCGAGATGGGTGAAATAGGTGACGGGATCAAAGAGGCATTTATCAGGGCACCTGGGTGGCTCAGTCAGTTGGCCGACTTGGCTTCAGCTTGGGTCAGTCATGGTTTCGGGGTCATGGGATCAAACCCTGTGTTGGGCTCCACACTCAGAGCAGAATCTGCCTGGGATTCTCTCTCCCTCCCCCTAACCTGCCACTCTCACTCTCTATCAATAAATAAACAAAATCTTAAAAAAAAAAAAGTACATTTATAATGATGAGCACTGAGTAATATACAGAATTATTGAATCACTATATTATACACTTGAAACTAGCTCTGTATGTTGACTATACTCAAATCAAAATTAAAAATTTAGTTAAAAAAAAAAAACTGGAGATCACCAAGGGAAGTATTAAGAAAGTGTATTGTTACCAAACATATCAACTATCTCTAGATACTTTTCTGTCTTAAAATGAAAGCAAGTGGAAGATACTGATACTGCTACAGTCTGTGTATGTTAGCCAATTTGATATTTGTGGGTCATATTAAAGGACATCACATGAGGATCAGAAGTTAGTGTTTAGCAAGTAAAACACATTCCCTGACCTTTCTCTAGTGCATTGATTATACCAAAGTATAGAAACTCATTTTAGAAACTACGACTTGATGACAAACTCTTTAAAAACTAAACAAACAAAAAAGCATGCTGCGGAAACCAGCAATGATCATGTTCAACTCTGAACCAATGCTGGAAATGGTTTGCAGCTCTGAGCCCAGAGACACCAAGGCTACATATCACGGTGCACCTTTATAAATAAAGCATCTATTAATTTCATGCAGATTTGAAGTCCCAGGGTCAAGGGGGGGGAAAAAGCCCCAGTCTGTTCTGAAGTATCATCTGTACTGCTGTAGCACATTTCTGGAACATCCACTAGCTCACACTTGACCAGGGGAGCACAGGAACTGCATTGTTCCCTATGGGATTTTTCATAAATTAGGGGAGCCAGATTAGTGGGGAGAAGAATTAGAACCTTCTTCAGGAAACCTCCTTTAGCTCAGTTGCTGCCCAGGCAGGAATTCTTTGAGCTCTACCTTAAGAAAATTAACAGTCAGCATCTGCCCCCAGGCTCCCTCTCCAGAAAGACACACCTCCCTCCCAGCACAGCTCTCAGCCAGGGCCAGCCCGAGGCCTCCTGACCTCCTCAGCAGTGGCCCACCCCATCAGCACTCCAGAAGCCTCTCCAGTCACTCCTGTCCCCTGAGGCAGCCTCCTGCCGGCCTGCCTGGACTATCCAAGCGATCCCCCAAGATGCCAATTTTTGTTTTGGTTAGTGCTTGATGATGAAGTTGCCTTGATTTTGAGTGGTTTGCTCTAGTGCTCCTTTCCCATAAAACCCTATTATTTGGGGATTTTTCAGGATACATGATGGCCGAAAGTCTTGTTTTAGTAGTAATCTTACTCTTCGTAGCTATTGATCATAAATAATATTTATCATTTCACAACTACTATTTTTTTAAGCATTCCATTTTATGAAAAGAATATATGCTCTATTAAGTAGATCTTCTAGAACATATAGTTCCAGAAGTTATTAAATTATTAAATTATCAAATCTGAACATGGGACTTTGGTTTTGTTTTGTTTTGTTTTAAGCAAAAGTACCTATTTTTGCTCCTATGTACCACAAATGTTACAACACACAAAGCCGAGGGGGTGGGGTGGGTCAAAAAGTCTTCAAGAATGTGACCTAGTGGAAAAAGCGCCAGGCTGACTCAGTCTGCAGAGCACGTGACTTGATCTGAGTCACAAGTTCAAGCCCATTGGGCCCAGAGCTAACTTAAAAACTAAATATATAGACATATATATGAGCCACAGTCACTTCCTTTTTTTTTTTTTTAAAGATTTTATTAATTGGGGCGCCTGGGTGGCTCAGTTGATTGGGCGACTGCCTTCGGCTCAGGTCATGATCCCGGAGTCCCGAGATCGAGTCCCACATCGGGCTCCCAGCTCTATGGGGAGTCCGCTTCTCACTCTGGCCTTCTCCCCTCTCATGCTCTCTCTCACTCTCTCTCTTTCCTAATAAAGAAATAAATAAAATCCTTATCAAAAAGATTTTATTAATTTATTTGAGAGTCAGAGAAAGTGAGAGAGAGCATGAGAGGAGAGAAGGTCAGAGGAAGAAGCAGACTCCCCGTGGAGCTGAGAGCCCGATGGAGCCACAGTCACTTCTGCTGACATATCACTGGTACCACATGCTGAAACACTGCAGAATCTCTGTGTTCTGTCCCCACTGCCAACCTCGTGTGACTTTCCCTGCCCATCCTGGTATAGACCAGTCAGTTCTTTTGTTGCAGTTTTACTCACCTTCCACCTTTCCTGAAAGCTACTAAAGAAGATATCAGGGGTGCCTGGGTGGCTCAGTGGGTTAAAGCCTCTGCCTTCAGCTCAGGTCATGATCTCAGGGTCTGGGATCGAGCCCCACATCGGGCTCTCTGCTCAGCGGGGAACCTGCTTCCCTCTCTCTCTCTCTGCCTGCCTCTCTGCCTACTTGTAATCTCTCTCTCTCTCTGTCAAATAAGTAAATGAAAGAAAGAAAGAAAGAAAGAAAGAAAGAAAGAAAGAAAGAAAGAAAGAAAGAAAGATCAGAGTCTTCTAAGGAGTATAGATAGGGGATATTCTAACATTTTCACTTAGCCAACCAAACATGGAGGCAGGGTAAAACAGGCTAGACCAGCTGTCTTCTAACTAAAGCCCAGAAGCCTCAGACAGACAAAGACAAATTTCCAGAAGGTTCGGATGGGATAAGGGGAAGGGTTTACAGATCGTATCGGCCACTGTACACTCTCCTAAAACTGATCTGACAATTATGGTGATCTGCTAGTTCCCCCTCCCGTACTCCTTTACAACTTCATTTTCTCCTCCCACTTTACTTCCTGAATCTTACAATTATGCATTTCCCCAGGGGTATATAATAACTTCTGAGACAGCAAACAAAGGAATAATAACTAACTTGAGTTGTAGTTTATTGTATGCAGGTAACAAACTCCTGGCACAGCCACAAGCCTCACCTATCTGTCCATCTGATAATTTGAATTCAGAAGTGAGACACCCGTCCAGCCTGGGCCTGACAGAATGACTCCTACAATGTAGAAGGATGGTGAGAAGGGTCTTTCTGCCATCAGTGAGGTAGTGACCAGAGAATACCCTGGCAACAGTTACAAGAGCCCCCGTGGACAGTGGGCTTCAAGGAGCGTGCCCTTGAGGTACTCAAAAAAAAAAAAAAATCTGGAAATTTGCCATGAAGAAATGGGAACTCCAGATATGCACACCGACATCAGGCTCCACAAAGCTGTCTGAGTCAAAGGAGGGAGAAATGTCCCACAGCGTGCCCATGTGTGGTTGTCCAAGAAACATCAGGATGAAGAGTCACCAAACAAGCTTAATATGTTGGTTCTCTATGTACCTCTCACCACTAAGAAAAATCTACAGTCAATACAGACGAGAACCAACTACTGATGGTCAAATCGAGTCATAAATTAAAAAAAAAAAGCAGGAGGAGACAGGAATAAAAGTGTTTAGGTAACAATATTTTGAGCAGAAAAGTGGCACTGAGCTTTTTCTGAGAGAAAGCAAGGTTGATTTTGCTACTTTGGCCTCACAATGAGGACTGGCTTTGCCAATCAGATTATGCAATGAACATTTTCTATGAATTGTACCAGAAAAAAAACAGAATTTTAAGGTTTTAACAAAAATATACAATAAAATGCACATAAGAAAAGCCAGGAATGAAATCCTTTTAACTGTCTACATTTACTAAGAAATATTCCCGATGTTCACTTAAATGAACAAGGTGATACCCAGTACAACATGCTTTTTGTTCTCAGAGGGGCTACACAAAAAGTCTGAATGCCTCTGGGGTGGAGGCTTGCAAGTTATTAATTTCTCAGTTACACTTTTTCTTACCTCTGCTTCCTCCCCTTCAGCCCTTCCTTATAACAGAGACTGCATTCATTTCTACAAAAGGAAGTTCAAAAGGAAATGGCATAAAATAGAAAAGACTGAAGATTATTGAGAAGAAATCTTTTTTTTTTCTTAAGTTTGAAGGCAATATTCAGGTTCTTTCTGTTATTCTGAAATCGCATTTTGTTTGAAAGTATCTTGATAAATCTTTCCAAAAGGCGTTAAACTGATTTGCTAACAATATTTTTCTAGAAGTAACTTTCTCTGATGTTAAGAATTTTGCATCAAACCACATGCTGATTTTTACTGCAACTCTAAAGTGTCAAAGAATTCTGTACATTCAAACATTTTCTTCAAGAGGCATTTGTTAAGAAGAAAGTTCTAGTAGAGAACTCTGGTGAGTTGGGGTTTTTATGGTAATTCCTTCTACTGAATAGCTCAGAGGAAGCTCTGCCAAAGACAGAGAAAGTGATCTAAAGGTCCCCCTGGTCAAAATATATGATTTTTCTTAGTCAATTTTGTTTTATTTGTTGTGTTTATTACAAAAACATGTTATGTAGGAAATACACAGAGACACTGACTTAATTATTAATACCTCCAGAAGTGGCATGGCAAATCTATTCCTCAATCACCTCTCTACTGGCTTACAAAAACTCATTTCGCCAAACCAGGCACTATTAAACATGGATGAAGAGCATTTTCCAGGTGTTCACAGATATTTCAGGAGAGATAACACAAGAAACTGGCAACACTGGGGTGGAAAGAAGACTTTTACTATCTACCTTTTTGGTGCCTTTTCAGTTTTGAACCATGAGGATGTATAATCTATTTTTATTTACAATTTAAGAATTCATATTCTCTAAACTCTCAAATATTTTAGTATATTGAGATGCAAAGAAAAACTATCAATCTTAGCTATAAGCACTTAAGGATACGGCAAAAATCTAAGAAAATGGATTAACCTAGCTGCTACTGAAATAGCATATACCACGAATTTTGAATGGCTCTTTTTTTCACTGTCATGCAAAGCCTACCTCAATCCAAAATACCTACCTTTGCTTCTACCCTTGCTTCCTCTCACCACCCTTAATCTATCCCAAACCCTACAGCCAAAGTACACCTTTTCAAACTTAAAATATCAGATCATTCCCCTCTCAAAACCTTTTAAGGGCACCCTTTTCAACTACCATTAAAAGCCAAGGGGCCCTGGGTGGCTCAGTAGGTTAGGCATCTGCCTTCAGCTCAGGTCATGATCTCAGGGTCCTAGGATAGAGCCCAAATCAGACTCCCAGCGCAGTGAAGAGTCTTCTTTCCTCTCCCTCTGCCTCTCTCCCCCCATTCTCTCTCGCGCTCTCACTCTCTCCCCCTCCCTCCCTCAAATAAATAAAACCTTTAAAAAAAAAAATCCTCCAAGATCTCCATTGACTCTGACCTCATCAGCCACTGCCCTTACCCACCTCCAGCCCTAACTGCTTCAATGGTGGCCTTCCCGCATGGCCGGCAGGCTCTGGACTCCGGAACTCTGTACTGGCTGTTCCCTCCGCCAGCTATGCTCTTTCCTCAGATTTCTACCCCGCTAACTCCATCACTTCCTTTATGTTTTATTCAAATATCCCTTCTCAACAAAGCCTCTCCCGATAGCCTCTTTAAAAACAGCATTATGGAAACAGAAAAGGAGGTCAGTGGGATAAGAAAAGTGCACTGACCTCTTTTTCTGTTTTCCAGTATGCTTATCACCTAGCGGACTATAAGATTCAATTAGAAAAGTTCCACAGGGACAGGGATCTTTGTCTCTGCTGAGATGTACCACAAGCAGCTAAGCCGGCATCTGGTACCAGGTATGCACACAGAAGTACCGGGTGAGTTAATAAATGGCCTTAACCTGCTTTGTCAACTTTATTTCACGCCTCTTCCACCTTAAAGAATCCCTGTTCCAGCCAGTCAGCCTGGCGTACTCTTCATCCCAGCATCCCTGGCACCCCAGTCCATACCTTCTTTCCATTTGGGGGAACGAAGACAAAACAAAACAAAACACGCAAATACCTCCCTGCAAGTCCTCTGAGCACTCCCGGGCCGTGTTCTCCCTGCCCTGCCTTCCATGGCACTTCCCGGCAGCTCACTCCACGGCACCGACCCCACGGCAGATCCGTCTGAGAATATGTATAAATCCCGATCTTCCCTAAAACCTGGCTCTAACTTCCTTGAAGTCTATCTTCTTGCAAACTTGTTGTAGAACTCAGTATGTTAAAAATGGGGGGGGGGGAGGGGGGGAATACTGTTCCAGGATGTATTTTTTTCCCATTCAAAATGAAAAGAGCTTCAATTCTCACGGAGAAACATGTTTTTGTGGCTTATTTTCCCAGTGTATTAAATATTAAAATATCAGTGAGAAAATTCTTACTGCATTTGAGTGACTCTTCTCAAACATACGAGTACCTCCCTCTGTCTCCTGAACTCTGAACCCAACGTCGCGATCCTACGGGACTGCCCTCCTCTCCTGACAGCCTCCTTCACCCTGCCCCTGCCACACTGGCCCGAGGGCTGTCTGCCGAACAGGACAGACATGCTGTCGTGCTTTGGGGCACTCGTATTCACTGTCCCTTCCACCCAGAATGCTCGCTCCCCTGGAATTCTCTCCCTGCTCAAATCTTTTTAAACACCCTTCCTGACCACTCTAGCTAAAATTGAAAAACACTCATTCTTCCTTACTTCCTAGCCTCTTCTGGTTTAGTTTTCTCTGTAATAACTGTAACAATCTAATAACAGTCTACATTTTTTACCTATTTATCTAGGGGCATTAGAATAAATATCTTCATCTGTTTTGTTCAGTCATACCCCCACTATCTAGAATAGTATCTGGCCATTAGGAAGGATCTAATACTTGTGAAATGCAGAATTCAGCAAACATCTATTTTACAAATGAATAGACATAACAACGCAAATTTTGTTAGTTATCTGTTAAAATAAATCAAAAAAGTTCTTTTAATCTATAGCATTTTCTTCCTTTTAAAATCTGAATTCTAAGAACCGATTTCTGTTCATCAGAAACAGCCAAATTCCAAAGCTACCCTAAGTGGTTTAAAATCAGGTCTCTTTTACCATTCCCAAATACTTCTGCAATTCCTTCGAAACGACAAATCAATATACAAACAAATGTTCCTCGAGCACTATCTATGTGTCCAGCACTGTGATTTACAAAAATTCTTTTCTGGGGCGCCTGGGTGGCTCAGTCGGTTAAGCGTCTGACTTCAGCTCAGGTCATAATCCTGGGGTCCTGGGGTCCTGGGATCAAGCCCTGCGTGGGATTCCAGGACGAATTTGAGATTCTCTCTCTCTCTCCCTCTCCCTCAGCCTCTGCTCCACCCTGCCCCTGACTGTGTGTGTGTGTGTGTGTGTGTGTGTGTGTGTCCACGCGCGTGCACACACACACACATGCTCTCAAAAAAAATAATTTTTTTTTATTTCCTTGAAGAAACAAAGAAACATAGGCTGTCCTTCACGGGGAATCTAATTCCTAACACAAACCAAAAAACTGCCCACATTTTGCTTAAAATAAATAAAAGTATAAAATGCCATGGAAACATAAGAAGCCATAGAAAGATTGCAAATATAGCTCAGTGGCGACAAAATAAATTTAATTTTTTTAAAAAAGGCTAAATAATTTTTACTTAGGCTTCAAATAATTTTAACAAGGTATTTTTAATTTTTCCACACCTCTCCTCAACAGCATGGTTACAGTGTTATTCAGTGAGGCACTACAGGGAGTGTCTCACTGGTTACAAAACCTGTCTGGGTTACAAAACCCCGTCTTCTCCTTTCCCGCTGAGGGCTGCCAGTAGCAAAAGGGGGCTTTAGAAACATGTTAAAACTTCTTTTCTAGAGCAAGAGTTCAGTGGATTTCAGTCTGCACAGGTCTGCTGTAGTATTCATTGTAATACTACTCTGCACTTATCTGATTCACTTTATTGTTAGCTTCTGTTTTGATCAGGTGTCACATCCCCTTTGCCGGCACGGTAGAAACCGTGTCTGCACACGGAAGAAGTTCAAATACTGGCTGGCAAAGCAAAAGCTAATTAATGTATCATTTCAAATGTGGTAACAGAAAGCAGATGATAAGAGAAAATTTTAGGATACGGGCCCCAGCATGGAAGGATCTACAAAACGGATTTTTAAACCTTACTGTTTCGAGAACCATTTATGGTATGCCTGACCTGACACAGATGAAATTTCCTCAAAAACATACTGCAAATTATTTTTTGTGACTCACAATTCCCTTAGATAATTTCAAAAACCCTCATATTCAACTGGGATTGACCTTTCAGTTTACAACTGTTAATTAACTTCTACTATTTGATTTGGAGAAACAGAGAAGCAAATTCAGATGTTCGGATGCCCCCAGAAAATGTGCAGAAGTAGTTAACAGCGAGGTAGCAGTGTTCCCTAAAACAGGGACAACTTCAATTTATTAAGGGAGTTATAGCAGCAACATGTAAACTAATGCAATTACTTTTTTCTAGAGTCTTTTTCTTAGTATCTTTTTTTTTTTAAAGATTTTATTTATTTATTTGACAGAGAGAGACACAGCAAGAGAAGCAACACAAGCAGGGGGAGTGGGAGAGGGAGAAGCAGACTCCCTATGGGGCTCGATCCCAGGACCCGGGGATCATGACCTGAGCCAAACGCAGACGCTTAATGACTGAGACACCCAGGTGCCTCCTCTCTTAGGACCTTCTAACTCAGCGACCATTTCTCAGACAGCCAGACCAATTTCTCTTACATGAAATTTTAGGTTGCTAGCAGTGATAATTGTATTCAATGGAATTTTTAAAAAAGTATGTCTCTTTCCAAAACCATGTAACTAGCCACAAAATTGTTCTATGTGAAGCTTACTAATTACTCATGAATTTATGAAATTCAAAGTAATTCAGTGATTAAAGCTCCTAATGAGTGGGGAAAACACACTTTCTTATTCAATCCCTTCCCCCAACCTAGAATGTAGATTCATCTCAAATCGATGTTCCCAACTATACAATTAATTCCAAAAGTTGAGTTAGAATAACAAACAGCAGACAGTAATTTAAGATTGGCTTATGTCAAAAGGATTACATTTCTACCTTGGGTTAATTCAATCACGTGAGCTTTGAAACTACGTTTTTTTGTGTGGTTTTTTTTTTCAAACCTTGGTTTAAAACCACAGACATCTACAGGACCCAAAGCTAGCTGATGGTAGTTCTCACTAGTTTTTTAAAAACTGAAATCATTTGGTCACATAAACCAATGAGAAGTCCAAAGCTTCAAAAGGAAAAATCTACAGACGCACCACATTTCAGTTCATAATTTATTCTTCCATCCCCCGAAAAGCCGTCATCTAGGTTATGTATAGGATGCTGTTACTATTACTATGTAATACAGAAAACCTTACTACCATTGACACTGTAGCATGTATCCACATGCAGACAAAACCTTTACTGTGTAAAAGATTTCATAAGACTCCAGTGAGCTCTACATTCAACTTCTGACTTAAAGAGTGTCGATTTACTGCAACATTGTTTAAAATTCACTTTTTTTAAGAGACTTTTTTTTTGAGAGAGAGAGAGAGAGAGAGAGAGAGAAAGCATGAGAAGGGAGAGGGTCAGAGGGGGAAGCAGACTCCCGCTGAGCAGGGAGCCCGATTTGGGACTCGATCCCAGGACCCTGGGATCATGATCTGAGCCGAAGGCAGTCACTTAACCAACTGAGGCACCCAGGAGCCCCAAATTTCACTTTTAAGATTATTTTA
This sequence comes from Nasua narica, assembly GCA_028533885.1. Classification (NCBI taxonomy): domain Eukaryota; kingdom Metazoa; phylum Chordata; class Mammalia; order Carnivora; family Procyonidae; genus Nasua; species Nasua narica. The sequence goes on from CM052797.1 coordinate 71,340,919, forward strand.
GCTGAGGGACACCTGGCTGGCTCAGTTGGAAGAGCATGTGACTCTTGATCTCAGGGTTGTGAGTTTGAGCTCCACACTGGGTGTAAAGATTACTTAAGTAAATAAATACATAAATTTTTTTAAAAAGAAAAAAAAGGAACGCCTGGGTGGCTCAGTCTGTTAAGCGTCTGCCTTCAGCTCTGGTGATGATCCCAGGGTCTTGGGATGGAGTCCTACATCAGGCTCCCTGCTAAGCCTGTTTCTCCCTCAGCCTGTCATTCCCCTTGCTTGTGCTCACTCGCTCGCTCTCTCTCTCTGACACATTAAATCTTCAAAAATAAATTTTAAAAATTCTCTCTCCCTCTGCCCCTCTTTAAAAAAAAGATTTTAACTGAGTCAAGAGAAGTATGTGCTTCTATATTTTAGTATACATTTTAGAAAGATAACTTCATGAGCTCTAACCTAGAGAAGTGCAACCATAAATAAATGGTGCAGGAAGTCAGAACATAGTTTACAGTGAAACTTTAAATCTGAAGTACGAATTATGGTTCTTAAGTTCTGGAAAGCTTTGGAAACAAATAATACAAATAAATGTCCTTGTAAGCAGCTTAAGATTCCTCCAAACTGTTGAAACAAAAGACAGCTTTGAGTACTTATGCTAATGCAATACAAATAAACACAATTATTAATGCTTGGAATGAAATCATCTCAGTCACCTCACCTGCATACAACAATGCATTCACAAAGCTGTTCTGAAGCTACTCCAAACTAAACTACATTGAAAAGGACGCCAGGTAACATACAATGTTGTCAAATCACTGTTGTATACCTAAAACTAAAGTAACATTATGTAAACTATACTTCGATTTAAAGAAAAGAGGGGACCTTGTATGAAGTAGGCATGTTATGTGAATTGTTCCATGTTGGCCCCCAAATTTTTTTAAAAAGGAAGAAGAAAGGGGGCGCCTGGGTGGCTCAGTTGGTTGAGCGACTGCCTTCGGCTCAGGTCATGATCCTTGAGTTTCCAGATCAAGTCCCACATCTCGAGTCCCTGCTCCACGGGAAGTCTGCTTCTTCCTCTAATCTTCTCTCCTCTCATGCTCTCTCTCACTTTCTCTGTCTCTCAAATAAATAAATAAAATCTTTAAAAAAAAAAAAAAAAAAGGAAGGAAGCTACAGCTCATTACGAGTATGTATTCTGCAAGAATATCAAGGGAAGTCAACAAAGAAAAATGACACAAACATCAAAGACTTCAGAAAGCCTATTTTCACAACCTTGCCTATTAAGTGAGGTTGTTATGAAGTTCCATGAGTTAAGACACAGGCGAACAGCTTAGCACAGTTGCTGGGCTCATAGTGAACCTTTAATATCATTAACAAGTATCTATCAGCTATCTATGAATACACAGTTTCAAACACTATCTACAATTAACCACAAATTCCTTTCTTGGCTCGACTTCTATGGACTGTAAAAACAGCAACTTAATGAATAAAACACACTCTTTAAACTCCTCATCCCGAAAACCAGAAAGGTACAACAAACTGTTTTCAAAAACTCTACTGGGGTGGCACAAACACAAGTTCACATGATTAAGAGTCCGGTAAACTGGTTAGCATTCTCATCAGGACCAAAGTCAGCTAACTCAGGGACAGTTAAAGGTCAAAGGCGTCCCAGCAGGAAACGATTTGCTCCACTTACAAGGTCCCTGCCTCCAAAAGACCAGGGGACTGAACCAAAGGCAAGCGCGGCCGAAGTGCAGGCGAGGACAAACCTGGTTAGACATCGCCCTAGGGGATTTTCTCCAATAGTAAAGCCGCTTCCACCCCCGCTTAAGCCACCCACAGGCCCCCTGGGATCTCAAGAGTTCTAGTCCCCCACCCTCCCCAACCGCGGGAGCGCCGCTCTCCGCCCGAGACCTCCGCCCCGCGTGCCCTCAGAGAAGAGGCGAGTCCGCGCGCGCGCCGTCCCCGCAGGGCCGCCTCGCCGGCCTCCATCCCCCAGCCTCCACCCCGCACGCTCTGGCGCCTGGGCCCGGGAGGGTGCGGCCCCGGCTCCCGCTCGCCCACCCCGGCCCCCGCGCCCGCGGCCTGGGCAGGATACTGAACACAGTCCGCTCCCAGGGCTCCAGCATGTAGAGCGCCGTGACCAGCAGATACTGGTAGTAGAACCAGGACATTTGCTTCCAGGCCCGCGCCAGCGCCATCCCCTCCGCGCGCCTCCCTCGTTGAGGCCGAGCGTCAGTCTGTCCCGCCGGCCTCCGGTTAGCGTCCTCCAGCCCCCGGCCGCGAGGCCCGCCCGCCCGCCACCGTGCGCCTATTGGCCGGTCCGGCCCGGCGCGTCACCCGTGGGCACGCCCAGCCCCGCGCGCCCCCCGGCACCCGGCTGCGAGCCCCGCCCGGCCCGCGCTCATTGGCCCATCCGCAGCCACGCGTCGCGCCCGCCCCTTCTCCGGTTTCCCCCTCTCCCGGCCGCGCCCACGGGAGCCAAAGAACCGTCCGCGCGAGAGTGCCTGCCGCGCGCTGTCTGCCGCGCCCTGCCCGCCCCGCCTCGCCCGGCCGTTGGTGGGCGGGGAGTTAGTCCCCGGTGGTGTCGCAGCGCCAGAGCCAGCCGAGGCCGCCCGGGGGTGGTCAGTACCTGCAGTCGGGCCCAGAAACGCTCGCCGAAGACATATTTGTGGAATATCCGGCATCCTACTGGGCAGGGAGGTTACAGGGGTGAACAGGAACTTAGGAGGTTCCTTACCTACCGCAGGGTACGATCTAGCGGGGGAGACGATCTAGCAGGGGAGACGGGCACTAACCACACGAATACAAGTCTAAACTGTGATCGGTGCGGAAAGGGAGAATAAGGTGCTCTGAGGGTAGCCAGGCGAACGTCACCTAGTCAGAGAGGTTAAGGAAGGCGTCTCTAAAGAAGTGATGCACACATTGCCTCTTTCCTCCCTCCCACATCCACAGCGCGCCCGCGCGCGCGCACACACACACACACACCCCCCCACATCGACCAACATACCCACCCCAATGGGGCACTCCTTAACCTAAAGACAAAGATTACCTTAAGTATGTCTATCCGCGTACCTCTTTAGGTGGCTATAGTACCCTGTAGGTCAAGGCCAGGAAAAGGAGGCTGACCTGGGGGGCTCTGTAGATGACAGACTGCTTGAGATCCGTCTGCAGGCTGATGATGCCTCGTGGAGAAGCACTTGTAAATGTCCAGATCTTCCCACTGGCAAATAGGGCAGCACTATTGCGCACATCTTAAGGAACAAGATAAACAGCGTGTGAAATGACAATTAAAATGGCCTGCTGTTTAAATGTGAAAACGTTTCTTTTAACTATCTTACCACTTAAACTTTAAAACTTTCATGGTTGATAACTATTTATTCGTTTAGAAATATCACTGCTGTCCATGAGCCTAAATATTGGGGATAGCGGGGAAGACTGAGATTTGCCTTCATAAAGTACCCAGTCTACTAAGGATGAGAAGCAAATTAACTGATTGCAGTGAGAAGTAGTCAAGGGTATTTTTATGTTATGTGTAGGTTGCCATGAAAGCTCAGAGAAAATCAGATTGGGGGTGTAAAAGGCTTCTGGGAAATGGTACTTGAGCTTAGTATTGCAGGGAAAGTAGAAATGGCAGAATGAATGAGTTTAGAGAGGAGAGGATAAGACAGATACTCCAACCACAGGCATGTAGAACCACCATAGGAAGGTGTGATGCTTTTAAAGGACTGGAAGAACTTTCATGTGGCTGAAGCAAAAAGAATGTGTGGTCAGTAGCAGGAGATGGAGCGAGATAATGAACCGGGACCATATCCTGAAGGACCCTGTATAAGAAGCCAAGGGATTTTTAGCTGGATATACAAAAGTTAAAAGAGCCAATGGCTTAAAAAAATTAAACAAGACTTTCGAGTGGGCAGTAGCCTAGAAGATAATAAGAAAAAGAGGATTGGTTTGGAGACATTACAGAGGTAGAACCTATAAATGGAAGCAACTATAACCCATACTCACTCCGGAGTCTCCTTACCCTTAAGAGATCTAAGTACATTTGGCCTTCCCGTTTCTGAATCTTACTGTATTGGGCTTCTCTGTCCCCATTCCTCTCTGAAGTATTTTTCAGATCTGTTTGGGTGCGTGTAAGCTTTGTTCCTTTTTCTTCAAGAACCCTAAGTACCTCAGCACTTAGTGCGGCTCAATTAAGTTTACCCAGGATTGGAAGATCAGTCATAGCCACCCTTCCCTCACTGGGCCAGTTCCCTCATTGCCCTTCCCACCAGATGGTTCTCCCCAATGTATGTAGCCCCTCAATCCATGGCATCTCTTTGGGAGTACAGCCCTACCAAGCCAATCTGCATCCCTCAACTTCCCTGGGAATCTAGAGAACAAAAATTCATCATACTATTACTGACAACTGACTAAAAATGGGGGGAAAGAGACTGGGATCCTAGGTGATGACAATATTCACAAAGCATCCAGGGGAAGAAGCTTGGCTGAAAAGACATGAATTCTGTTAGGATGAGGTACTTGGGGGACATTTAAGTGGGGGTGTCCAGTGGGCAGTTGGGCATATGGGCCTAGAACTCAGAAGGGAAGCCCGAACAGGAGCTAGAGGAATGTGAGTTTTCAATAAGCCCCTAGTAATTACAGCTGCAATTACAGATAAGGTCACCCAGGGGAAAGCACACGGCTTGGGGAAAACAGAGTATAGAATAAATCCAGCCACTCAGGCATTTAGGGGAGGAGAGTGGAAAGGGAGCCAATAAATGGCACTCAAGAGGACCTGAGATTTGATAGCAAAGAGGAGGAGAACCCCCAGAAAAGAAGGGACAGCCAGGAGATCAAGTGGCTCAGACAGGACAAGCAAAAGGAGGAAGGGAAGGACTAATTTGTTTTGTCCACTTGGGGCTCAAATGATGACTCACTCATTGTGGAATGATAGGGGCAAAAACCAGATTAGAGAGGGGGCGGGAAAGTCAGAAGAGAAGCGAGCAAATCCATTTTATCTTTGCCAGAAGCTTGACTGCGAAAAGAAAAAGATAGGATGGTACCAAGGGTTTTTTTTTTTTTTTTTTTTTTTAAGATTTTATTTATTTATTAGGAAAGAGAGAGTGAGAGAGAGCATGAGAAGGGAGAAGGTCAGAGTGAGAAGCGGACTCCTCATGGAGCTGGAAGCGTGATGTGGGACTCGATCTCGGGACTCCGGGATCATGACCTGAGCCGAAGGCAGTTGCTTAACCAACTGAGCCACCCAGGCGCCCCGGTACCAAGGGTTTTTGTTGTGTTTGATTTTCAGATGGGAGAGGTGTGAGCAAGTTTATGGGCTTAAAGACACAGGTGAAGACTGTGGGCTGGGGGACCAGATCTAAAGACTGAAGAAACTGGAGCCAATAGCTCTTTTCCTAAAAGAGTAAGGAGGGAAAGCAGGGAGTGAGAGGGACATAAACCCAAAGAAGTAAGTTAAGGAACTCCCTACTTTACAGCCTCTGTTTTCTTAGAGAAAAAGAAAGGGTTTTTCTAAAATAAGGCCCTCCGTTGAGAATGAGCAAGATGTTGAGGTAGGAGGTTTGAAAAAGAAGAGGAGGACGGTGCCTGGGTGGCTCAGTCGGTTAGGCGGCTGCCTTCACCTCAGGTAGCGATCCCAGGGTCCTGGGATTGAGCCCCACTTCCCGATCCTTGCTCAGCAGGGAGCCTGCTTCCCTCTCTGTCTCTGCCTGCCACTTCCCCTGCTTGTGCTCGCTCGAGCGCTCTCTCTCTCTCTCTCTGACAAATAAATAAAATCTTTAAAAAAAGAAAAAGAAGAGGAGGAGTGGGAGAATCTCTCTAGAGCTTCTTGGGGATTGGCAAGCAAAAAAAAAATCATGTAATTTTCACCAGCGATCCACAAGGACCCCTTGTATAGAACTGGAGAGAATGAATTGGGAGACTTGCTCCAAGGTGGAGTCTTGTGGGCTGAGTACAAGAGAGAAACAATGAAGCAAGAAGGTCGGTGGGGAGCGGGTCAGAGTTCCTCTTAGCTTCAAGAGTTGTACCTAATTTGTAAAGCTACTCTGTCCACCTAGACTTTGAATGTCACCCTTTGTCACAGCTCTTCAAGAGTCTCCTCTCTCCCCATACCCCCAGCTTCCCTGCACCCTCCATACATTTCTCAGGCAATCATTCTTCCCCTATTTTCCCTTCAAATCCTTTTTTTTGGAATAATAGTATAAAAAAAATGTATCAAGCTATCTTCCCTTTGCTGTTAAGTCGTGGTGAGACCCTGGGCCGTCACTTCCCCTCTTCCAGTTTCTCAACACCTCTTCTCATTCACCCCCCAAAATACAGAGTCTGGGCTCCACCTCTGCACACCCCCCCAACTAAGACCGGTTACTCAAGTTTACCAAATCGAATGCAAATTCATCATTCCTCTTCTTACTCAGCCTCTCTCTCTGTAGCATTTGATGCTGAACATTTCCAGTTTCTAAAACTCCTCCACGCTCTAGGTTTCTACCACCTGGCCTAATCCAACCTTCTCTGGGGAGTTTGATAAACCCTATTTTCTCTCCCATCCCTAAAGAGCTGCTGACCCCTCTAGGTCTCTCCATTGATGCCTGCTTCCTCAGTTGTCTCATCCCCCCCCCTTGGATCCCAAATGTCACTTCAAGTCTTTATTCTAACTTCTGGCAGAGTATACCTAAATGTAATTAAAATAGTAGTAATAGGGCGCCTGGGTGGCTCAGTTGGTTGAGCAACTGCCTTCGGCTCAGGTCATGATCCCGGAGTCCCGGGATCGAGTCCCATATCGGACTCCCGGCTCTGCGGGAAGTCTGCTTCTCCCTCTGACCTTCTCTCCTCTCATTCTCGGTCTCTCGCTCTCTAATAAATAAATAAAAAAAAATATTTAAAAAAAAATAGTAGTAATAATAATAATAATAATATGATATATACAAATATATAAATATAAATATAAAATAATAATAGACATAGACAAAATGATAATAGACATAATTGTCTAGTCCTTCCCTTTTCAAATTTCAAAGTGCTTTCATATCTCATTTCCTCAGAAAGAGCAAGCACCGCACCCCCTACTTAATAATTATAGACACTGGAGTTCAGAGACCTGTTCAAGTCCAAACTAATCTGCACCTTCTTTCTTATCTCACTTTCTTACCTCTGCTAATGGCAAAAAGTATCTCAATCTCCAGGGCAGAAACCTTGGAGCAGTTTTAATTCCCTTCTCTTCTCCCCACCCCTGATTTCTGTCCCTAAGTAATACGGAGTCATTCTCCCAAGTATCTCGGGTTTGCATTCTTCGGTCGGATCTGCCATTTTGGAGGTTCACACACAACTTCACTCTATCAGGATAGCAAGCCTGAGGACTGTCATCCCAAAGTGGCTTACCAGCTACCATCGGCTCTTCCTGCTTGCTAACCAGTACTTGAGTTCCAAGAAAACTTTCATCCTGAAGATCCTTTTAATTTATGAGAAAAGTGGGGTGCCTAGGTGGTTTAGCGGGTTAAAGCCTCTGCCCTCTGCTCAGGTCGTGGTCCCAGGGTCCCGGGAATTGGGCTCTCTGCTCAGCGGGGAGCCTGCTTCCCCCCCTCTCTCTGCCTGCATCTCTGCCTACTTGTGATCTCTCTCAAATAAATAAATAAAATCTTTACAAAAAAATTATGAGAAAAGAATGACAGGTTTTCAAGAAAAAAATCCCACGTTTGTTTGCTTGTTTTTACCTCCTGAACGGTTTCACTTAAATCATCCATTCAGTTCAAATGAGCCAGCCATCCACCAACCCATTCACTCACCGCCCCCTGCTCTGTGCCCACAACGGGCTGGATTACAGGAGGACCAGCCTCACGGGCTATTAAGGAACACTGCCGTGTGTCCCTCAGAATGAATGTTGTAATTAAGTTTAACCACAGTGAGTACCTCCCTTTGCCAGGGGCCAAGGGCGTGGTAGGGCGGGTCACAAAGAGCCAGCATTTAAGGAGTTCCTGGCCGAGCCAAACAGACCAGAAGACACTGAAACGTGGAATCCATCATGCCCACTAGGTTTTCATGATATTCCTAGACCAGCAGCCAAAGTAACCTTGGGGCTCTTGGCCCAAGTCTCCCCTGCAGAGCATCTGGAAGCTGCGTTATTCCAGGAGCAATGAAGGAAACGTTTGTGGGTGAAGGAGAAAGAAAAGAAGGTGAAAAGCATATGAGCTCTGGGGACAGCAGGGGCAAGATGCTGGTCCCCAGGGCAGAGGAAGTGCTGGTACCCTGGCTTGGTGTGGGAAGAAAGCGTCCAACCAAGGCTAGTCAATTTGAATACGAAAAACGAAGGAAAACCCTCCAAACATGTTGTACAGTGCCTCGAAATACAGCAAATGCTTGGTAAAACCTTTGTGCATTTTTTATTATAGCAAATACGGAAAGGCACCAAGAAAGTAAACCTTTATGATAGGATGACTGTCAACACTTCCACCATACATAATTTATTCAAATGGATTGTTTCTGTGGAATAAGAGTTCAACAAATGGATGAGTTCCCAAATGGGGTAGAATGAATTTGGAGTTTCCTTCAGCAATATTATATGTACAAGCTGTCAACCTTAGAAGCAAATTTTATCTGATGCAAAATGGGTTTATTTGGGAATAACAGGAATTACAATTCAGGACAATTAAGCTATAGCAAAAGCCTCAGGCGTAAAATTCAGAGAACAAAGGACAGGAATGCTCTTTTATAGAGGGAAGGGGGGAGTTGGGAAGGGCTGTTAGCAAACAAAGAGTTTTAAAGATTTTATTTACTTATGACACAAAGAGTAAGCGAGAGAGGGAACACAAGCACTGGGGAGCTGGATAGTGAGAAGCAGACTTCCCGCCAAGCAGGGAGCCCCGTGTGGGGCTCGATCGCAGGACGCTGGGATCATGACCTGGGCTGGGCCGAAGGCAGATGCTTAAGGACTGAGCCACCCAGGCACCCCCCAACTCCATTTTAAATGAGGTTTCTTTTATTCAGTTTCCCAAGGTAAATACGCCTTATCAATTGGTTAAAATATGGCTAATTATGGCAAGTAATCTGATTGAATATAAAGGAGCTACAGGAAAGTTGATCTAACCACTATATTCATTATATGTGTATTTAACAAACCTTTACTGAATGGTTACGAAGTGCTAGGCACCAAGGCCTGATTTGTAACAGTCCCACTGTGTTTGGCACCAGGTAACTGACTATTGGGAACTTCTGGGAAATGCCAAGGAGCAAATGAGGTGGGACTGGTAGATCAGAACCCCTGATATTAGCTGACATTCAGTCCAGATGCCAATGATCTGGGTGGTTTCCCGGGAGATGAGCAGCAGGAAGAGAGGAGTTTCCCCTACCATTCCTTACAGTCAGCACCATCAGTCCCCACTTCGACCTCAGGTCTTCAAGGAAATGAAAACTTGCTCTCCCTTGTGAAGCTGTGGGACTAGAAGGATGGCAAGATCTTACACTCCTCCCATCAGAGGTAAATGAGAAGAGTTCATCCATATACCCAGACCAACCAAAGGGGGGGGGGGCTTGGGGAGGGCGATGCAGAATGAAAGGAGATGAGAACAGAGGAAGCTTGAGTCTTGAGAAGTCATAAGCTGTGTACACAAGGAAACAAGGGAGGCAAGGAGGTTGGGGCCATGGAGAAGGCTGTGGAGGCTGAGGCGCCAAGGCTGCTGGGAGAAGAAGAAGGCAGGGAACGGGATCTGGCTGCAAGGGGAGGATCCTACAGGGAAACCCAAGAGCAAGGACTAAGTGTGCCCTTTCGGAGGTCATCAGTTGCAAATCTATGGGTCTTTTTAGCAAATGTATAGAAACAAGAAGCCCCACTTCAACAAGTCTCATATTAACACATTCTACTTCCTCCAACTCATTCTGCCTGATCTCCAAGTACAAACACAATAGTGATTTCATGCTGAGTCTCCTTTAGATCTCAAATAAATAGCAGGCCACACTCTGGAAAACAGTATGGAGGTTCCTCAAAAAGTTGAAAATAGAGCTACCCTGCAACCCAGCAATTGCATTACTGGGTATTTACCCCCAAAGATACAAATGTAGTGATCGGAAGACATGGATGGAACTAGAGGGTATTGTGCTAAGCGAAATAAGTCACCCAGAGAAAGACAGTTATCATATGATGTCACTCATACACGGAATTTAAGAAACAAGGCAGAGGATCTTAGGGGTAGAAAGGAAAAAATGAAACAAGATAAAAACAGAGAGGGTGACAAACCATAAAAGACTCTTAATCTCAGGAAAAAAACTGAGGGTGGCTGGAGGGGAGGGGGAGGGACGGGGTGGCTGGGCGATGGACATTGGGGAGGGTGTGTTGCTACGGTGAGTGCCATGAATTGTGCATGACTGATGAATTACAGACCTGTACCCCTGAAACAAATAATGCGTTATGTATTTAATAATAAAAAATAAATAAATAAATTTTAAAGGCATCTTGACATTTTAAATAAACAAGTAAATAAATAGCAGACCATTCCTATTGTGGCATTCTTTGTAGTCTTTATAATAACCTCTGAGGGAGCAAATATATAGAATATAAAATAATTTACCTCACTACTTTGCTGTTCACTGAATCATTCTGATGGGTGATTGACAGTTTTAGGATGCTGTACTTTTTTAAAAAAAAAGATGTTATTCGCTTGTTTGAGAGAGAGGGAGAGAGTAAGAGAGCAGGGGGAGAGGGGCAGAGGGAGAGGGTAAAGCTGACTCCCCACTGAGCAGGGAGCCCAACTTGGGGCTGGATTCCCAGTGATGTGGTTTTGGAATATAGGTGAGGGTCAGTGGGGTGGAGCCCAAAACCAACGACCGAGAAAGAATTCTTGAGAAATCTTTGGTGCAAAATGGTGGTTTATTAAAGCACGGGGACAGGACCATGGGCAGGAAGAGCTGCTGCCCCGGGGTTGTGAGGGGCGGCAGATTATATACTATGAGGTTGGGGGAGGTAAGGAAAAAGGGAGGTTTTGCAAGAACTTTCGTGTATTAAAGAAGACACACAGGATACCGTAGGCTTTGCTATTTGTCAAGTTAAGGTGGTTTTTCCTTCTAGTAAGGCATTAACAGTAAGAGATTTGGGAGCTCCTCCTATCACACATCCCTATCAATGGGCTGTAGGTTTAAAAGAAATTCAGTTTTATTTACATTTCCTTCTGCCTCAGCCTCCCTCAATTTTATGGAGGGGAGGCTGATGTTGGGGCTTCGGGAAACTGAGCTATGGGTCTCTGGAAGTTAGGCTATTGATAAGAAAGCTTCTTCCTTGTAAATCACCAGGATATTTGTAAACTGAGGGAGACTCGGGTCTTGCAGGGTTGTGATCTGTACAAGGTAATGATTTGTTTTTCCTTTAAGACAGCCAGGAGTGCCTGAGGAATGTCACAAATATCCCAATGTGGGGGGGCTTGTGGGAGTCAGCTTCTGCTTCGTCCTCAGCTTGCCTTCTGTTCCCTTGTCACCAGGACCGTTAGATCATGACCTGAGCCAAGGCAGATGCTTAACTGACTGAGCCACCCAGTCGCCCCTAGGATGCTATACTTTTAAGGTCTAAAATTCACATGCAGGGGATTTGACTACTTAGGAAGATATTTGAACTGATTAGTAGTTCACCTATTTGATAAGAGTCTACAAAATAATCATTTGATAAAGCAAAATAACTTCCCTTCTACAACTCTGAAAATCATATCAAATAGGCTTTGGACCGTGATATTTAATCTAATATAATTAACTTTATTATTTTTTTAAGATTTTATTTATCTATAAGTCACAGAGAGAGACAGCATAAGCAGGCAGAGTGGCAGGCAGAGGCAGAGGGAGAAGCAGGCTCCCTGTCGAGCAAGGAGCCCAATGTGGGACTCGATCCCAGGACCCTGGGATCATGACCTGAGATGAAGGCAGCCATTTAACCAACTGAGCCACCCAGGCGTCCCTAGACATAATTAACTTAAGGTCCTGGAAGAGCTCGTCCAAAACTTAAGGTAGAGGTGGTTTCTAACTATCGGCTCAAAATGCACATCTGCTCATTAAAGCTAATCGGTGTTTTCGGTCATTAATGCTAGAATGTTGGGTTTCCTCCTGCTGAATTTCAATCCCATTTGGAGCAGATAGTATGCAGGCCAGGGATTTAGGAGAGGCTGCCTTGAATTATGATGTCATTTCATTATAATTTTATAAATTATTTGTACAATAAAAGCTGGATTATCTGACATTGCCCTAAGAAGTTGTAGAAATCTTTGGTGTCTCTGATGTGCTACCAAAATAAATCTTTATGCTAGTTGACTATTAATACTAAACTTCAACCAGTATCAACACATTCTGAAGACATGTCAGAGTCATCTCAAAGTCTTTAGCTAAGCGGAGGAAGGAAAAAAAAAATAAATCTTTCTCCCAAAATTCAAAAATAAGAGAAGCTTAAGATATTCATATGATATTCCTTTTTTAAAGAAATAAAATGTGATTTAGGATACAGAGCTGTTGGATTTATGCAGGGGATGTGTTCCTAAAGACTTTATATAATTTAAAACATTAATTCAAGACAGAGCTTGACAAAGGGTGGCCTTTAGTTTTGCTTATCTTCTAAAGAAGAAATGTCATGTAGCAATACTTAAATGGCATTTACTAAGCCAACTTCTTTTAGAATATATGATTCCTGCTTATTTTTTAATTTGGGATATTTCCAACTTTGCATATTAAGTATGACTTAATATCTTTATAATGCTCTATTTCAAATACAATGAAAACTACATTAAACATGATTACAATACAGAAGAAACCAGAGGAGGTTATAGAAAAAGAAAAGAAACTGAAGGATTTTCATTAAAATAATCTAGTTTAGTTACCAATTACAATTTTCCTTCATAATATTTGTAGCATACATGACAAAGAACCAATTTGCCTAATAATATACAAAGAATTCTTACAAGTCAACAATAAAAAAGATAAACTAGGGACACAAATCCTTCTCTCTAAAGAATCTTCAGTAAAATCCACTTTACGCCTTAAAAAAAGATAAACTATATTTTTAAGAGGGCAAAAGACATGAAAAAGTATTTCACAGAAGAAATACAACCTATAAAGACTGAGAAATAGCCAGTGTTATCACAGGTGGGGGTCAGAGGTGGGAGAAGACTAGAATCCCTATTAATGAGGGTGTAAATTGTTTTGTTTTGTTTTGTTGTTTTATTAAGATTTTATTTATTTATTTGACACAGAGAGAGAGACAGCGAGAGAGAGGAAACACAAGCAGGGGGAGTAGGAGAGGGAGAAGCAGGCTTCCCGCTGAGCAGGGAGGGTAATTTTGGACATCTGTGTAGAAACCAGAAATTTCACTTGTGCGAATCTGCCCTAAGGAAATAAAGCCACAGGAGGAGCAAATGTCCATGAGTATTGTTACAGGACCCAGGATGTGACTGCCGGCCTCACCCATGAAGACTGACTCAGGTTTCCCAGATGCCAACTAGCACACCTTACGTGCCCCTTCAGCAGCTGCCACCAGGAATCCAGGCACAAAGAGAACACAGGGATTTCTGCAGCTGCTCTGGGCTGAATAAGAACATAGGTGGGATGTCACATCTCCCAGAGGCATTTCACTGAAAAATCCCCCAAAGATCTGCCTCTTCACTTGGGCCTCTGGCCAACCCTGTGGCTCCTCCCAGGTCACTGTTACTCAGGAAATCTGGTGGCCCTTCTTAAAAGCCAGCCCCAGGGGCTGGCATTCCCCCTACAGTCACGCTTACCAGACCACCTCTGCCTGGGAGGCGGGATTGCTTGCAATACCCATTAAGAATCTGAAAATGTCCCTGGTATTATGTTTGTAACAGTGAAAAACTAGGCCACAAGTGTAAATGGACTTATATAGGGGATGAGACAAATTATGACACAGTCATCGAATGGACTAGCTTTCAAAAGGAATGAGTAGGATCCATTTCAGACTAAAATAGAATGATGTCTAAGAGATACAAGTAAAGAGAAAAGACTTGTAGAGCAGGATACCTGCCTTCTTGTACACAGAGGTACCCCAATGTCTGAAGCAAGGTCTCAAACAAAGGAGGTGCTTGATTATCTATTGAGTGGATGCAAGTTTGTCAAGAGAAAAATCTAGAAGGCCTACAATCTTGGCTACAATGTTCCCTGCAGGCTCCCAGAAGCTGGAAAATTACCTGGTAGCCCAGGTAATCCCATAGTGTGTCTTTAAAAAATACACAACAGTTACAGCAGCTAACCCTGAGACGAGGAAGACTACAGGAAGAAGGAAAAGAGACTGCTTTTCACTTAATGTGTTCCTATGTTGTTTAGCTTTTCTTACAAGCATGTAACACGACGGTGATCATTTATTTATATAGTTGAGGAAGAGGGCAGAAAGCTTGAAATTTTCAGAAAAATATGGGTAAACTATGGAAAGAGCCCAGATGTCTATCAACAGATGAATGGATAAAGATGTGTGTGTGTGTGTGTTTGTGTATATATACACACACAATGGAATATTAACTCTACCATCAAAAAAATGAAATCTTGTCATTTGCAACAATGTGGATGGGACTAGAGGGTATTATGCTAAGCAGAATAAGTCAATCAGAGAAAGACAATTATCATATGATCTCACTCCTATCTGGAATTTGTGAAACTAAACAGAGGATCAGAGGTGTAGGGAAGGAAAAATAAAACAAGACAAAATCAGAGAGGGAGACAAACCACAGAGACTCTTAATCATAAGAAACAAACAGGGTTGCTGAGGGGGGGAGGGGGGGTACCTGGGTGATGGACATGGGGGAGGGTATGTATGGTAATGAGCACTAGGTATAAGACTGATGAATCACTGAACTCTACCTCTGAAACTAATAATACTATATGTTAATTAATTGAATTTAAATTTAAAAAAATATATGGACAAAATAAGCATATGTCCTACAATCTGTTATCCTTCTGATAATTCTCATTTTAACTACTTCACTCCAGCCATTTTGTTCTAAGTCTCTAAGTGATCTAGGAAAAATTTAAAGTTAGCAACTGTATGATTCCTTGACTAGGCCTGTTTACAAGAATAATCCTTTCCACATCTATTTCTAGGTCCACAAGTGTAAGTCTTGAGTAACTGGAATTTTGGATACCTAAAACCTCCAATTCCCCCCAACACATGAAATAGCTAAAGCTTTTAAGGGGGCATAAATTAATATCAGGGATGGTATGAAAAGGATGCTGGTGGGTAATGAGGAAAGTGGAGAGGGTCCTTTTTTTAACCTTCAGGGGAGTGCTGCTGACCCAGTGACAGCGGGAGAAAAGTTGACAGGAGATAGAGGGATTCCTAGCCCCTCTCCAGTCACAAGTCTGTGAGTGTCCTTAACTCTCCCAGCAGCACACACGGAGAATGTCTCACCCGCCCTCTCCACCCTTTACCGCTGAGGTGTTGGTGGGGTGAGGGGAAGGTGGGGCGAGTTCGCCCCTGAGGCAAAGGAGGGGCCAGCCAGAACAACTGACACAACATTTATTTGAAACCCCATTCTAAATTTCCATTCTACTCAAAACCACATATCTGCATTTGTTGTTTGTTTGGGCTTTTTTTTTTTTTTTTAGATTTTATTTACTTATTTGAGAGAAAGAGAATACAGGGGGGGTGGGGCAGAGGGAGAGGGAGAAGCCGGGATCCTGATCCAGCGGGGCTCAATCCCAGGACCCTGAGATCACGACCTGAGCCAAGGCAGCAGGGAGATGCTTAACCCGCTGAGCCACCCAGGCGCCCCTGCACTTGCTTCAGTATAAAAGTGCCTAAGTATTTTCCCCCCAAATCTCCCAAATAAATTCTCTGTTCCAGGAAGATGGGACCTGCGGAGATGGGGGTTTCAAGCCTCCCCAGCACACACACCAACTGAGATTTGGGTTGCAAACCTGAAGGCAGCCTGTCCTACCTGACCTTCAGCTCAGACTTGATCATCAAAGTCTCCGGGCAATTCCCAGGACTCCAGGATTCCGAGGCTTCAGTCCGCCACGCACACCATCCCTCCGGCCCAGGGCTGTCTTATCACGCTTCTTGCCACTCAGAAAGCACAGGGGTCCTCATATTTCCTTCTGCGTTTGGCACGACCTGCTGGGCCGCGTTTTCTGGACCCTCCATCTTGGACTGCCCCCTCGCGGCTCCCGTAGCGCCCACACCTGCTGGTGGTCCCACAACCACGAACGGCGTCTCCGTGTGTCAACACGGCGTGCTCGCTCCCACCTCTGTGCCTGGAATTTCTTTCCCACTCACCTCTAAACAGCCAACACCTGTTCTTCCAGACCCAGCTTAAGTTGTCCTTCTCAAATATAATGATTCCCTGCTCTTCAAGAGTGAGGTGACAGCCGCAATCCATGCTAACCATTTGGCAGGTCGCTTGGTTTTTTTCTCATATTTTGGGTCATGCCTTAGCTCTGGTCCCTAAGCCCCGGACGAAACCATCCCAGTAGCCCCTTTCTTCCTCCCGCTCCGCCAATGCCATGCCAAGTCACTGTCTTGGTCCCTGTCTACCTTGTCCCTCCAGCCCTTCCAGTGACCTGGCCGTGAACCCCAGCCCCTTCCTGCTTTCATGTCGGTCCTCCCTGATGCCCAACTATTGCTTCCCCGGGGGCCGGGGGGTGGGGAGGGTCCTGCCTGCTGGCTGGGCACCCTCCTGTAGCCTCCTCATGGTGGGCTCTGGGTTCCAAACCTTCCCAGGCAGATAGAACACTGGTTACTACATTTCTGAATCTTGTACACCTCAACCAAAGGAATTAAACTTGGGCTGTTTCCAGGTATGTGAATGATGGCAACTCAAAGATGGGTCTAGGCAGCCTCTGTTAAAAGAGCAACACAGTCTACCGGAGTTAACAGTCCAGAAGAGGTAGGGATTTTTTTCCTGCCTGTGATGTGGGGGTGTCAAAGAGGCAAAAGGGCAATATTTGGCCTAGGCCTCAAAGGGTGTGTTATAATTCCCCCGCCTGAAGTTGGAAATGCAGAGGGGGGGCTGGGGGAACATGGGGAGACATTCCAGACAAAAGAAACTGCCTTGACATTGAAAACATGAAAGACTGAAGCCTCTTGAAAATACCAAAGACACTACCTCAGTTCAGGACTGAGTTTTCACTAAATCTTTCTGGTTACAACATGCTTTCCCAGTTGCAAATAAAAGAAAACATTTTACAGAATCGGGAAGAGCTTGGGCATGTTTTCTTGCAAATCCTTATTGGGGGGGGGTAAACCTTATCCTTTGAAAGCAGATCCTTTTTTGTAAATATCCCAAAGTGAACTAAAGGATAACCTAATGATTCGTGTGGGTTATCAAACTAGTTCGTGCACTACGGAATGAGTAAAAAGGAAGACTAAATGAGTCATCTTTATGCTCTATAGACGGAGGAAAAAAGGAAGGACCCTGATATTGACCCATGAAAGGTCTCAGAAGGCAATTCTTTTTTTTTTTAAGATCTTATTTATTTGACACAGAGACAGCAAGAGAAGGAATATAAGCAGGGGGAGTGGGAGAGGGAAAAGCAGGCTCCCCGCTGAGCAGGGAGCCCGATGTGGGGCTCCATCCCAGAACCCTGAGATCATGACCTGAGCTGAAGGCAGACGCTTAACAAGTGAGCCACCCGGGTGCCCCTCAGAAGGCAATTCTTTTAAAGACTTATTTTTTACTTTAGAGAGAGAAAGCGAGTGCACATGCAATGGGGGGAGGGGTAGAGACGGAGGGAGAGGGAAAGAAAGAATCTCAAGCAGACTCCCCGCTGAGCACAGAGCCCAACAATGCAGGGTGCCATCCCAAGACCTCAAGATCATGACCTGAGCCGAAATTGAGAGTAGGACATTCAGTCAACTGTACCACCCAGGCACCCCTCAGAAGGCAATTTTAAAAGTTAGTGACAAAGCGAGAAATATAGGAATTTTCCTAGGTACTCCCTCTGCTTCTACCTTCACCTTAAATTACTGACCAAGATCTATAATCTTTTCCCTGACAACTGAAAGATTCCATTGTCCTGGCCACCTCATTCCTTTCCTTCGAGTTCCTAACTTAGGTTAGCCATTGATTCTCACTTGGATAAACCAAAGGTGCAACATGACTAACATGTTTTCTGGTTGGGTAGAAGGTGGAGGAAGTCGGGTTATCATTTTCTACATTGAAAAATGTTGGGGCCCCTGGCTGGCTCAGTCAATGGAACATGAGACCTTTTTTTTTTTTTTTTTTTTGAGAGAGAGAGAGAGGAAGAGAAAGAGAGCAAGCATGAAAGGGGAGAAGGTCAGAGGGAGAAGCAGACTCCCTGTGGAGCCGGGAGCCTGATGCAGGGCTCAATCCCAGGACTCTGGGATCATGACCTGAGCTGAAGGCAGTCGCCCAATTAACTGAGCCCCCAGGGACCCAGACTTTTTTTTTTTTAAGATTTTATTTATTTTTGCAAGAGAGAGAGAGAACACAAGTAAGCATGACCAGGGGAGAAGGCCAGAGGGAGAAGCAGACTCCCCGCTGAGCAGGGTGCTGAATTCAGAACTCAATCCTGCAACCCTGGGATCATGACCTGAGCTGAAGGCAGGCACTTAACCAACTGAGCCACCCAGGCGCCTAGAGCATGAGAATCTCAATCTCAGGGCTGTGAGTTCAAGCTCCACACTAGGTTTAGAGATTACCTTAAAAAATAAAAATAAAAAAACAGGGCACCTGGGTGGCTCAGTGGGTTAAAGCCTCTGCCTTCCACTCAGGTCATGATCTCAGGGTCCTGGGATCGAGCCCCACATCGGGCTCTCTG
This sequence comes from Nasua narica, assembly GCA_028533885.1. NCBI lineage: Eukaryota > Metazoa > Chordata > Mammalia > Carnivora > Procyonidae > Nasua > Nasua narica. The sequence goes on from CM052797.1 coordinate 71,359,639, forward strand.
CTCAGCGGGGAGCCTGCTGCCCCCCCCCTACTTGTGATCTCTCTCTCTGTCAAAATAAATAAAATCTTTAAAAAAATAAAATAATGTTTAACTGTTATGTTCTTGCAGGACACATGGAACTGTGGGCTACGTTTCACCATGCACATAAATGGTTCACACACTGGATCTTTCTAACACATTTCTCAGAGTTACAAAGGTATTTCGTGCCCCCAGGAATTTGGGGGTGGAGTGCATATTCCCTTGGGCACCTCCCACAATGCCACCCAACTTTGTGCAAATGAGCAGCAGCGACCTCCATACCTGTCTTGTCCCTGAACCCAGCCCTTCCTCCTCACTGTTGTGAGTGAACTTTCTAAGAATCTTTCCATGATTCTTTATTATCTCAGCATGACGGGCAAGGTTCTGCTCTGTCCCGTCTCTCCCCCACACACTGAAGGATTACTACTCTGCGGAACATACCCTCTCAGTCCCTTGTGCCTACATGAAGGAACTGTGCTTCCTTCTGCCAGGAAGTGCCTGAGTCCCCACACTCCCTTGCATCCTGCTGAACTCCAGTTCACCTTGCAAGGGTCAGCTCCCCGATCTCCTCCTCCATGTTGCCTCCCTGTCTCCTTCAGACCCCAAGCAGCCCTCCCCCCTCACACCCACCACAGTGACCCAGCACCTAGCTCACCCCTCCCCTAGAGTACCTACTACCAACATTGTCACTGTCCCTGTGCTCTCACTGTCGCCCCACCATTCAGTGAGCTCCTGAGGACCAGCCCTAAGCCTTTTCATCTTTTTTTAAGACTTTATCTATTTGAGAGAGCAAGACAGCACAGGTGGGGGAGAGGCAGGGAGAGAGGGAGAGGTTCCCTGGATGCAGGGCTCAATCCCAAGACCCTTAGATCATGACCTGAGCCAAAGGCAGATGCTTAACCTACTGAGCCACCCCGGCGTCTCCCATGGACCTTTTCATCTTTATGTCGCCTGCAATTCCTAGGACAAAACACATTCTCGACAAATGTTTATTGAAGGAATAAACAAAAGAATAAAGACCTCTTAGAATATTTTACCAACAATAGCATCAGGAAAATAAGCACATAATTTCACAAAGTCACTGCTATTAAGAATAAAATTAATTTTTAAAAATAGTGGCATATTGGGATGCCTGGGTGGCTCAGTTGGTTAAGCATCTGCCTTTGGCTCAGGTCATGATCCCAGGGTTCTGGGATGGAGTCCTACATCAGGCTGCTTGCTCAGTGGGGAATCCACTTCTCCCTCTGCCTGCCACTCCCCTTGCTCATGCTTTCTCTGTCACTCTCTGACAAAAAAAAAAAAAAAAAAAAAAACCCTTAAAAAAAATAAAAATAAA
>CM052797.1:71361092-71414134 GCA_028533885.1 Nasua narica
AAGTTTCAGTGATTCCATCCCCTGACTTAAAAAAAACATTAAAAATGTGTCATACTTAAATACCTAATAGTCATGACGAATCAAGCCAGAAACTATCACCTTCTTCTTCCTGTTCCAGCCTGGGATAAAGATAGAAATCAGAAGGTATGAAAGTCTGATGACTAGCAAGGAGTTGTTTGGAAGGGAAAAAAAAGTAAGTGTCTGATTTACTGATATCACTCTAAGTACTTAATTGGATATGCATCCAACCAACAAACTGGGAGATTTTCACCTTCTCTGTCAGCTTTTTCCTTCCTCCTACTCAGGTCAGCCCCGCCAAGAGCTCATTTAACAGACATCGTCAACGTGCTGGGCAGGCGCGCTGCTAGTAAGACTTGCAGTCCCGGCTGAGAGATGGTTCCCGGATGTAACGGCTCTGATGCAGGATTACTGAGGAGCCCCCGGGGCCCAGATGGGAGGCACCCAGCCCAGTGAGGAGCAGCACCCATTCCCCAAGGAGCTCATTTTGTCAATTCATCAGCAGGCTGCCCTTGACTTCACACTTAACAGCTTCCACAGAACTTGCATTTTTTTTTCAAGATGCCCCTAAACTACCCTTTATGAACAGAATTCAAGCTCTTTTCCCCAGCTTGACAAACATTCGATCCTAGCACTTCCCATTCTAACCAAGAGAATCTTGCCATTTACTAAGCACGATTTGCTCACTCCCAAATTTGTGCTTCTGTAAATGCCATCCTCTGGAAAGAGTCTCCCTCAGGCAATCCAATGTAGTCCCCTCCTGTAAGTCAGTGGTGATCACCTCACACAGGGGTGATTTTGCCACCCAGGGAATACTTTTTTTTTTTTTTTTTAAGATTTTATTCATTTATTTGAAAGAGAGAGATCACAAGTAGGCAGAGAGGCAGGCAGAGAGAGAGGGGGAAGCAGGATCCCTGCTGAGCAGAGAGCCCGATGTGAGGCTCGATCCCAGGACCCTGAGATCATGACCTGAGTGGAAGGCAGAGGCTTTAACCCACTGAGCCACCCAGGCGCCCCGCGCCCAGGTAATACTTGATACTATCCGGAGACATGTTTGGTTGTCAGAACTAAGGGCTGCTACTGACATCTAGTTACTCCTTGGTAGAGACCAGGGACACTATGAAACCTTGCACAGTGCACAGCACAGCACCCCCCCAACAGACATAGAATTACCTGGCCCCAAAGTACCAGTGGTACCCAGATTTAGAAATCCTGCTCAAAGTCAGTCTATTTCAATTAGGAAATATTCCCAAATCAACCATACCCAACTCTGATTATATCTTTGCTCTGTACAACCTCAGAACATACAGAGGTATAGATTGTTCTACATTAACTCGGATATGATGATAAGAATCACAGAGTCTCAAGATCAGATAGGACTTTAAAAGTCACATAGTCTAACCACGTCCTTACTGACTTGGGTTCGTAAGCATCTGTTGCATGTGAAAACCTTGCCTTCAACTAGGTTATAAGCAGTTCCGTGAATTCCTTCTACGTTCCTGCACTCTGAAAACATATACTGAGCACCTATTCTGTACCAAGCATTGTCCTAGACACTGGGAAACCCAGTGATAAATAGATCTACCCTCGTGGATCTTAAATTTAGTGAGACACACAGATTTTTTTTTAAATCATGTAACTTCCACTGTAATAAGTGCTCTAATAGGAAGAACACAGTTTGCCTGATAACAGAGGTACCTAACCTGATCTGGGGCATCAGACAAAGCTTCTCTGAGGGTGGGACTTTTAAACACATATTAGGCACCCCACCAAAAAGGAGAATTATAGACCAAGATCCTTGATGAACATGAATGCCAAAATTCTCACCAAGATACTAGCCAATAGGACCCAAAAATACATTAAAAAGATTATTCACCATGACCAAGTAGGATTTATTCCCAGGCTGCAAGGGTGGTTCAACATCTGAAATCAATCAGTGTGATATAATACATTAATAAAAGAAAGGACAAGAACCATAAGATCCACTTAATAGATGCAGAAAAAGCATTTGACACATACAGCACCCTTTCTTGATCAAAACTCTTCACAGTGTAGGGATAGAGGGTACATTCCTCAATATTATAAAAGTCATATACGAAAAACCCACAGCGAATATCATTCTCATTGGGGAAAAACGGACAGCTTTTCCCCTAAGGTCAGGAACACAGCAGGGATGTCCACTCTCAGCACTGTTTCTTTGTTTTGTTTTGTTTTGTTTTTTTTAAAGATTTTTTCTTTATTCATTAGAGAGAGAGAGAGACTGAGAATGAGAGGGGAGAAGGTCAGAGGGAGAAGCAGACTCCCCGCAGAGCCAGGAGTCCGATATGGGACTCGATCCCGGGACTCCGGGATCATGACCTGAGCCGAAGGCAGTCGCTTAACCAACTGAGCCACCCAGGCGCCCCCTTTGTTTTGTTTTTAAAGATTTTATTTATTGAGAGAGAGAGAGCAGAGAGGAAGAGGGAGAAGCAGACCCCCGCTGAGCTAAAAATTAACCACTCAGGAAAGGACCGATGTCAGCAAGGATGTGGAGAAAGGGGAACCCTCCTACACTGTTGGTGGGAATGCAAGCTGGTGCAGCCACTCTGGAAAACAGTATGGAGGTTCCTCAAAAAGTTGAAAATAGGGACACCTGGGTGGCTCAGTTGGTTGAGCAGCTGCCTTCAGCTCGGGTCGTGATCCTGGCATCCTGGGATCGAGCCCCACATCAGGCTCCTTGCTCGGCAGGGAGCCTGCTCCTCTCTCTGCCTCTGCCTGCCTCTCTGCCTGCTTGTGTTCTCTCTCTGTTAAATGAATAAATAAAATCTTTAAAAAAAAAAAGTTGAAAATAGAGCTACCCTGCGATCCAGCAATTGCACTACTGGGTGTTTGCCCCAAAGATATAAAGATAGTGATTCGAAGGGGCACGTGCACCCCAATGTTTATAACAGCAATGTCCAAAATAACCAAACTATGGAAAGAGCTCAGATGTCCATCGACAGATAAATGGAAAAAGAAGATGTGGGACAGATATAGATATATAATGGAATATTACTCAGCCATCAAAACATGAAATCTTGCCATTTGCAATAACATGGATAGAACTAGAGGGTATTACGCTAAGTGAAATACGTCAGCCAGAGAAAGACAACTATCATATGTACTCATATGTGGAATTTAAAAACAGAGGATCATGGGGAAGAGAGGGAAAAATAAAACAAGATGAAATCAGAGAGCGAGACAAACCATTAGAGACTGTTAATCATAGGGAACAAACTGAGGGTTGCTGGAGAGGAGGAGGGTAGGGAGGAGGGTAACTGGGTGATGGGCATTAAGGAGGGCACATGATGTAATGAGCACTGGGTATGATATAAGACTGATGAATCGGGGCGCCTGGATGGCTCAGTTGGTTGAGCAGCTGCCTTCGGCTCAGGTCATGATCCCAGAGTCCTGGGATCGAGTCCCACATCGGGCTCCCAGCTCCACGGGGAGTCTGCTTCTCCCTCTGACCTTCTCCCTTCTCATGCTCTCTCTCGCTGTCTCTATCTCAAATAAATAAATAAAATCTTTTAAAAAAAAAAAAAAAGACTGATGAATCACTGACCTCTACCTCTGAAACTAATAACACATATGTTTTAAAAAGAACACAGGGGCGCCTGGGTGGCTCAGTTGTTAAGCATCTGCCTTCAGCTCAGGTCATGATCTCAGAGTCCTGGGATGGAGCCCCGCATCAGGGTCCCTGCTCAGCGGGGAGCCTGCTTCTCCCTCTCCCACTCCCCGTTTGTGTTCCCTCTCTCGCCGTGTCTCTGTCAAATTAAACCTAAAAAAATTAAAAATAAACCCACATATTAGGCATTCAGTTAGTATGTATTAGATAAAGAGGAAGCCCGAAGGATAAATAAAATTATCCAACTAAAGTGTACAGACGCAGGAGGGAGACAGCCGGGGAGCTGAGTGGCCATGATGGTTTTGAGATGCCTGAGACCTCAAGGTGGAGAAACCACAGAGGTCATTAGATGTTTATGTCCAGAGTCCAGACAGGGAGGCTGAGACTACACCCAGGAAACTCTAACTCCAACATGTTAAGTCAAAAGAGATGGAAGAACTGAGAAGAAACTGAGAAGACGGGGTGCCTGGGTGGCTCAGTGGGTTAAAGCCTCTGCCTTCGTCTCAGGTCATGATCTCTGGGTCCTGGGATCGAGCCCCCACATCGGGCTCTCTGCTCGGCAGGGAGCCTGCTTTCCCCTCTCTCTCTGCCTGCTTGTGATTTCTCTCTCTCTCTCTCTGTCAAATAAGTAAATAAAATCCTTTTTAAAAAAAAAAAAGATTTATTTAAAAAAAAAAAGAGAGAGAAACTCAGAAGAGGAGACCAAAGACAGAGGCAGAAAACCAAGAAATCTTTTCAAGAAGAGGACAGCCAACTTGCAAGACTGATCAGGAGGCCCATCCTCTTGCCACCCACATCTCCTCAGCACTAGGAAGTGAAGAGCCTAAACTAATTCCACAGGCATCCTAGAGGATGAATGAACTACTGTTTTTATATTCTGAATTAGTATAAAATCTTTTCCTGATGAATTTTCTACTTCAAAGTTAGCCACATTGTTATATTAATCAGAATTAGATTTTGTGGGGCATCTGGGTGGCTCATTGGATTAAGCTTCTGCCTTTGGCTCGGGTCATGATCTCAGGGTCCTGGGATCAAGCCCCGCATCAGGCTCTCTGCTCGGCGGGGACCCTGCTTCACCCCTCCTCTCTCTGCCTGCCTCTCTGCCTACTTGTGATCTGTCTCTCTGTCGAATAAATAAATAAAATCTTAAGAAAAAAGAACGAGATTTTGTGGCTGTTTTCATTTATGACACTCAAATTTATTGTGCTCATTTAAAAAAATAAAGTCTACCTAATTTTAAGTTCCTTTTAGGCCTCAGTATCACAGTGTGCTACCAGGTTAGGGCATCAGTGAGAAAGAGCTTAGGGCCAGCATCTCAGTAACTTTAATAAGTAAAAGACGCACCTGGCCACAACAATTAGATCTTGACAATTTGTGCAAGTGAGGGGTAGGAATTCATGAATAAAATTAATGGAATCTAAAACACCAAGTTCAACCTTTTTTCCAATTAAATACATTTTTTAAAACTGCTAAACAGCGGGGCGCCTGAGTGGCTCAGTGGTTTAAGGCCTCTGCCTTCGGCTCAGGTCGTGATCTCAAGTCCTGGGATCGAGCCCCGCATCAGGCTCTCTGCTCAGCAGGGAGCCTGCTTCTCCCTCTCTCTGCCTGCCTCTCTGCCTACTTGTGATCTCTCTCTCTGTCAAATAAACAAACAAAATATTAAAAAAAAAAACCTGCTAAACAGCAGTGAAATCTGATAGTAATCTCATTCTCAGTTCCCTTTCACCCTGATCTGGAAGGGATAAAGATGCTAAGAAGCCACTGAGATGGGGAAAAATTAATAAGGTGCCCAGATAACCTAGCAACTGAGAAATCAATTCCTCAATAATGTTAAGGATAGCAACCTCTTGTACAACATTAGATCCCCAGAGAGTACCTTCATTTCTAATTTTTATTTTTATTTATTTTTTTAAAGATTTTATTTATTTATTTATTAGGAAAGAGAGAGAGTGAGAGAGAGCATGAGAAGGGAGAAGGTCAGAGTGAGAAGCGGACTCCCCATGGAGCTGGGAGCCCGATGTGGGACTCGATTCCGGGACTCCGGGATCATGACCCGAGCTGAAGGCAGTCGCTCAACCAACTGCGCCACCCAGGGGCCCCTCTAATTTTTATTTTTTTAAGATTTTTTTTATTTGAGAGCGGGAGGGGAGAGGGAGAGCAAGCACAAGTCAGGGGAGGGGCAGAGGGAGAGGGACAAGTGGACCCCACTGAGCAGGGAGCCCGATGTGGGGCTCGATCCCAAGACCCAGAGGTCATGACCTGAGCCAATGTCAGACACTTAACTGACTGAGCCACCCAGGAGCCCTTCCATTTCTAATTCTTTAAGAATGAGTTTTTATTGAGTACCCAACAAAAGACATACTAGAATTATGAGAGAAGCAAGACAGTGTCTTGCCCTGAGACTCCACCAGAGAGAGAACAAGCTGAAAGGTTAAATGAAATAAGTCTAACAGAATCACAAAATGGTAGAAGCACAGAGAAGGGAGTAAGTCATCCCAACATGCGTGGCAAATGGCAAAGGAGATCACAGAGGGCTTCATGGAAGATAGTGGGAGGTAAGGGAAGAGCATTCTGGGTAAAGGAAGAACAGGAACAGGACCTTTAAGCTATTCTGTGAGCCCAAGATAAAACTCGTGCTTAATTTGGCTGAAACGTGCAGATGTGTAAGGTAAATGGTGGAAGAATGAGCAGGAAAACCTGTTAGAGTCAAAACATAGAAAGTCTGGAAGATCTTGAGTATGGCCTGTATTCTTCATGAAAACGAGGAGGCTTTTTGAGCACCGAAGGGCCAAGATTGGCTTTGAGTCAGCAATAAACTTGTGGCAACAATATAAATGGTGGATTGAGGATAAGAGAGATGGAGACAGGAGAAACCCCATTAGGAAGTTACCGAAATGACCAAGTCCAGGATTGCCCAACACGTCCCAAGGAATACTGGTATTCTCAAAAGAAAGGGGTGGGGGTCCTTCTTGGAGAGCTTTAATGCACATTAGCATATAAGCTGCTCTCAAAAGTCCTTTGCTCAACCCGGGGTGTCCCAAACTTAGCTGACCGAAGCATCTCTGTTGTTACGGTGGTGGCTGTCACAGAATACTTGTCAATACCGGGCAAGGCACGCAGGTATGAAGCAGGAAACAACATGAGTGTACTCGAAGATCAGGGAGGAAATCTCCTAGAAAAAAACAAAATGACAGAGAGAGGAACAATGGATGAACAGATGAACAAATTTTTGTCCCTTCATTTTCTAAAGCAAACGTCAGAATAAGAATCGATCCAGAAGGTCCTACATCTGACAAGAGATCCTAAGAGAGAAGAGAACCTAGTGGGAGGGAAATTATAAAGAAAACACTTCTACAATGAAGATCCAGATTGAATGGGCCATGTGAGTGACCCACTCTACAGATTAAAGACAACTAAAGACACATCACTGTGAAATCTCAGAATATCATGGGGAAAAGAAGAGGGGGAGACTCCGGGCTGTCGTAGGTCAGGTATCCCCCCAGAAGCATACCTTGAACCTGAGTACAAGTAGTTTACTTAGGAGATGATCCCAAAGAAACATTAGTAGGGAAGTAATGAGACAGAGAAAGTGGACAGCTCCGTCCCACAAGGGATCTTTTGGAGACAGTGTAGAACACACTTCAGAGCTATCCCACCCAAGGGGTACTAACTACCCACTCCTGTAACCATAGGCTGCAGGCTACTTGGAAGCCATTAAAGCTGCCCGGCACTTCAGCCTGCGGAGGGCATGGGCCTTGCAGGCTCCCCGGGCTGGAGAGAGCCCTGGGGCAGAGCTGCTCAAGCGGCACAGGGAGAAGCGTTTAACATGTGGGGAAAGGGGCTCGTGGAGGGGTTACAAATGGGCACTAACAGTATCTGCATCCTCACGGCCTCTGATAGCAACCCCAAATACTAGAATACAGACAACAATGCCTTTAAAATTCTCAGTGACCATTATTTCTCATCAAAATTATTTTAAAATATTTGAGAGAGAGTGAGCGAGAGAAGGGAGAAAGAGTACAAGCCAGGGGAAGAAGGTGGCAGGGGTGAGGGGCACAGGGAGAGGGAGAAGCAGACTCTCCACTAGCAGGGAGCCTGAAAGCCTGACGACAGGGGGCTCAATCCCAGGACCCCGGGATCATGACTGAGCCGAAGGCGGACGCTCACTGACTGAGTCACCCAGGCACCCCTCTCATCAAAATTCTTTTTTTTTTTTTAAGATCTTATTTATTTATTTGACAGAGAAAGAGAGAGAGATCACAAGTAGGCAGAGAGCCAAGAGGAGAGAGAGGGGGAAGCAGGCTCCCCGCCAAGCAGAGAGCCCAATGCGGGGCTCGATCCCAGGACCCTAAGATCATGACCTGAGCCGAAGGCAGAGGCTTTAACCCACTGAGCCACCCAGGCGCCCCTGTCATCAAAATTCTTAACTAGCCAAACTTTCTTACATATTAGGTCCCATATACCCTTTCTCAGGTATTGAAAGATAAGCTCTAGCAAAAAAAAAAAAGAAGAAGAAGAAGGACTAAGCTAAAAATGATTAAGACCTAGAATCCCAGAAGCAAGATCCCACAAAGGGAGAGAAACAAAGAGAATTTCCATATTATGGCAAAAGGGAAGTCCCAGAAGGGAAAGTGTATGGCAGAGCTAGAGAGAGGTAGAGTAAGATCAAGGATTCCAGGAGCGTAATTTCTAGGAAAACCTAGAAAGGATAGATTATCTGACAGGTTTGACCACATGGAATGATTCATTAAAAAGCAGTTAAAGATGTGGGAAGACTTGCTTATTAGATGGTCAAGAAAATTAAGCAAATGAATAAAGGTAATTTTTTTTTTTCAGATTTTATCTTTAGGGTGCCTGGGTGGCTCAGTGGGTTAAGCTGAGTCTTGATTTCGGCTCAGGTCATGATCTCAAGCCCCCACACAGGACTCCGAACTGGGTGTAGAGCCTGCTTAACATTCTCTCTCTCCCTCTGCCCCTCCCTCCACACACACACAAAAAAAACCCATAAGATTTTATTATTATTTATTTTAGAGAAAGTGCGCATGTGCGTACCTACACAAACAGGGTGGGAGGTGGGGCATTTCTTTGTTGCTCTAGGTCTTTGTTGGCCAAATGGAAAATAAACACTATTACTTGGATGAATCAAGAATCCATGGTATAAGCTTATTTATATAGCTAGGAGAAGTAAATACCAGAAAAAACAGATAAACTGGAAGGAGATGCCTCTAGATAGCAGCAGCATAGCTAGAGTAGAGAAACACTGTTTTTGTGTACGTTAGTATTGTTCTTAAAACAGTTTATATATTAACTTGATAAAAACTAAAACTAAAAAATTCCAAAAAATATTTTTTTTAAGATTTTATTTATTTATTTGACAGAAAGAGTGAGAGAGCACAAGCAGGGGGAACAGGGGGAGAAACAGGGAGAAGCAGACACCCTGCCAAGCAGGGAGCCCAATGTGGGGCTCAATCCCAGGACCCTGGGATCATGACCAGAGCCGAAGGCAGACGTCTAACCATCTGAGCCACCCAGATGCGCCCCCTAAAAATTTTTAAATTCCAAGATTTGCAATGATAAAGGACAAAATTTTAGGCATTATCTAAAGACAGAGATCATTCTTGTATTCAGGACACAATGGCAAAGGACACTTTTCACGCAAGTCTCCAGAACATCTGTACAAATCTCTCTTGAGATCTCCAGGTAGAAGCTAACAAAGGCACAAAGTATATTTTGACAGACTGCAACCCTCCCTATGAATTATTTATCATGTTATTATATAGCAGAAAACTGCTTTGGCAATGGGTGTACTATGGTTACATTACGGATGCACACGGTTAATAAGCGGGGGCCACAATATTTGATTTGATAAAATCATTCTGAACCAAAAGCTGAAACTGGAAAGCTGCAATTACTTAGTAAAGCAGCTTACTACAGTAAAAAGAGAAGGATCCCTCCAGTCCTAGTACCTAGAGCCCTTTGAAAACTGGCATTTCTGCATGTGCTAGGGGCCCTGGGTTAAGCACACCCCATCTGGCAATTTAAAACCGAAGAATGGGGCACCTGGGTGGCTCAGTCAGTTAAGCCTCTGCCCTGGGCTCAGGTCATAATCCCAGAGTCCTGAGATCAAGCCCTGCCTGCATTGGGCTGCCTGGTGGGGGGGGGAGGCTGCTTCTCCCTCGCCTCTGCCTGCCACTCCCTCTGCTTGTGCTCTCTCTCTCTTTCCACCACCTGTCAGAAAAAATAAATAAATAAAACCTTTAAAAATAATAAAAAATAAAATAAAAACCCAACAAGAAGTGATTTGATTTGTTAGGGGTGCCTGGCTGGCTCAGTGAGAAGAACATATGAGTTTGAGCCCCACACTGGCTGTAGAGATTATTGGGGAGAAAATAAATTTTTTTAAGTGACTCGTGTTGACTGCTCCTACAATGATACAGACAACTTACACACCCAGTGAGGGCGGTTTAAGAGGCTGAGTTCATCTAAATAAGATACTGCTTCTTTTAAACTCTGAGAGTTGACAAATCCATGACTGTTGCTTACCTATTTGCATTTCATTTAAGGATGTTCCAGGAGAGAGAGCTGAGCGGTCACACTTCCCCAGGACAGTTCAAGCCCCAGTCTGCACTGGTGCCCCGCCCCCACAGCCAGAGGACAGGAGGTGTTTCCAGAGATTCTGCAAGAAGCTCAGCATATGACTTAAGACTCTGCATGAAGACTCCGGCGTAGCTGCCTTTGACACAACGGCAAATGACTCGCCTATCCTCCATCCTCACTGATTAAGCAACAAGGGGAATCAAAAGCACTCTTATGGTCCTTGGGATTTGGGGGACACACTGCTCAGGAGAGAGGCAGCACTTGCTACCTCTGCCTTGGATATGTTGAAAGAGTGACAGGCAGATTGGGAAAAACCTGGAAGTGAGTAATCCTGATGACTCTCTTGTGAATTCGCCCAACGTCATGTGCTGGGAACCGGCCGTACAAAGGGACTCTTTGAAAGGCTCAGCTCTCAAGAAGCTCACAGCCCAAATACAGAGCAGGTGATTACACACAGTTCCTCACAACAGCAGAGCTCAGCAGCTGACGCCAGAAGCAGTAGCCGCCAAGGCCTGGCTTCACCGAGGAGCACCTGCCCTCATCAGACCCCCTTTGCCTTTTGTCTACAGATCCTGCTTTATTGTAATGTGAGCGCTGAAAAAGCCAAAGTTGGGCAGGACTGTGAAAATTAAACATCTGCCTTGCCGTTGCCCAGGCGGGTAACAGTTACAGATGAAGGGAGCCACAAAATAAAGAGAAAAGTATCTCTCCCAAGGACACATTATAGCATTAAAGTATCAAAACCCCCTTCTTCAGGTGACTAATGCTTTCTACCTCACTAAAAGCTTTCGTTCTCTTTAGAGATTAGATTATCAGAAATTTTGCTATTTTGAGCATGTCGGGGCTTAGTCAGTTAAGCATCTGCCTTTGGTTCAGGTCATGATCCTGGAGTCCGGATCCAATCGAGCCCCATATCCAGGTTCCCTGCTCAGCAGGGAGTCTGCTTTTCTCTCTGCCCCTCCCCCCAACTCGTGTTCTTTCTTGCTCACTCACTCAATAAATAAAATTTTTTTAAAAAGAAATTTTCCTATTTAAAATTTTATCAGTAAAAATGAAACAACCATTGCCAGATACAGAGAAGCAGTCTTGATTTACCATCTAAGTGCAAAGCTTCAGAAAAGAGGTTGTGGACGCAGCATTCCACATCCAAACCCTATGGTTTCCAAGGAAACAACACAACAGTTTAGACCTAACACTGAACCCTTGCATGAATCTGTTTTGCTTCTAGCCTATCAAAATACCGCTTTACTTAAATTTTATTTCCTCCCTTCCCCCAAATCTTACATTAACGCTTAACTTTTGTTTGATCCTCTAGTGGGTAGCCTCCCCCATTGCAATGGGTCCATATACCTGAGTTGGTCAGAGTATAGATGTAGATGGGCTGGGATAGCATCAAATCTATGAGAACCTTGTTGATCTCCAAAATGCCATCATAACACTCTAGATAGCATAGTTTGGGTGTAATTAGCAAATTCATTCCTGAAGTTTAGTTTCTTAGTAAATGTAGCCATTGGGTAGCTTGAAATTTGGTCCTGTACTTGGATTACATGTGATGTATGAATGAAACCTGAAAACAGCATTTTAAGAACGCTGAAGTCTACTATTTAAGAAAGAGAGAGAGAGAGAAAATAAGATATACGGAAAACTTGCATTCAGACAAAAAAAATTTCCCAAAGAAGTGTTTGGTCAAACAAAGAGTTAACAACCTCCAAGGGCTGCATTCCTGGCCAATTCATACTAATGCCCTAGGATTCAGCTCAAATGTTCTCTCCCCAGTCCAGAGCTGGCCCTAGTCCTTCCTCTTCTGTACTCTGGTGGCCCCTGCTGTCACACAGGTGCCATGGCGCCCATCACACACTACCATCACTGCTGGTTACCTGCTTCCTGGACTCCTCTCATCTCAACTCCTTGACAGTAGGCCCCTGTCACAGACCTGCCAATCCCCAGCGCCTGCCATAGTCCCCGCCCCTGGGAGGAGCTCAATTCCCCAAGAACAGACAAATGAAGGAAAGGGAGATGAGAAGAAAGATCAGTTGGCAGGCAGTTGCCATGGTCCACAGGGGATGAAAATGACCTGCACCCAGTGTGACTAGAAGGAAAAGACAGATGAATATGGGTCATTTGAGAGTGAGAAGAAAGGACTTGTTGGGGCACCTGGGTGGCTCAGTCGGTTAAGCACCTGCCTTTGGCTCAGGTCATGGTCTCACAGTCCTGGGATTGAGCCCCACCTGGGGCTCCCCACTCAGCAGGGAGTCCGCTTCTCCCTCTCCTTCTGCCCCTACCCCCTTAGGCTCCTGCACAATCTCTCTCTCATTCTCATTCTCAAATTAAAAAAAATAACAAAACAAAAGATCTGTTAACTAAGGGAAAGTGTGAAATAAGGAAAAAGGAATCACCATGAAATTTTTAAAATTTTAAACCTACACAGCCAGGAGGCGGCTACTACAACTGGCATAAAGGAATCTGAGAGTAGCCAGTTTTTCAGCTTTAGAGAAGCAGATTTTGCGAGGAAAAATCCAACGTGCTATTGCACATTCAGAATGAGAGTCAAGGCTCAAAACAGACTTGGGAGCCACTGGCATTGAGGCTGAAAATTCTGGAAAATGTGGATGAATTCTCTGAGGAAGAGAATAGTTGAAGGACTGAAATCTCCAGAATGCAAAGGCCTCGAGGAAAGGAAGAAAAAAAGGTAGCAAAGAAGTGTTTGTGGAGGGGCAGGGCTCTGCAGTGTCCCAGATGCCAGTGGAGAAGTACCGCCTCACCTCAAAAACATTTTATTGGTTTTGGTGCAATTGTAAGCGGTATTGTTTTCTTCATTTCACTTCTTCATCATTAATGTACAGGAATCCAGCGATTTCTTTACAATGACTTTGTATCCTGCAATTTTACTGAATTCATATATCAGTTCTAGTAGTTTTTTGGTGGGGTCTTTAGGGTTTCCTATATATAGTACCATGTCATCTGCATATAGTAAGAGTTTCACTTCTTCATTACCGATTTGGAGCCTTTTATTTCTTTATGCTCTTTGGTTGCTGCAGCTAAGACTTCCAGGACCATGTTGAATAAAAGTGGTGAGAGTGGGCATCTTTATCTTGTTCCTGACCTTAGTGGAGAAGTTCTCAGTTTTTCACCATTGAGTATGATGTTGGCTGTGGGTTTTTCATATAAGGTATTAATTATGCAATATTCTGAGATTGGGTGTGGAGCTGAGAAGAAAGCAAAAAGGAAGCTCTGGACTTGGTTTCCTTTTAACAAAGAAGTGCATGGAGTGAAGCAGGTGGAGGCCTAGACTACACGAGGGTTGGAGAAGTTGGCAGGGGCTGTGCAACAGAATTCCTGGTTTGTAAATATCCTACCTTAGACCTCAGTAAAGTTACTAAATTCATAAAATGCTTAGTTTGAGTAAAGGTGCGTGTGTGTGTGTGTGTGTGTGTGTGTATGTGCGTGTGTGTAAAACTATATAGAGTCAAGTCAACAACCCAAACCAGGAAGTAGAAACAAACATAGGGACAGTATTGCCAAGAATTCACTGAGCAGGTCAAAGACTTCCTACTGCCTAAAGCAGAACCCAGGATAAATTTACTAGAATCTCCAAGGTCCGGGACTCTTCATCTCAGGGTCATAAGTTCAAGCCCCATGCTGGGTAGAGATTACATAAAAATAAAATCAATGAGGGTGCCTGGGTGGCTCAGTTGGTTAAGCGACTGCCTTTGGCTTAGGTCATGATCCTGGAGTCCCAGGATCGAGTCCCATATCGGACTCCCGGCTCTGCGGGAAGTCTGCTTCTCCCTCTGACCTTCTCCCCTCTCATTCTCAGTCTCTGTCTCTAATAAAGAAATAAATAAATAAATCTTTAAAAATAAATAAATAAATAAATAATAAAATAAAATCAATGATTAATCAATCACTATGAACAACCAGTTCACCAAAGATGGCAAATAAGCATAAAAAAAAGATGACCAGGGGCGCCTGGGTGGCTCAGTGGGTTGGAGCCTCTGCCTTCGGCCCAGGTCATGATCTCAGGGTCCTGGAATCGAGCCCCGCATCAGGCTCTCTGCTCAGCGGGGAGCCTGCTTCCCCCTCTCTCTCTGCCTGCCTTTCTGCCTACTTGTGATCTCTCTCTCTGTGTCAAATAAATAAATAAAATCTTAAAAAAAAAAAGATGACCAATATCAATTAGTCATTAGGGAAATGCAAATCGCAACCATAATAAGAAATCTCTATATACCAAATAGAGTGGTTACAATTAGGGGCACCTGGCTGGCTCAGTCAGTAGAACATGCAACGTCTGCTCTCAGGGTTGTGAGTTTGAACCCCACATTGGATGTAGAAATTACTTAAAAATAAAATATTAAAAAAAAAAAAAAAAAAAGAATGGCAGGATGCCTGGGTGGCTCAGCGGTTAAGCATCTGCCTAAGGCTCAGGTCATGATCCCAGGGTCCTGGGACAGAGTCCCACATCAGGTTCCTTGCTCAGCAGGAAGCCTGCTTCTCCCTCTGCCTGTCGCTCCTCCTGCTTGTGCTCTCTCTCTCTCTCTAACAAATAAATAAAATCTTAAAAAACAAAACACTTAAAAAAATGGCTACAATGAAAAAGACTGACTATAGCAAATGTTGAAGATGTGCAGCAGTTGAAACTCTAGTACATAGCTGGTAGTAATGCCAAGTGCTGCAATCACTTTTGAAAACAGTTTGGCAGTTTTTTAAAAAATTAAACATAGGGACGCCTGAGTGGCTCAGTTGATTAAGCTGCTGCCTTTGGCTCAGGTCATGATCCCGGGGTCCTGGGATCGAGTCCCACATCAGGCTTCTTGCTCAGCAGGGAGCCTGCTTCTCCTCTGCCTCTGCCTGCCACTTTGCCTGCTTGTGCTCTCTCTCCCTCTCTCTCTCTCTGACAAATAAATAAATAAAATCTTTAAAAAAAAAAAAATTAAACATGTACCAACCATACAACCTAGGCTGTCATCCCTCTCCTAAATTTACCAAAGAGAAATGAAGGCATGTGCCCATACAAAGATTTGTACATGAATATGTATAGCAGTTTTATTTATAATAGCCAATATTGAAAATAATCCAAGTGTCTATCAACAGTGATGGATAAACAAATTGTAATATAATTCATAAGAAGTTCAAACAATAGGGGCGCCTGGGTGGCTCAGTTGGTTGAGCGACTGCCTTCGGCTCGGGTCATGATCCCGGAGTCCCGGGATCGAGTCCCATGTCGGACTCCCGGCTCTGCGGGAGGTCTGCTTCTCCCTCTGACCTTTTCTCCTCTCATTCTCACTCTCTCTCTAATAAATAAATTAAAAAAAAATTTTTAAAAATTAAAAAAAAAAAGTTCAAACAATAGAACACTACTTGGCAAAAAAAAAGGAACATTTATACATGCAACCACATGGAAGAATCTGAAAAGAAGTAGGCTAAATGAAAGAAGTCAGGCCAAGAGTATATACTGTATGATTCTATTCATGTAAAATTCTAGAAAATGCAAAAGTGCAAACTATAGTGACAGATCAGTGGTTATCTGGCATAAGGGGGTGTTGGGAAAAAGAAATGGATAACCAAGGGGCATGAGGTAACTATTTGGGATAATAGATATGTTTAATCCTTTAACTGTGGTGAGAGTATCATGGATATATATATATATTATATATAATATATATATGTCAAAATAAAGTTGAATGCTTTAATGTGTACTTTATTGTACATCATTTATACCTCAATAAAGCTATAAAAAAATTAAAAATATGCAAGCCAAGGTGTGCCTGGCAGGCTCAGTCAGTAGAAAAATATGACTCTGGATCTTGGGCTTGTAGGTTCGAGCCCCATGTTGGATGTTAAAAAAAAAAAAAATCCTTTAAATTTTTTTTAAGACTTTATTCATTTATTTATTTGACAGAGAGAGAGATCACAAGTAGGCAGAGAGGCAGGCAGAGAGAGAGAGAGCTTCCTGCTGAGCAGAGAGCCCGATGCTGGGCTTGATCCCAGGACCCTGAGATCATGACATGAGCCCAAGGCAGAGGCTTTAATCCACTGAGCCACCCAGGCACCCCTAAAATTTTTTAAATAAAAGTAAATTTAAATATAAAAAGCAAATCCAGAAATATATGAAAACTATAATTTAACCTAAAACTATTCTAAAGAATTATCTATTTTAAAAAAAAGGGGGACACCTGAGTGGCTCATTCAATTCAGCATCCTACTCTTGATCTCAGTTCAAGTGTTGATGTCAGGGTCATGAGTTCAAGCCCTGCACTGGGTGTGGAGCCTATTTAAAAATAAAATACTAATAAATAATAAAACATATAATTGTGTCGGGGTGGGGTTTCCAAGACCATGCCCGGGTTCAATGGTTTAGAAAGACTCACAGGAGTCAGCATGTAGTCGCACTCATGGCTCTGATTTACTACAGCGAAAGGGTACAAAGCAAAATAAGCAGGGTACAAAGCAAAGGAGAAAAGCACATGGGCAAAGTCCAGAGGAAACAAGGTGCAAGGTTCTAAGAGTCACCCAGAGGAGTCACCAGGACACACTTAATTCTCCTAACAACAAGTTGTGACAGCATGTCTGAAATATTCTCTACCAAGGAAACTCATTAGAGATGTGGGTCCCAAGGTTTTCATTTGAGGTTGGTCACATAGCTCCCCTCTGCCTAGCAGTCCCAAAATTCCAGACCCCCAGAAGGAAAGCAAGTGTTCAGCATAAATCACATTGTTTATACAAACAGCTGAGGCATAGTGAGCTGTTCTTATCAGTTAGGGTGTTGGAACTCTCCCAAAATTCCTGGTACCCCAGATGCTAACCAAGAACTAACCTGGTAAGCAGGCCTGTCAAAGGATAGCGGTCAGGCCAGTTATGTTAACTCTTTTCCACACAATACTATAAACTAGTTGAATTTATCCCAGAAATGTAAGGGGAGTTAACATTTATAAAATCTATAAATAACGTTCCCTAATTTTAAAAAAACTAATCATTTTAATAAACAGAGAACATTCTTGATTAAATTCATACACATTAAGTATAAAAACTTCAGCCAAGCATAAATCAATCTGATAAAATATATCCCCCAGGGGCGCCTGGGTGGCTCAGTTGGTTAAGCAACTGCCTTCGGCTCAGGTCATGATCCCGGAGTCCCGGGATCGAGTCCCATATCGGACTCCTGGCTCTGAGGGAAGTCTGCTTCTCCCTCTGACCTTCTCCCCTCTCATTCTCAGTCTCTCGCTCTCTAATAAATAAATAAATAAATCTTTAAAAATATATATATATCTACCAAAAAAATTAAAAACAACAAAAAAAAGATCTACAGCAAACATGATTTCTTAAAACATTAGAAGCAAGGACGCCTGGGTGGCTCAGTCGGTTAAACAGCCAAACCTTGGTGTCAGCTCAGGTCATGCTCTTGCTGTCATGAGATTAAGCCCCGTGGCCGGCTGGCTCTGTACTCAACACATAATCTGCTTCAAATTCTATCTCCCTCTCCCTCCAGTTCGCTCTTTATCTCTCTCTCTCTCTCTCTCTGAGAATAAATAAATAAATAAAATCTTAAAAAAAAAACCCCAAAACATTAGAAGCTTACTCTTTAAGTCGGGAACAAACAAGAATGCCTACAATCAATGCTTCTATTCAACACTTTACTGGAGATCCTCACCAGTCCAGTAAGAGAAAGAAATAAAAGTTATAAGGATTGGAAAGGAAAAAAGAAATGCCATTATTCATAGATGATAGAGCTGTCTACCCAAAAAAAAAAAAAAGCCAAGGCAAAAGATTAGGAACACAAGAGTCTAACAAAATGAAAATGACTGAATATAAGATTGATTTATAAAATCAATTGGCTTTAAGTGGACAAATTGTACAGCATTTGAATTATACCTCAATACAACTGTTATGATTTTGAAACCAACTAGGGCCGGTGAGTGTGGAGCTTTGGTGAGTGGGGACTATGTGACTGAGCATTTACAGTGTGTGCTAACGACAGGAATGGCTTCATGTCTCATCCAAAAGCAAATACTAGATTTTTTTAAATACAGCAGCCTCACCAAGACATAATTCATATACCATACAACTCACCCATTAAAAATATATATATAATCGCTTCTCGGCCTTTTGGCTAAGATCAAGTGTAAAAATATATATATATATCTTCTATTCAGTCATTTTGCTCAACTCCTATATTCCTGAACACTTGGCTTGCTGAATCACTACACTGTATATCTGAAACTAATATAATAGTATATGGCACTTATACTTAAGTAAAAATAGAAAAATTTTAAAAATATGCTAGGCCAGACAGTTACTAAAGTTAAGCCACTCAAACAGAGACCATGATCATGATACTGTTTAACTGTATATTTTTTAAAAGATTTTATTCATTTATTTGAAAGAGCATGAGCCACGCAGGGGGTGGGGGGGAGTAGGCTCCCGGCTGAACAGGGAGCCTGACGTGGGACTCCATCCCAGAACTCTGGGATCATGACCTGAGCTAAAAGCAGATGCTTAACGACTGAGCCACCCAGGTACCCCCTAACTGTACATTTTAAAAATCCAAAAATAATCTAGAATTAGAAACAAACACCAAGTTCAAAATTGAAAAATCTGACTTCAAGAGAAAAATCGACTTCAAGAAAAAAATCCACGCTTAAATAACAAGCTCTACCAGAGAAAGTTATAAGTTAATCAGCAAACTAATAGAACACTGCATGTTAACTAAGTGGAATTAAAATAAAGACTTAAATTAAAAACAAAGAGAAGTTCATCAGCATTATCAGGAAGGATCCATCAATGGTCTCCAGTAATGTTCAGGAACTCTGGGGTAAAAGAACTGAAAAATATGGTGGTACCAAAACAAAAAGAATGAATAAGGCTTCCCATTTCTCTCATTGCAGCACAACCAGTGATTATGTAAATTTGGATAAAATAACAGAGGAGATAGTTTTCATGATGGCTAATGCTCGGGTAGGACAGAGGTTTCAAGTGGACACATTAAACCCTGTATTAGTGATCTGACTTCAGTGAAAGTGAAGAAAATGACAAACTCACTATGAGGAAAAATGAAAGTCTTTGGTTTTTGTGAAAGGAAAAGCCCCAGTAAAGAAAGGGAGAAGAATCCACATAAATCAAAATGTAGTACTGTGGGGACCCCAGGAGATGCCATTGCTATAGCCTCCAATAAATTAATCAGCTCACATCAAAAGGGGTTTCTCTCTCTTCAGAGTCCACTAGGAAACCACTAACAAATATTAAATCCCGCAGCCAAAAGCAAAAGATCTAAACAGATGCCACAGGCACCCACAGGAAGCGGTGGCAACAGAAGCCCACTGGTGCATGCTTCTAGTAAGTCTCGATAACTGGTATAATAATGTTTTACAACAATTTCTCGCATCTTCCTCTAGAACACAGCATCTGCTCAAACAGACACACAGTGAAACTGAGAGATCGGCGTTTTTGTTTAATGCATGGGAGGAAGCTATGTGAATGCCTGTGCGTGTCCGTGTAAATAATCACTTGGTATTAAATCAATGATACAGGAAGTACTTCTCAAGTACCCCCATTAGGCCTACTATAATGTCAGTTAATATTATTTTTTAAGGAAGTTTAGGTCTGAATTTATCATGGGTAAGTACTTAGAAATATTTTAGATAAAGGTGTGAATTTTAATCAACTGCTAGTCATGTATATGTAATTAATACATATATTGCTTATATATTTCAACTCTTGTTAACCTTAAGAATTGATAATACCTAACATGGTTGTGCCTTTAAAAAGAGATGTTAACCCAAAAGTAAGCAATTCAGAATTATGATTAAAGTGGGAATTTGCCTTTTTTATTTAAAAGCAATTAAACCAGGGCACCTGGGTGGCTCAGTCCTTAAGCATCTGCCTTCGGCTCAGGTCATGATCCCAGGGTTCTAGGATCGAGTCCGGAGTCAGGCTCCCTATCTTCAGGGAGTCTGCTTCTTTCTCTATCTACCCCTCCTCGCACTTGTGCTCTCAATCTCTCTCTCTAATAAGTAAATAAAATCTTTAAAAAAAAATGTGTAAGAATGTTCATGATACCGGGCGCCTAAGTGGCTCAGTTGGTTAAGCGACAGCCTTTGGCTCGGGTCGTGATCCCAGAGTCCTGGGATGGAGTCCCACATTGGGCTCCCGGCTCCGTGGGGAGTCTGCTTCTCCTTCTGACCTTCTCCCCTCTCATGCTCTCTCTCACTGTCTCTATCTCAAATAAATAAAATCTTTAAAAAAAAAAAAAAAAAGAGGGGCGCCTGAGTGGCTCAGTGGGTTAAAACCTCTGCCTTCAGCTCAGGTCATGATCTCAGGGTCCTGGGATCGAGCCCCGCATCGGGCTCTCTGCTCAGCAGGGAGCCTGCTTCCTCCTCTCTCTCTGCCTGCCTCTCTGCCTACTTGTGATTTCTCTCTCTCTGTCAAATAAATAAATAAAATCTTAAAAAAAAAAAAAAAGAATGTTCATGATACCAATGTTTATAATAGCAAGATAAACAGGGGGCACCTGAAGGGTTCAGTCAATTAAACTCCAACTCTCGATCTCAGGATCAGTCCTGAGTTCAAGCCCCACGTTGGGCCCCACTAATTCTATAATAGCAAGATAGATAGATGATAGATAGATAGATAGATAGATAGATAGATAAGCAACCCAAATATCAACCAGCAGGAAAATAACTCTTCTCAATGGGCAGGTTTCAGCTCAAACGTCACTTCCTTGGGCCTTCTCTGAGCTTTTTTTTTAAGATTTTTTTATTTATTTGAGATAGAACAAGCACGAGCTGAGGAGTGGGGGGCGAAGGAGAGGAAGAAGCAGACTCCCCACTGAGCAGGGAGCCCCATGTGGGCCCTATCCCAGGACCCCAGGATCATGACCTGAGCCAAAGGCAGATGCTTAACCGAATGAGCCACCCAGGCATCCCTCTCCAAGCTTTAAATTTAATTTATTTATTTATTAGGAAAGAGAGAGAGTGAGAGAGAGCATGAGAAGGGAGAAGGTCAGAGTGAGAAGCGAACTCCCCATGGAGCTGGGAGCCCGATGCGGAACTCGATCCCGGGACTCCGGGATCATGACCTGAGCTGAAAGCAGTCGCTCAACCAACTGCGCCACCCAGGGGCCCTCCAAGCTTTAAATTTAAAACATATACCCACATTCAGTCACTCTTCTAGCAGCTACACTTACATCGAGACACAACTATTAGTTGCTATCCGAAATCAACACTTTGTTTAAGATCTGTCTTCTCCCCCAAAAGACAGTAAACTCCATGAAAAGAATATTGTCTCTTCTTACATTGTATCTCTAGGCCTTAGCACATAGTAACACTGAAAACAAAGGGAGGGAGGGAGGGAAATCACAGGAGTGGGAAGGGCAAGGCAGATGAAAGAGAGTTCACTGAGATCTCACACAAAAGGGGAAATGGGAGCCAAATTATAGAAGCCAAGTGGAATGGAGCAACTCTGTACATGGGAGGTATGCTCGTGGTTTGAGGAAGGAGTAGAGAAAAACAGTCCTTAAAAAAAAATATTTGGGGAGAGGATCTGGAATATACTGAGAAATTCTTTTTTTTTTTTAAGATTTTATTTATTTATTTGACAGAGAGAGATCATAAATCACAAGTAGGCAGAGAGGCAGGCAGAGAGAGAGGGGGAAGCAAGCTCCCCGCAGGGAGCCCGATGCGGGACTCGATCCCAGCACCCTGAGATCATGACCTGAGCCGAAGGCAGAGGCTTTAACCCACTGAGCCACCCAGGTGCCCCTACACTGAGAAATTCTTCAAAATTGTTCCTGCTTTTGGGGCGCCTGGCGGGCTCAGTCCAAAGAGCATGTCACTCTTGATCTCAGGATTGTGAGTTCAACCCCACGCCACATTTGGTGTAGAGATTACTTAAATAAATAAAACTTTCAAAATCTTTTTTAAAAAATTGTTCCTGCTTTCTAGCTTACACTCTTACTCCCACTATTGATATGCTTCATCAATCGGGATTGGGGGGGGTCCTATTAAAAGACAATGGAAAATAAGATTCACCTTCATTGAAATGTGCTTTACCATCAACTTTGCTCATCTCATAAAATGAAGGATGACAATTGCTCTGGGCTTAATTGCATCCTCCCGAAATTCATGTTTGAAGTCCTAACTGTGGTGTCTAAACAGGGTGTCTGTGCGATCAGATGGGAGCCCCCAAATGTGGGGCGATGTTTTGCTAGAAAGCAGTGGGTTGGGCAGTGGAAGAATTCAGCCGAGGCAGAACAAAGGAGATAGAAGTGTATCGAATACACCACCAGGGAGTGGAGGGCAGGGCAGCAGAGGAGAGGCTGTCTGAGAGAAGGCAGTGGGTGGGGGCTGTTTTCAAAGGGGGAAGGTGAAGAGGTATTGGTGATATATGGAATCTTCCCCTTTTTTGGTAACTGGGCCTGGTTGTAAGTAGCCCACTGGTTAGCTAGGGCCTACAGATATTTTGAGGTGGGTCGCCTGATGGGCTTTCTATTCCTCCAGGGGGTGTCTGTGGGCCCTTTCTACATTCCACCACTCAAGCCTGTTTGCCTGAAAGCTAACCCCAACCCTAACCACTTTTCCTTAGCATGTGACTACACTAGGAGACAGGGTCTTTAAGGAGATAATCAAGGTAAAATGAGGTCGTAAAGGCAAGCCCTATCCACTGTGACTGGTTCTTATCAAGAGGAGATTAGAACACACACTTGGGACCACACAGGAACCACCAAGTGAAGAAACCACAAGCCAGCAGCCTTCTACAAGGCAAGGCAAGAAACCTCAGAAGAAACCAAACTTGCTGATACCCTGAATTTGAACTTCCAGCCTCCAGGACTATCAGGAGGTAAATGCATATTAAAGCCGCCCAATCTGTGCTATTTTGTATGGCAGCCCTAGCAAACTAATGCACTGATCTAAATGAAAAGCATTCTGCCTAGAATTGCTTTAGTATGAAGAAACATTTTCCTGTGCTTCTCTAAGTCCCATAAACTAACACCTATTAAGTGAAAGTAAAATCTGTCATATTATTAAGAATTATTGAAATTGCTTAATTTTCTGAGAATGGGATGTTGGTAAACTGCTGTCAACCTTTTGTCCCCTTACTGATCCACAGGAAGAGTCAAACAAAACCAATTTATCCATTTGGAACTGCAGGCACGGCGCCAAGGGCCTATAAGCTTTTGCAGAAAAGAAAACGCACAGGAAAAAAAATGCCTGTGATATGGGCAGGTCCTGGTTCTAAATAAAATAAAACTACAAAAGTAAGAGATCTTTAATTAAATTCACATGTAAACATCAGTAATTTTTAAATTTAAAACATAGGTTTTCATTATGTTTGATAATATTTCGTACATCGGATTTTTGTATTTAAGAATTCCCATATATGCACAATGACTGTTTAAAAATCATCAAATCATAAATGAGGTAATATAGCCTAATAATTTCAAAAATAAGAATAATCTATTCAAAAGGTTTTACAAGAAAACCAACATTGGATATGGGTGCATCTTACTATCTGATCTGACCAGATAGGTCTCCGTTTCCCCCTCCACTCCCTAACTGCCTGTCACCTTTAGTTGCAAATCACTGATAATAGTTCAGAAAGCCTGAGGCAGTATTCCTGCCAGGGAGGGCTGGGGGTTGAGAGGGAAAAGTTTCTAAGCAGTAGGAGGATGAGGAGCTAAGAAGCAAGCACAGGGTCTGAATAGGACTCAAATGCAAACAGACCAAACATAGATACATCCGGGGCCCTTTGAAACATAAGCAACAGACTTGACCAGCAACCGATTTTATGCTGCATTTCCAAATATAGCCGCAGGAGGCCACATCTAGAAGTAGGTATTCTCTGGGACCTAAGAGCAGGTCCTGGCTTAGGATCAGCAAGAAAACAGCAACCTCAGTCCTATAAGCATAAGACAGTGGATCCTGCCAATAATTTAAGGGAGCTTGGAGGTAGAATCTTTCCCAGTCAAGTCTCCAGACAAGACTGCAACCTGGCCGGAAACTTGATTACAACCTCCTGAGACCCTGAGTAGAGGAACTAGGCTCTACCCGCAATACCAACTCACAAAAATTATGGGGTGATAAATGTGTCATTTTTATGCCACTAAGTTTGTGGTCATTTGTTACATAGCAGTAACAACTAATACAGTGAGCCAAGCTGATCAGGAAAAAGAACAGTTAGTTTCAACAGGAATCACCGAACCATAGCCCCAGGTCCACATATTTATTTAAACTTCATTTAAATATTAAATAATTTATGGTTCATATAAAAAGAGAATAGGGGCAGATGAAGCCCATAAGTGGTTCTTTTTTCTTTCCTTTTTTAGGATTTTATTTATCTGACAGAGAGAGACACAGCCAGAGAGGGAACACAAGCGGGGGGTGGGGGGGAATGAGAGAAGGAGAAGCAGGCTTCCCACCGAGCAGGGAGCCGGATTCGGGGTTCGATCCCAGGACCCTGGGATCATGACCTGAGCCGAAGGCAGACACTTAATAGCTGAGCCACCCAGGCACTCCTCACAAGTGGTTCGTTAAAGGCTCCCATGTAGCTCTTTAACAGAGATAAGAAAAAAACATTTACGATTACAAAATCTGAAAGGGCTATGCTGAAAAGCAATAATTGTTGAATAATCTGTAGATATCACATTGTAAATAGCATCCTAAGAAAACAAAAGAACAGAAAGTATATTCAAAGCTATGCATTAAAAATTGAAGTGGGGGTGCCTGGATGGCTCAGTGGATTGAGCATGTGACTCTTGATTTCAGCTCAGGTCTTGATCTCACGGTATGAATTCTAGCTCCCTGTTGGCCTCCACGGTATGCATGGGGTTTACTTAAAAAAAAAAATGTGGGGTGGAAAAACTATCACAGCCCACTCTGCTTCAAGTCAGAACAGTGTTCATCACCAATTTCCTTAAGTGAATTTGCAAGGAATTTATTTATTTATTTTTTTAAAATAAGAGGACATGGGGCACCTGGGTTGCTTAATTGGTTAAACATTCAACTCTTGATTTTGGCTCAGGTCATACATTTCAGTCATGAGATCAAGTTCTGACTGGGGCTCTATGCTCAACTTGGAGTCAGCTTAAAATTCTCTCTCCCTCCCCCACACCGCTCATGCATTCTCTTTCTCCCAAAAAATAAAATAAGCAAGAAATAAAGGGACATAAAGAGCTGTATAGTTTTATATTTTATGATATAATACTCATATATATTATATCCTATTCTTGGATCACTTTAAAAAATTTTTTTAAGATTTTATGTATTTATCTGACAGAGAGAGAGAGAGATCACAAGCAGTCAGAGAGGCAGGCAGAGAGAGGGGGAAGCAGGATCCCCGCCAAGCAGAGAGCCCCATGTGGGGCTCAATCCCAGGACCCCAAGATCACAACCCGAGCCGAAGGCAGAGGCTTTAACCCACTGAGCCACCCAGGTGCCCTCACTTTAAATATTCTTGTTGCAACATCTTCATGGTTACCCTAGAAATTACAATTGCCATCTTAAATTTTTTTTTTTTTTTAAGGTTTTATTTGAGTGAGCAAGAGAGAGAGAGTGCACAAGCAAGGGGAGAAGCAGAGGAAGAGGGAGAGGGAGAAGCAGACTCCCCACCAAGCAAGGAGCCTGCTGTGGGGCTCGATCCTATCATAACCCGAGCTGAAGGCAGACGCCCAACCAACTGAGCCACCCAGGCATCCCACCGTCTTAAATTTCTAACAAACTAGCTTGAACTTAGCTTCAATAATACACAAAACTCTGCTCCTACATAGTTTTGTCCCTCCCCTTTATGTTATTGCCAGAAGTTATATCTTTATATATTGATTTCCTGCCTCACTTTTATTATTGAGTCACATTCTGAGTAGGGCCTTTTAGCTATCTGCCCCTGCTAGCCTTTATGTGTAAGACTGCCGAGACCCTTTCAGTGAAGTGGAGAGGAGGGTACAACGGAGGCGTGGTTGTAGGGTCTGAGAAGAAAGTAGGGTTTGCAATGACAGCAAGTAGGAAAGAGATTTTTCAAAGCTGTAATGCTGTAATATGGCAAAAACAAAGTTAAAATACACTAGTAGTATTATTCTGTAACATATCACCTGGCAATACATTGAAACATTTAAAAGTGTGTATATATATATGTGTGTGTGTGTGTGTGTGTATACACATATATATATGCTTATAATCAGATATCAGAATTCTATTAAAATTATAAAATATGCTATTAAGATATTAGAAATTCCATCATTTTTCTGCCTCCTCCCAATTCATAAATACCACAGCATCACTGGTTCCATCTCTCCTCCTGTGCAGCTTGTAGAAAGCACAGAAGGCAAGGCAGTGGGAAGGACATGTTTTCCCATCTGGAGGTATATCATTCTGAGGGAGTATATAGAGGTTCCCCTCAAGCTCTGCTGAGCACTGACCTCTGTGAGGAATCACTGCTCTTGTCCAATCTTTTCATTTTATAGATGGGAAAACTGTCACTCACAGGAACAAACTTGACCAAGATTCATGTGAGAGAGGGGCGCCTGAATGGCTCAGAGGGTTAAAACCTCTGCCTTCAGCTCAGGTCATGATCTCAGGGTCCTGGGATCGAGTCCCACATCAGGCTCTCTGCTCAGCAGGGAGCCTGCTTCCCCGTCTCTCTCTGCCTGCCTCTCTGCCTGCTTGTGAGCTCTCTGTCAAATAAATAAAATCTTAAAAAAAAAAAAAAGATTCATGTGATAGAACCTGAATTAAAACATATTTCCTGGGCCACCTGGCTGGCTCAGTCAGTAGAGCATATGACTCTTGATCTCAAGGTCATGGGTTCCAGCCCCACATTAGAGATTACTTTCAAAAATTAAAAAATAAAATCTTAAAAAAAAAAACCCACACATTATTCCCTGTGGCATCTGGGTGGCTCAGTTGGTTAAGCATCTGACTTCAGCTCAGGTCATGATCTCAAGGTCCTAGGATTGAGCCCCACATTGGGCTCCCCACTCAGTGGGGCGTCTGCTTCTCCCCCTCCCCTTCCTTGTGTTTCCTCACTCTCTAATAAATAAATAAAATCTTAAAAAAAAAAAACTTGGGACGCCTGGGTGGCGCAGTTGGTTGGGCAACTGCCTTTGGCTCAGGTCATGATCCTGGCGTCTTGGGATCGAGTCCCGCATCGGGCTCCTTGCTCCGCAGGGAGCCTGCTCCTCTCTCTGCTTCTGCCTGCCTCTCTGCCTGCTTGTGTTCTCTCTCTGTTAAATGAATAAATAAAATCTTTAAAAAAAAAAAAAAAATACTTCCTGGGAGTCTGAGTGCCTCAGGTCATGATCCAGGAGTCCCAGGATCGAGTCCCACATCAGGCTCCTTGCTCAGCAGGGAATCTGCTTCTCTCTCTACCTCTGCTCCTTCCCCTGCTCATTCTCTCTCTCTCTAATAAATAAAATCTTTAAAAATATATATTTCTTGACTTTACTCCACTCTATCATTATCTCTATTAGAATACCAGGACACTGAGTTTCCTAAGGTTTTTGGAAACAGTTCAATCATTCTTTTCAAAAGTACAGATGCCTACAATGCAATTTCCTCCAAGCTGTCGCTAATAATTTTTATATTATTAATACAAAAAAGAAGAAAAAGGGGGGGGGAACACCACCTTGGTTGCTGTCAACAGAAATTCCAGAACAAATGGGGGCACAAGAGGCAGCAACAGGATATTTAAACCTAAGGGTGGAGGGTGAAGTTGCTCTTCCTCACCACAAATTTCTATTTGTGTTAATTCACTACATTTAGAATGCTGTTACTACACAATCCTTTTGGGGAAAGACCTACATTAATTACTCAAAGCACCTGGCAATATTAACTCCATGTAATTGTAATAGTTACCAAATACTGCCCCTCCATACTATGGGGTACAAAGTAAACAAAGATACTTCTTAGCAAAAACAATATAGACAGAAGCCAGGAATTAGTTTCTAATTTAATAACACCACAAGTACAACCAAAATAAAAAATAAAAATAACTCTGAAACAAAGATTACTTATTACTCCAGAACATTTTAATTCTAAAGAGCTTTAATATATAAAAAGCCCCAGAGTTTCCAAATGCCCCTCAAAAAGGGAATGAATAATGAGTCACATGGGGGGGGGGGATTTTTAAGGGAGTGGAGGGATGAAGGTTGACAACCATTCTCTTTCAAAAAGATAAACACTGTGTCCTCAAATAACCACTCAGAATGTCACTTGGTATGAACGGGCAGGAGGAGAATAACTGTCCATATTTGCCTTATATACTGTATTGGGCAATTAAATGCCAACTTAGCTATTTAAGAATGACTTGCTAAAACATTGAAAAAATGAAAGACTTCGTCCTTGTCATAGACCGCCACTTCAGTGGAACATTCGGTGCACAGGACAGGGTGGTAGAGCTCTTCCACTTGCGCCTCTGCCGGCTCTGCGGCATCCTCGTGGTTGGGCCTCATCTTCTTAGGGCCTCGCCTTTTCTTCCTGTTCTCTGGGATTTTGTATCTTAGAACCTCCTCTTTGTTGACAGAACAATTCATCACAAACATTGCTCTATACTGAGTTTTGTAGGATTCATGCCTAAGAGGAAAATGAAATGGAGAATTTGGATTTATGCTCTATTTTAACAGGTTATCCATGTAGATTTTTTTAAAAACTTTATTGAAGTATAGTTGACACAGTGTTACATTCGTTTGTGTACAACACAGTGATTCGAGAAGTTTACACATTACTATACTCACGACCAGTGTAGCTAGCATGTCAAATACAACATTATTACAGTATCATTCTATTTTATCCCCATGACTTATTCACTCCCTACCTGAAAGCCAGTACCTCCCACTCCCCTTCACTCATTTTGGCGATCCCCCACTGTGCTCCCCTCTGGCAACCATCAGTTTGTTCTCTGTAATTATGGGTCCATTTCAGCTTTTCATCTGTTTATTCATTTGTTTTGCTTTTTAGATTCTATGTATAAGTGAAGTAATACAGTATTTGTCTTTCTCTGACTTACTTTCACTTAGCATAATACTCCTTAGGTCCATCCATGTTGTCACAAAAGGCAAGATCTCATCCTTTTTATGGCTGAGTAATATTCCACTGTGTACATATACCATAGTCTCTTTATTCATAGATCAAAGCACACTTGGGTTGTTTTCGTATCTTGGCTATTGTAAACGCTACTACAATACACACAAGGGTGCATATATCTTTTCAAACTGTTTTCACTTTCTTTGGATAAATACTCCATACTGGAATTACTGCATCATAGGTTACTTCTATTTTTAAATTTTTGAGGAATTTCCAAACTGTTTTCTACAGTGGCTGCACCGATTTACATTCCCAACAGTGCACAAGGGTTTCCTTTCCTCCACATCCTCACCAACACTTTTTATTTCTTGTCTTTTTGATTCTAGCCATTATAACAAGCGTAAGATGATATCTCACTGTGGTTTTAAGTGCACTTCCCCGATGATTAATGATGTTGAACATCTTTTCATATATATCTGTTGGACATCTATAAGTCTACTTCGGAAAAATGTCTATTCAGTACTCTGTCCATTTTAATAAGATTATTTGGGTTTTTCAGTGTTGAGTTGTATCAGTTCTTTACATTTTGGATATTAATCCCATATCGAGTAGATCATTTGCAAATATCTTCTTCTATTCCACGAGTTGTCTTTTCATTTTGTTGATGGTTTCCTTCACTATGCAAAAGATTATTTTGGTGTAGTCTCAACAGTTTATTTTTGCTTTTATTTCCCTTGCCTTAGGAGACATATCTGGAAAAATGTTGCTATGGCTGATATCAAAGAAATTACTGCTTATGTTTTCTCCTAGGAGTTTTATGGTTTCAGGTTTCACATTTAGGTCCTTAATTCATTTTGAGTTTATTTTTGTGTATGGTATTAGAAAGTGGTCCAATTTTCCCAGCATCATTTATTGAAGAGACTGTCTTTTTTCCCCATTGTATATTCTCGCCTCTCCATGTAGTTAAAATTTAAGAACACAAAAAGCTTACTGAAATATAACCAAAATAAAAACATGAGAACAAAATGGGAAATTTAAAGAAATGTTAAGTGGGGTGCCTGGGTGGCTCAGTCAGTTAAGTGGCTGCCTTTGACTCAGGTCATGATCCCAGCGTTCTAGAAATGAGCCCCACATTGGGCTCCCTGATCAATGGAGAGTCTGCTTCTCCCTCTCCCTCTGCCTGCCACTCTGCCTACTTGTGCTCTCTGTCAAATAAACAAATAAAATCTTTAAAAAAAGAAAGAAAGAAACGTTAAGAGTTATTTTAAGAAAAGGAAAAAACTTGTTAATAGAGAATAGTTTGAAAAATGAATATATTCTCTTTTTTACTGCTGTAAAAGTAACTTTTATCTCTAAAAAAAATTTGCTCTTCAAATTTAGAAAGATAAGAAAAGTTATTGGAAACTTGAAAGCTAATGTTTAAACAATCTTTGACTGTCTTTTCACACTGTGGCCTGAAATTCTGCTCTCCTTTCATTACAAACGGTGCCATTCTTAGGGCACCTAGATGACTCAGTTGGTTAAGCGTCTGCCTTCAGCTCAGGTCATGATCCCATGGGTCCTAGGATTGAGTCCCACATCAGGCTCCTCACTCAGCCCCTCCCCCTACTCATGTTCTCTCTCCTTCTCTCTCAAATAAAGAAATAAAATCTTTTTTAAAAATTAAATTAAGGGGCACCTAGGTGGTTCAGTGGGTTAAAGCCTCTGCCTTAGGCTCAGGTCATGATCTCAGGGTCCTGGGATAGAGCCCCGCATCAGGCTCTCTGCTCAGCAGGAAGCCTGCTTCCCCCTCTCTCTCTGCCTGCTTCTCTGCCTACTTGTGATCTCTCTCTCGCACTCCCTCTCTGTCAAATAAATAAGTAAAATATTAAAATAAAATATATTTTTAAAAAAATTAAATTAAAAAAAAGTGGTGCTATTCTTGTCACCATTTTAGTATAAGCTACAGTTTTAAAAGCTTAAAGAGCTTCTGACTTTAAAATGTCCACTCCTGGGTTTACTCTAGCAGTCTACAGAATAGATAATGCTTCATTTGTTCTCCTCATATACTCAATATTTTCCTACCTCTTTCCCACCTGATAGTTGGTTTTTTCCCCCCCTTAAGCCTCATGCAACAGAAATATCTATCTGGCTTAACATAGCAAACTCGAGTTACACTTGCATTAGTTCCAAATGCTGATCTCCACCACCACCACCCACAAGGAATGTAGACTATGTAAGCTGGTACTTCTCCAAGTAAGATTATAAAAATTTCATTTATACTCCACTGGACTGGAATCCTGTATTAACATGGAACACAATTTTTACCAAAGCCGATTTCTATTTGTTACATTATGAAACCACTTCTTTTGAGTACAGCAAATCTATAAAACATGGTTTAATTTGGAAGAGAAACAACTGAAATACAAAGACATTTTACTTTTTCTGCATTCCATAAATATGATCTGGGTGTCAATTTAAATACAAAAAGCTTAAGAGTTCATTTGGAAAGCACAGAATTTAATTGTTGCAGATGATCAAAAACCTCAAGCTAGCTAATAAGGTAAAGTATATCTGGCTATTCATTAGTTCCTAGAACAAACCCATCACCTACACCATCACTTAGTTTAGCTACATAGATAGATACACACACACACACATATATATACACACACATACACACACACATATATACACACACACATACATATATATACACACACACATACACACACACATAGATATATATAGTTTGTTTTTGTTTTTGTTTTTGTTTTGAGAGAGAGACAGAGAGGGAGAGAGAAAATCCCAAGCAGGCTCCACGTCCACTGCAGCCCAATGCAGGGCTCAATCCCACAACCCAAGATCATGATCTGAGCTGAAATCAAGAGTCAGATGCTTAACTAAGTGAGTCACCCAGGCATCCCAATGACATGATCTAATATGTAGGAAAGTGAAGACTGCATGAAAACTACTAGAGCTGATAAACTAATTCAAGTAAAGTGGCAGGGTACCAAATCAACACACAAAAATTTGTTCACTTCTATATGTGAGCAATGAACGATCCAGAAAGAAAAACAGAATAGAGGTTACCACAGGCTGGGGTGGAGACGGGTGGAGAATGGGGAATTTTGTCTAATGGGTACAGAGTTTCTGTCTGGAATGACAAAAGAGTTCTGGAGATGGACTGTGGAGATAACTGCACAATACTGTGAAAGTAGTTAATGTCACTGAAGTGTACACTTAAAATGGTTAAAACAGGGAACAAAGAGTTCTCACTCTCACTAAGCCTATTCAACAGTGTACTGTAAGTCTAGCCGGGCAATCAGGCAAGAAAATGAAATAAAAGGTATCCAAATAGGAAAGAGGTACAACTGTCTGTTTGCAGATGACATAATCTACACGCAAAATTTTACACACTCCACCAAAAAAATGTTAAAATAAATATGAGGGGCGCCTGGGTGGCTCGGTTGTTTGGACGTCTGCCTTCGGCTTGGGTCGTCATCCCAGGGTCCTGGGATCAGGACCCACATGGGGCTCCCCACTCAGTGAGAACCCTGCTTCTCTCCTTCATCTCCCTCTGCCACTCTCCCTGCTTGTGCTCTGTCACTCTCTCTCTCTCTCTCAAATAAAATCTTAAAAAATAATAATAAATAAAACTTAAAAATTGGTTTGAAATTCAGCAAGGTTTCAGGATACAAAACCAATATACAAAAATCTACTTTGTTTCTGTACATTAACTGTAAACTATTTGAAAAAGAAATTAAGAAAACAATCCCATTCGTGATGCCTTCCAAAATAATAAAACACTTGGAAATAAACTTAACCAAGGGGGTGAGAGATTTATACACTGAAAACTGTAAAACATTCATGAAAGAAATTGAAGAAAATACAAGTAAATGGAAAGATATCCAATATGCATGCATCAAAAGAATTTCTATTATTAAAATGCCCACACTGCCCAAAGTCATCTTAGTCAATGCAACCTTATCAAAATTCCAATGGCATTTTTCACAGAAATAGAAAAAACCCTCAAAGTTGTATGGGATCACAAAAGACCCCAAACAGCCAAAGCAACCTTAAGAAATAACAACAAAGCTGGAGGCATCACACTTTCCAATTTCAAACTGTACTACAAAGCTACAGAAATCAAAACAGTATAGTTTCGGCATAAAAACAGACACAGATCAATGGAACAGAACAGAGAGCCCAAAAATGAACTCACGCACACATAGTTAACTACTACTTGACAAGGGAGCCAAAAATATTCAATGCCAGAAAGATGATCTCTTCAGTTAATGATTTATGGAAAATTGGATATTCACATGCAAAAGAATGAAACTGGACCTGTCTTACTCAACTCACAAAAATTAACTTGAATTGGATTAAAAATGTAAATGTGAGACCTGAAATTATAAAACTACTCAAATAAAACAGGGAAAAAGCTCGACATGGGTCTTGGGAATGACTTTTTGGATAAACACAGCAATAAAAGCAAAAATAAACAAGTGGGACTACATCAAGCTCAAAAGCTTCAGCATAGCAAAGAAACCATCAACAAAAGGAAACAGCAACCTATGGAATGGGAGAAAATATTTGTAAATCATGTGTCTGATAAGGGGTTAATACCCAAGAAACTCATACAACTCAATAGCAAAAAAAAAAAAAAAAAAGAGTAAAATAAAAATTGGCAGAGGACCCAACAGACATTTTTTCCAAAAAAAGATATACAAATGACCAACAGGTATATGAAAAGGTGCTCATCATCCTTAATCATCAGGGAAACGCAAATCAAAAACTACAGTGGGGTATCACCTCACACCTGTTAGAATGGCTATTATCAAAAAGACAAGAGAAAACAAAAGTGAAGCCTTGTGCATTACTGGTGGGAATATAAATTGGTATAGCCACTCTGGAAAACAGCATGGAGGCTCCTCGAAATATTAAAAATAGAACTACCATATGATCCAGCAATCCCACTTCTGGGTATGTATCTGAAGGAAATGAAATCACCATCTCAAAGAGATATCCGCACTCCCGCCTCAGCCAGGTGATCAAGGTCAACATTAACAGTCATAAATCTGTTGATTTTTTTGGTGTTGACAGTCTGCGCCCTTGATATAATATAATGAAAACAACACTTTACCTCTGTGGTCTTCTCCCCAAAAATCTACTGCAGCTTTATTCTTAACAGCCAAACATGGAAACAAACTAAGTGTCCATGCATAGGTGAATGGATAAAGAAAACATGGTGTATAAATATAATGGTATATGAAAAAAAAAAAAAGAAGGAGGAAATCCTGCCATTTGTGAAAACGCGGATGAACTTTAAGGGCATTATACTAAATGAAGTAAGTCAGAGACAAAAAATTACTGATCTCTTATATGTGAATCCAAAAAAATGAACTCGTAGAAACAGAGAGTAGATTGGTGGTTGGTGGGGGAAGGGTGGATGAGTAAAAACAGTCAAATGGTACAAACTTCCAGTTATAAGATGAGGAAAGTCTGGGGATGTAACAAACAGTGTGTAGTTAACAATGTTGTACTACACACTTGAAAGTTGCTAAGAAAGTATCTCTTAAAAGTTCTCATCACAGGGCGCCTGGGTGGCTCGGTTGGTTAAGCGACTGCCTTTGGCTCCGGTCATGATCCCGGAGTTCCAGGATCGAGTCCCACATCAGGCTCCCAGCCCCCTGGGGAGTCTGCTTCTCTCTCTGACCTTCTGCTCTCTCAATCTCTCTCTCTCTCTCTCTCAAATAAATAAACTAAATCTTTAAAAAAAAAAAGTTCTCATCACATAAACAAAAAAGGTAAATACGTGAGGTGATGGATGTGTTAACTCACCTTATTGTGGTAATTTTTTTGCAATATATGTGTATATCAAATAATCACGTTGTACACTTCAAACTTACACAATGTTATATGTCAATTACATCTCAATAAAGCTAGGAAAAGATTTTAAATTTTTAAATGGTCTAGATGACAATAAATTGAATATCCAAATGGTGTACTCTTTAATGAAAAATTTTTAATGGTTAAAATAATAAATAAATAAATGGTTAAAAAAATAAATAAAAATAAAATAATAAATGTTATGTTTATTTTATCACAATTTTTTTAAAAAGAGTGTATTTGACAGATTATGTCATCCACAACATACATGCAGTTTCACAGAATCCTTGTCAGTACTGATAAGTGCTTTATTAGAAAAACTACTCATAACAGAACTATATATAACCAAAATTATTTGTATAAAGATTAGTCATGTACCAGTAAGGATATAGGAAGACAGAACTTTATCAGAATTCCTAAGTATAGGGGTGCCTGGGTGGCTCAGTTGATTAAATGTCTGCCTTCAGCTCAGGTCATTATCCCAGAGTCCTGGGATTGAGTCCCGCATCAGGGTCCCCACTCAGAGGGGAGCCTGTTTCTCCCTCTCCCTCTGCCACTCCCCCGCTTGTGCTCTCTCTCTGTCAAATAAAAAAAATCTTAAAAAAAAATTCCTAAGTATATACCTCAAAAGTCTATTTCTGATTTAAACAAAAGACCACCAAATTTTTTTTTCATTGTGTGTGTGTGGTCACCCTTTATTCATTACCTTTGGCAATCAAGACATAGTGTGGTCATGCAGGCAGGGCAATTCAAGACAGCATCACTATTTGGAACAGGCTGCTGTTGTTGATGTGGCCTCTGTATTCCAAAACCATGGTAGCTGGAACAGAAAAAGAAAAGGTTGGCGGTGGTGGGGGGAGAGACACACGTACATTGAAATCCTCACCAAGGTGACTAAGATCAACATTAACAATCATAAATCATGTTGACAGTACATACCCTTGATTATAGTGTGATGAAAATGGCACTTCGTCTCTGTGGTCGTCCTCACCAAAACCCATAATCCCAGTCTAATCATGAGAACAAAATCACACCAATTCCAGTAGAGTGGCCTCCTACAATATACCTGACCACTACTCCCAAAAACTGTGAAGGTCATCAAAACCAAGGGAAGTCTGAGAAACTGTCAACAGCCAAGAAGAGGCTAAAGAGACTAAGTACCGGGGTGCCTGGGTGGCTCAGTGGGTTGGGGCCTCTGCCTTCAGCTCGGGTCGTGGTCTCGGGGTCCTGGGATTGAGCCCCGCGTCGGACTCTCTGCTCAGTGGGGAGTCTGCTTCCTACTCTCTCTCTCTCTCTGCCTGCCTCTCTGCCTACTTGTGATCTCTGTCAGGTAGATAGGTAAAATCTTAAAAAAAAAAAAAAAAAAGAGAGAGAGAGACTAAGTACCATGGTATCCTGGATGGGTTCTTGCAATCGAAAAAACGCAGGAGGTAAAAACTAAGAAAACCTGAATGAACTATGGACCTTGGTTTATAATAATGTAAATACCGGTTCATTAACTGTGACAAATATACATATTAATGTGACACGTTACTAACAGGTGAAACTGTGTGTGTGTGTGTTATTGTGGGAGGGTATACGGGAACTCTGTATTATCGACTCCATTTTCTGTAAATCTAAAACTATTTTAAAAAATAAAAGTCTCTTGGGGTGCCTGAGTTGGTTGAGAGTCCAACTTCTGGCTTTGACTTGTCATGACCTCACAGGACTGACGCGGCATGGGGCTCCACACTCAGCAGGGAGTCGCCAGAGATTCTCTCCCTCTGTCCCTCCCTCTATGTGCATTTTCTCTCTCGGATAGATAGATAGATAGACAGACAGACAGATAGATAGATAGATAGATAGATCGATCGATCGATCTAGATAGTCTCTTAATTTGAAAAACCTAGCAAAGCTACATTTTATTTTTAAGATTTTATTTATTTATTTGAGAGACAGAGAAAGGGAGAGAGAGCATGAGAGGAGAGAAGGCTAGAGGAAGAAGCAGACTCCCCATGGAGCCGGAGCCTGATGTGGGTGGGACTCGATCCCAGAACTCAAGGATCATGACCTGAGCGAAGGCAGTTGCTCAACCAACTGAGCCACCCAGGCGCCCGCAAAGCTACATTTTAAAAGCAAGCATGTAAGCTCTAAGTTCTTAAAGAGTTTTGTCTGTTTTGTTCCTTGTCGTACTTCAAGAATATAGAACAGTGTCTGGTACATAGTCAGTGTTCACTAAACATTTCCTGATTAGCAAATCACATAGCACAAATCTACTCATGAAGGTACTAAAGTATAAAAGTATATCTTTTTTTTTTTTTTTTCAAAAACTAACCCACGAGGGGAATTTTATTGATGGCACTAGTTTATTTCCCTCTTAAAAGACCAACTGCAACCAAATGAAGTGAACATAACCTCAAGATTTTATTGTCTTCATAATACAACAAAATACGAAGCTTAGAACTGGATCACTTGGCCCTTTCTCTTATCTCCTCCCAGTTCAAAATGCTTGCATCTCTTAATAGCCAGCATTCTCTTAGATCTGCAATTGGGCTCAACACATTCAAGCCTCAGCACAATCTTCTTTGTAGTTTTAGCCTTTTTCCGGAAAATCGGCTTAGTCTGCCCACCACAGCCACTCTGCTTCCTGTCGTAACGCCGCTTTCCCTGGGCATAAAGAGAATCTTTTCCTTTCTTGTACTGTGTCACTTGCCCAAGTGACAAAAAGTATATCTTTCCTAAAAGGGAGTTATGGTAAACTCCCAAAAAGTGAACAAAAGATAAATCATTTGGCATTACTTCCCAAACTTTTTAAATGTCTCCGAGGAAAAATATTGAAAACATGTGGTACTTATTTAAAACTGTGTTAAATCCCTCCAATGCTTAGCAGATTTCAAAACCCAAACCCAAGAAAGTAACCTATTCATTCAATAGATACTTAATGAACGCCCACTTAACAAAGTGCAAGATGTCTGGGATATAGTAGTGAACAAGACTGCCTCCATGGCACTGAAAATATAGTCAATTCATTATTTTAAGTTGGTCTCTGAAATCTTAAAAGGCAACTGCTACTTGATGCAGAAATGTGAATAAACCAATAAAATGTTATTTCTTCTCAAGATATATATAACAAAAGGGGCGCCTGGCTGACTCAGATGGTAGAACATTTGACTCTTGATCTTGGGGTCTTGAGTTCAAGCCCCATGGTAGGGATAGTTTACTTAAAATAATTTTTTTAAAGATTATAGAACGATGAAAATACATTCCATCTTATCTCACTGACAAATTCTGTTACCAGAATCAAGAGCTACACTGTAATTTCCTTAATTGAGTATCACTCACGGCATTCCCAATGTTCATTTTACACTGAGGATAATCAAAACATATTCATTAAATAAATACAAGGGGCAGCTGGAGGAAGTGGTGTATGGGTAAAACTGGGAGAAGAAAAGAAAAAGAACAAAGAACAAAGTGGGAGACTGGAGGCTAAAAGGTAAGGTACAAACACCCAACAACATCAAATTCTCTCTGGACTTAAATACTTGATTTATCTTTTGTTGTTCAGTTTTCAAGAGTTTACGATCCTGGCCCCTATTATCTTAGCTGAATCAAAGCTTCCTAGAGTAGGACTCCAGGCTTTGCATCTCATTCTTCCCAGATGATTCTGAAGCACAGCCAGGTGCGGGAAGCAGTGGGTAACAGTGGTATACCGCCTAGCTTTTAGTTGTATGACAAATTAGCCTTCATAAACTTGAAACGGAAAATCAGTATGGCATTTCCTTTTGGGAGGATGAAAATGGTTTGAAAAACAGAGGTGGTAGCTGCATAACACTGTGAATGTACAAAATGCCACTGAATTATTCACTTTAAAGTGATTAATTTTAAATTAATTAAATGATTAATTTTATGTTATGTGAATATCACTTCAATTTTTCCCCATATTTATTTTTTATGGGAAATTTTTTTAATTAACATATAATGTATTATATGCCCCAGGGGTACATATCTGTGAATCATCAAGCTTACATATTTCACAACACTCACCATAGCACATACCCTCTCCAATGTCTGTAATCCACCCACCCTATCCTTACCTCCCTATCCCCAGCAACCCTCAGTTTGTTTCGTGAGTTTAGGAATCTTTTATGGTTTCCCTCCTCCCCCCACCCCCCAAACCCCCCCACCCTGCCTCTTAAATTCTTCATATCAAAAAAAAAAAAAATTCTTCATATCAGAGAGATCATATGATAATCGCCTTTCTCTTATTTCGCTTGGCATAATACCCTCTAGTTCCATCCATGTCATTGCAAATGGCAAGATTTCATTTCTCTTGATGGTTGCATAGTACTCCTGTGTGTGTGTGTGTGTGTGTGTGTGTGTGTGTGTGTGTATACACATACCACATCTTCCTTATGCATTCGTCTGTTGATGGACATCTATGTTCTGTTCTGTCCATAGTTTGGCTATTGCAGACATTACTGCTATAAACACTGGGGTGCACGTGCCCCTTCTGATCACTACATTTGTATCTTTAGGGTAAATACCCAGTAGTCTGATTGCTGGGTTGTAGGGTAGCTCTATTTTCAACTTTTTGAGGAACCTCCATACTGTTTTCCAGAGTGGCTGCCCCAGCTTGCATTCCCACCAACAGTGTAGGAGGGTTCCCCTTTCTCTGGATCCTCACCAACATCTATCATTTCCTGACTTGCTAATTTTAGCCATTCTGACTGGTGTGAGGTGGTATCTCACTGTGGTTTTGACTTGTATTTCTCTGATGCCGAGTGATGTTGAGCATTTTTTCATGTGTTTGTTGGCCATTTGGATGTCCTCTTTACTGAAATGTCTGTTCATATCTTCTGCCCATTTCTTGATTGGATTATTTGTTCTTTGAGTGATGAGTTTGAGAAGTTCTTTATTGATTTTGGATACTAACCCTTTATCTGATATGTCATTTGTGAATAACTTCTTCCATTCAGTCGGTTATCTTTTCGTTTTGTTGACTGTTTCCTCTGCTGTGTCACCTCAATTTTTTAAAAAATCAAATCTGTGGGGCACCTGAGTGGCTTAGTCAGCTGAGCATCTGCCTTCAGGTCATGATCCCAGGATCCTGGGATGGAGCCCCACGTCAAGCTTCCCACACAGCAAGGAGTCTCCTTCTCCACCACCCTGTCACTCCCTTCTCCCCCAGCTCATGCTTGCTTGCTCTCTCTAAAATAAATAATAAAATCTTTTTGGGTGCCTGGGTGGCTCAGTTGGTTGAGCAACTGCCTTCGGCTCAGGTCATGATCCCAGAGTCCCAGGATCAAGTCCCACATTGGGCTCCCTGCTCAGTGGGGAATCGGCTTCTCCCTCTGACCCCACCCCCTCTCATGTTCTCTCTCTCTCTTAAATAAGTAAATAAACTATTTAAATAAATAAATAAATAAATAAATATCTTTTAAAAATCGAATTTGTAAATAGTCAAAAAGAACAATTCAGGTGTAAAATGTAACATTCACTCTTCATCCACATAAATGTTTAATCTCCAAATAATTTTAAATTATGTCCATTTGAGAAGAGTCAGCTTTGTTTCTTCAATGGAGAGACAGGCTACAGCAGTTTGAATTCAACAACAATTTTTTATTTTTTTAAAGATTTTATTTTTTAGAGAGATAGAGAGCACAAGCAGGCAGAGAGGCAGGCAGAGTGAGAGGGAGAAGCAGGCTCCCCGCCAAGCAGGGAACCTGATGTGGGGCTCCATCCCAGGACCCTGGGATCATGACCTGAGCCGAAGGCAACTGCTTAACCAACCGAGCCACCCAGGCGCCCCACAACAACAGTTTTTTAAAAGTAATCACCTGGGGTGCCTGGGTGGCTCAGTCATTAAGCATCTGCCTTCGGCTCAGGTCATGATCCTGGGGTCCTGGGATCGAGCCCCACTTCGGGCTCCCTGCTCCACAGGAAGCCTGCTTCTCCCTCTCCCACTCTCCCTGCTTATGTTCCCTCTCTGTGTCTCTCTGTCAAATAAATCAATAAAATCTTTAAATGAATGAATAAATAAATAAACAAACAAACAAATAAATAAATAAAAGTGATTGTCTGACAGGCGCTTGAATGGCACAGTCAGTTAAGCATCTGACTCTTGGTTTCAGCTCAAGTTGTGATCTCAGGCTCATGAAATCAGCCCCAAGTTGGGCTCCATTCTCAGAGCAGAGTCTACTTAAGACTCTCTCCCCAGGGCCCCTGGGTGGCTCAGTCAGTTAACCATCTGCCCTCGGCTCATGTCATGATCCCAGAGTCCTGGGATCATGCCCCATGGTCAGGCTCCCTGCTCAGCCGGCAGGCCCTGCCTCTCCCGCTCTCTCTGCTGATCTACCTCCTTATGTTCTCTCCCTCTGTCAAATAAATAAAATCTTAAAAAAAAAAAAAAAAAAAGACTCTCTCCCCATCTCCTCTGCCCCTTACCACCTAATTCATTTTCTCTCTCTAATCAGGAAACAAATCTTTTAGAAAAATTAAAAAAAAAAATCATCTGACTGAAATTTGCTTGTAATTTTCAAAATAAATAATTCAATACTTTTTCCCCCAAATTCTTTTTTTTAATGTATGTCTGTATGAACATATACACATAAACTCAAAATGTGAATGCAGGGATGCCTGTTCACGATCAGGCTCAGTTCACGATCCCAGGGTCCTGGGATCGAGTTCCGCATTGGGCTCCTTGCTCAGCGAGGAGCCTGCTGCTCCCCCTGCTTGTGCTCTCCCTCTCCCTGACAAATAAATAAATAAAATCTTTTTTAAAAAATATGAATGTAGTAAAAACCATCTTTTAATCATTTTTCTCTAGAGATTCTAAATTTTTTTTTTTTTTTTTTAGA
Source organism: Nasua narica (assembly GCA_028533885.1). Classification (NCBI taxonomy): domain Eukaryota; kingdom Metazoa; phylum Chordata; class Mammalia; order Carnivora; family Procyonidae; genus Nasua; species Nasua narica. Next base: position 71,403,065 of record CM052797.1, read on the forward strand.
GATTCTAAATATTAAAGTTAAGTTCTTACCCTCTTCTCTGTGCATCAACCCAGGCCTGATCTCTGTTATCTTTTTCAGGATCATATAGTAACTCATCATTTGTTGGAATCCTGTGTCGTTTTTTCTTTTTCTTCTTGGTCACCTGTGCTAATTTTGAAAATGTTAAGGATATGGCTAGGTATCATGTCTAAAGCACACACTTCTTTAATACAGAACATAGAACCTTCAGCTACATTTTTTTCTATGTATATTTTTCTAAAAACATTTTTTTAACTATTCCTCCAAATAAAGTTCTTGTCCAATTAATATGGCATTAAAATGAAGATGATAGAGGAGGAAAAAAATGTTTCTTCACTAAAAACATACTGTTATTTCAAGACCTAAACTCAAATAATGAGAATTCAGTCAGAAAGACCAAAGTAAACTAAGATCAGAAACTTTTTGATGTTATAAGTTCTCAACAAGTTCCCATATAGAAAATGCTACTGAAATCAAAATAAAAATATTTCAGGGTACATGGGTGGTCCAGTCCGTTAAGGGTGTGCCTTCAGCTCAGGTCATGATTCCAGAGTCCCAGGACTGAGTCCCACATCGGGCTCCTTGCTCAGTGAGGAGCCTGCTTCTCCCTCTGCCTGCCTTTCCCCCTGCTTGTGCATGCGCTCTCTCGCTCACTCTCTCTGACAAATAAGTAAAATCTTAAAAAAAAAAAAAAAATCAGGGGCACCTGGGTGGCTCAGTCAGTTGAGCATCCAACTCATTTCAGCTTGTGTAATGATCTCAGGATCATGAGACTGAGCCCCATGTCAGGCTCCATGCTCAGGATGAGCCAGCTTGAAATTTTCCCTCTCCCCCTGCCCCTCCCTGACTCACATAAGCAGGCATGTGCGCACACGGTCTCTCTCTCTCTCTCTCAAAATAAATAAATAAAATCTTGGGGCACCTGGGTGGCTCAGTCGGTTAAGTGGCTGCCTTCAGGTCATGATCCCAAGGGTCCTGGGATCAAGCACCACATCCGGCTCCCTGCTCAGCAGAGAGCCTGCTTCTCCCTCTCCCTCTGCCTGCCACTCTGCCTACTTGTGCCCTCTCTCTGTCAAATAAATAAATAAATAAAATCTTTTTTAAAAAAAAAAAGGTGAAAAACCACTATGATTATCCACATGCACACGCACTAGACTTTTAAAATTTACTTAAGTAGGTTAATATTTAGGGACTAATATATAAAAATATAAAATTGTTTCTTGGGGTGCCTGGGTGGCACAGGCAGTTGAGCATCTAATTGTTTCTTTACCATATAAATGTGTTATTTGTGCATTTCAGTATAATTACTGATAATTAAATCAGTTTTAACTCTTATTATTATGTTTACCTTTGCTCAGATTTTATACAAAATAAGTTCCAGAGAATAGAGAAGCCAATAAAAAAGCAATGAGTTAGAAAAACTTCTGCAGCGGTGCCTGGGTGGCTCAGTGGATTAAAGCCTCTGCCTTCCACCCAGGTCATGATCTCAGGGTCCTGGGATCTAGCCCCACATCACGCTCTCTGCTCAGCAGGAAGCCTGCTTCCCCTCTCTCTCTGCCTGCCTCTCTGCCTACTTGTGATTTCTCTCTCTCAAATAAGTAAAATCTTAAAAAAAAAAAAAAGAAAAGAAAAAACAAAATGAAAAACTTCTGTAAAATATAAAATATTTAAATAAATTTCTATATTTTCTGTAAAAATATAAAAACTATTTGCAGATGTGAAAGCAAATATTGCTGCACTAAGGAACCTTACAGAAGAGGGGGGCCAAGAGCCCTGCGGAAGTTAGGATTGAGTTGGGACACACCCTCCCTTCTCCCCAGTATCCCCATGAAGCATCCATGCAGCACCCCTGCTGGTCCCATGTCCTCATATGTGCACTCCCATCTGTTCCTATTCATCAGTTCCTGCTTTTGTTTTCACATCAACATCCTAAAATTTCTTAAAAGATAAAACTCAGAGGGAAGTTCTAATATCCAGTAATTGTTAGGTAAACTTTTTTCTATAACATGTAACCCCTAAACCTGGGAAACATGCTACTTACCTGTTTTATCTTCATCCTCAGAATCAGAATCAAAATATATATCATCATAGTACTTTGTCAGAGCTGTTCCAGCTTTTCCAGTTCCTGAGGAAGACCCTATTTACAGAAGGGCAGTTTACTACACCATACACAACTGACAAGAAAAAAAAAACTCGGTTTATCCTTCCATCATCTCAAAGTAATCATCAGCTCATTCCCAATGTCATTTGGATGAAAAAATACTTTCACATCAGTGACTTACTGAATTTCTGTGCCCTATGCAATTACAGAGAACTATAATTATTATAATGTAATGGAGTGTCCAAATCATGAGAAAATTTTTCTCTCACCCTTCTCACAAATCTTGCATTAGATTTTACTGAATTATAAAATAGCCTATTTCTAGGTTGCCACCATACATATCTTTACCTTTCAGCCACGCAGTACACTGTTAAGAACAGGAAATAAACATTTCGTTATAAGGGACTTTCGGGGAAAGAGGGTAAGAGCCCTAAAGAGAGGCAGGGGGCGTGATTCAAGGACACACTTTCCTCTCCTCAGTTGTGCCCAGTGCCACGACTCAGACTATATTCATGTCATCAGATGCTTGTGTCCCTAATTCTTCTGCTTTCGCCTCTATTATTACTGTTACATAGGCTTTCAGTTCCTAACAGTTAATACATGGAAGCCAGAGCTGAGGCACAAATCAGTTTTTGGGTCAGGTACACTTTAGATAAAAATGAAGCATCAAAATGAAGTATGTTTATTCCTTACTAAAATGAGACAGGAATTTGTGACCTATCATTCAATCTGCCATATCAGTGCTATATAACCCTAAAAACACCTCTACAAGCTTGTGTGTCTTTTTTATCCTACAGTAAAAATTACAAAAGGAAATCATGCAAGTAAACAACACTAAACAGTGCCATTTCACCAACAGGAAGATTCTTCACTAGTCATCAAAAAAACCAGGCTCAACTTGCCAAACACATTTATTCATTCGCTCGATAAATACTTCTTAAGCACCTACCCAAAGTGCTGGTGACACGACACAGCATAAATAAGGCCTCTGCCCTTGTGGAGCTTAGAAAAATATCTATATGAAAATCTAACTAAAAGTTTACCTGTTTCCAGAGAGGATAGCTTGTCCTCCATTGTTTTTATGGTGGAATTTAATTCGGCTTCCATTTCTTTTTCAAATTCATCTTCACTAGATGATTCACTTTCTCCAGTAAGACATTCTCGGATGAGTTTTCGTTTTTGGTCAGGAGTTCCATGTAAAAGCACATCCACTTCATCTTCAGAACTAGTATGCATTTAAATCATAAAGCATATGAATACTAAAGAATAAAAATAACTTAAAACTCCCACCATCTTACTGTCCAACAATTTTAAGTTTTTACAAGTTTGCATTTATGTATTATATTACATACAGCTATTCTCATTTAAAGATCAACCATTTCTCAGGGCACCTGGGTGGCTCAGTCAGTTAAGCATCTGTCTTCCGCTCAGGTCATGATCCCAGGGTTGGCAGGCTCCCTGTTCAGCAGGGAGTCTGCTTCTCCCTTCCCTTTTGCTCCTCCCCCTCGTGTGTGCCTCCAAGCCCTCTCTCAAATAAATAAAATCTTAAAAAAAAAAAAAAGAGGGGCGCCTGGGCGGCTCAGTGGGTTAAGGCCTCTGCCTTCGGCTCAGGTCATGATTCCAGGGTCCTGGGATGGAGCCCCACATCGGGCTCTCTGCTTGGCAGGGAGCCTGCTTCCCCCTCTCTGCCTGCCTCTCTGCCTACTTATGATCTCTCTCTGTCAAATAAATAAATAAAATCTTTAAAAAAAAAATCAACCATTTCGCATACTTCCAAATATATTTCTAATGTCTGCATAACATTTCCTCTTATAGATGCTATACATTTATTTCTAACTCTTTGCTATTACACTACAATGATTATCTCTGTAGGGTATATGTAATTTTGTTTCTGTTGATTTCCTTAGAATAAATGTCTAGAATTAGACATAAAACATCTTTCTAACCTCTTGAATTATCACAGTTTTCCAAAAGTATTGCACCAGTTCATAATTCCATCAGCAATGAAAAGTTTACTTCACGAAACTGGGAGTTTTTTAAAACTCTGAATACTTAAATAAAACTTAACATATGTAACCAATATACAGCTAATATACCCAAACAAAATGTTAACAGATGGTAATTGGATGTTACAATTTTAAAGGCAGAGAACTATAAGAAGAAAGTTAAATTATACTACAAATTCTCCTGAGCAATTACTGCCAATTTACTTGGCCTTTTGCACCTGGGTTTCCCATTAATAACAGTATGACAGAATTAAACCAGATATGAGAAAAAACAAAATGTTATCAAAATGAATGAAACACTAACATATTTCTAATATAATCAATAGTTCATAAATAATGTTCAATTATTTGTGGTCTGATGAATAGTTAGACTATCCCTGGTTTTTTTTCTCTATGTTCTTCTTCTAGAACAACGCTTTTAAGCCTCCAGCAGAACATAAATCTGAAAAATGCAATTCATACCATTCAATTTTGCTAATGATAGAGGCCTTAGCCAAACTCTACTCCTAGAGAATTCCCCATCTAACACTCCTCATCCTGACCCATATACCCCATTTCTTTTTTTTTTTTTTTTTTCATTTATTTGACAGAGAGAGAGAGATCACAAGTAGGCAGAGAGGCTATCAGAGAGAGGGGGAAAGCAGGCTCCCTGTTGAGCAGAGAGATTGATGTGGGGCACCATCCCAGGACCCTGAGATCATGACCTGAGCTGAAGGCAGAGGCTTTAACCCACTGAGCCACCCAGGCGCCCCTCCCTTTCTCCTTTACCACTATATTCATTTGGGTCCTCTTAACTCTGCCTGTCCTGGAGATCCTAAGGATCTCCAGGCCTCCAAATTCTTTTTTTTTTTTTTTAAAGATTTATTTATTTATTTAACAGAGAGATCACAAGCAGGCAGAGAGGCAGGCAGAGAGAGAGGGGGAAGCACGCTCCCTGCTTAGCAGAGAGCCCGATGCGGGGCTCGATCCCTGAACCCTGAGATCACGACCTGAGCCAAAGGCAGAGGCTTTACCCACTGAGCCACCCAGGTGCCCCCAAATTCTTTTATTTCATTCTAACCTTAATCCTGCTGCCAGAATGTTAGTCCTAAAAAACTATCATCACATCACTACCCAATTCTAAAAGAAATCATCTATGGCCAAATCTTCAACTACAGCATTCAAAAGAGCCTTCCCCATTTGGTTTCAACTTATCTTTCCACCCCACAGAAAGATCGGGCTCCCTGCTTGGAGGGGAGCCTGCTTCTCCCTCTCCCGCTTCCCTTGCTTGTGTTCCCTCTCTCACTGTCTCTCTCCCTGTCAAATAAATAAATAAAATCTTTAAAAAGAAAAAAAACTTATCTTTCCAATCTTACCTCTCACCCTTGAACTACACCACTGGTCTCCAACTGGGGGCATTTTGCCCTCCAGGGAATATATAGCATAGCTAGGCATTTTTGACTATGAAAACTAGGAGGTGGGAGGAGGGGCTACTGGTGTCTAGTGGGTAGACGTCAGGGATACTGCTAAACATCCTACAATGCACAGAACAGCCTCCCACGACAGAGATTTATCTGATCCAAGATGTCAGTGCTACTGGGCTGAGAAACTCTGGGGTGTGTGTGTGTGTGTGTGTCTATATATCTTTTTTAAAGACTTTATTTATTTATCTGACAGAGAGAGAGAGATCACAGGTAGGCAGAGAGGCAGACAGAGGGAGAGAGAGAAGCAGGCCATCTGCTGAGCAGAGAGCCCAATGCAGGACTCGATCCCAGGAGTCCAAGATTGTGACCTGAGCCAAAGGCAGCCGCTTAACTAACTGAGCCACCCAGGCACTCCAAATCTGATGTATCTTACATTCCAGTGTTTCCAAAGTGTGTCATATATTATCTTAAGGAGTACCACGACAGACAAGCCACTAAACAACTTTGAAGTCATTGCTGGTAGGACTCTAAAATGATACAAATGCTATGGAAAACAGCTTGACAGTTTCTTATAAAACTAAACACGCAACTACCATACAACCAGCAATCACACTCCTTGGCATTTATCCCAGAGAAATGAAAACTTACATTCACACAAAAACTTATACATGGGGCGCCTGGGTGGCTCAGTGGGTTAAAGCCTCTGCCTTCGGCTCAGGTCATGATCTCAGGGTCCTGGGATCGAGGCCCCAAATCGGGCTCTCTGCTCAGCAGGGAGCCTGCTTCCCCCTCTCTCTGCCTGCCTCTCTGCCTACTTGTGATCTCTCTCTCTGTCAAATAAACAAATAAATAAAATCTTTAAAAAAAAAAAACTTATACATGAATGTATAGATGCTTTATTCACAGGAGTCAAAACGAGAAACTAGACGTCCTTCAATAAGGGAATGGTTAATAAATAAAATCTTTAAAAAAAAATAAGGGAATGATTAAAACAAATGTGAAACAGTCATCAGCAATAAAAAAGGAACAATTTACTGATACCTACAACAATGTGGATGAATCTCCAGAGAATTATGCTGAATGAAAAAAGCCAATTCCAAAAAGTTACATACTGCATGATTCCATTTATATAATATTCTTAAAAAGGACAAAATTATAAAAGTGGATAATAGATTAGTGGTTACCAACGTTAAGTAGGGCATGGTGGGGCAGGAAGTTGGCAATGAGGGATCCTTGTGGTAACGGAAATGCTCTATATTTTGGCCATATTAATGGTTACCCCAGTTGTGATATCATACTAAAGTTACTAATGGTAACATTGAGGGAAACTGGGTGGAGGGGGCACAGAATCCCTCTGTATTATTTTTTGTTTAACTTTTCTTGTGGCATTAATTTGCTGTCGTAAGTTCTTACATTTAAATATACAATTCAGGGCACCTGGGTGGCTCAGTTGGTTAAGCAACTACCTTCAGCTCAGGTCACAATCTTGGACTCCTGGGATCGAGTCCTGCATCGGGCTCCCTGCTCAGCAGGGATTCTGCTTCTCCCTCTGACTCCCTCTCACGCTCTCATGCTCTCTCTCTCTCTAATAAATTAACTTTTTTAAATCCTAAGTATACAGGGCGCCTGGGTGGCGCAGTTGGTTAAGCAACTGCCTCAGCTCAGGTCATGATCCCGGAATCCCGGGATCGAGTCCCACATCGGGCTCCCAGCTCCATGGGGAGTCCGCGTCTCACTCTGACCTTCTCCCTTCTCATGCTCTCTCTCACTCTCTCTCTTTCCTAATAAATAAATAAATAAAATCTTTAAAAAAAAAATCCTAAGTATACAATTCACTGATTTTTTCTATATACTATTTCTTATAACTACATGTGAATCTACCTCAAAATAAAGTTTAATTTTTAAAAAAAAAAGATTAATCACAAGACGAGAGTTATTTTTATTACAAATTTTCTCTAACCCCTGTGATTATTTCAGGGCAAGTCTCAGCATGTAGCACCGCTAGGTAAGGCAATACAGTGTGGGCCAGGTACATTCTTGCTGAGGGTGTCAAGAATGTAAGTTTCTCAGAGAACCACTCTTCACCCAGGCCATTTCTCAGGGGTATGTTTGCAGTGTGCAGCCTTGAGGGATAAGGTGATGTCTCTCTCCAGGAGAAAGAGCAGGCTTATTTACTGACTGCTATAAAAGTGCATTTCCCAAGCTCAAGTGGTCCTCGGCCATGGTGCAACCCAATGAATGTATAGCATCCACCTGGGCCTCTCCGTGCAACCCTCATAGGAGTTGGGAAGTAACAGCAACTGACAAGATCAGGATGCTCGTTCTGCCTGCTGAGAGTAGTTTCTGACCCAGGAGTTTCCTATTTTCTGCCAGGTTCCATGGAACGGTAACATACTATAAAATATTAGCTTATAAATAGAGTAAAATCAAATCCTGGCAGACACCTCTTAAACACCTCCCAAATCTCTCTAATCTCCCTTTTTTAAGACAACAAGTACTAGATTCAGAGCCTTGAGCAGGTAATACTGTCTAACAACGCTGTTCTATTTCACAGTATTTATTCTTACAGTTACCTTACCAGTGGCAACTGTCACAGGATTACACAGCTTCCTTAAAGAAACTTAAGCCCCTTGGGGCGCCTGGGTGGCTCAGTTGTTAAGCTCATCTGCTTTCAGCTCAGGTCATGATCCCAGGGTACTGGGATCAAGCCCCGAGTTGGGCTAACCCTCTCCCACTCCCCCCGCCTGTGTTCCCTCTCTCGCTGTCTCTCTTTCTGTCAAATAAATAAATAAAAATCTTGAAAAAAAAAAAAAGAAAGAAAAAAGAAACAACCCCCACCCCACCCCTAAAAAAGAAAAGAAATTTAGCTACAAAAATCTTAAGGAAAAATATTAAATAAGTTGTAACATAAGTGAATATAGAGATGGTAATGGCTGAGTAACTCAAGTCCAAGTCCAGTATTTCCTGCACTTGAGTTACTCATGTATTTCAACCAAAATGACTTACTAACTGAGGCCTACTGATGATCTTCTTTCACAGACCAGACCCACTACCTGAAACTCGCAGGAAATCTTGGAATCTATCCTCACTCACCACAAGAGAATCTTCACAGCAGTCCAATCTCCCAAGCCTACAATCCCTCCCCAGGATAATATGAGGAAACACTGATTGGAGGAAGAACAGTTTCACAGAAAACTTAATTGGACAAAATGTTTTAGAGTTTATGGACAGGATCTGCTGCCAGCTTTTAAAAAACAGATAAATGTGCTAGGAAATCTCTTGCCAACATATCTGCAAGTTTCCCCCAGGTAGGGTTAAACCCTCCTTCTTGGAAATTCTTCCGGAACTTTATCTGTGTCTATCTCAGGTCGTCCTTTTCTACAATTCTCTTCTGAGATAACCTACTTATTTCCAAGATATGTATGTTCCGAGATACGTGTCTTATTTCCCCTACACTATACTGAGAGCCTGTAGAAAACTGTAGCCCTGAGCAAGCAGACAGTACATGCTCAAAAAAAGCCTGTTGACCGAGCGCCTGAGTGGCTCAGTCCTTAAGTGTCTGCCTTCGCTTCAGATTATGATCCAAGGATCGGGGGATCAAGCCCCTCAGCGGGCTTCCTGCTAGGCGAGCCTGCTTATCCCTCTCTCCGCCTGCTGCTCCCCCTACTGTGCTCTCTCTCGCTCTCTGTGTCAAACAAAATCTTTAATTAAAAAAAAAAAAAAAGCCAGCTGAGTATTCCCTTATTTCTATTTATGACAGTTTAGTCTTCAAGATGGTCACTTCACATTAAGTCCCACTAGTCTCACAACATACTTAAGATGCAGCTATTATATTTCCTTTTCATAGACGAGAAAAACGAGGGTAAGTGACTTGCTTTCACTCGCACTGCTAGTAAGCTGCAGAGGCAGAATTCGATCCCGAGGCTTCTGAAAACTTACGCCTAATTCCAGAATAAACCCGTTCCCCGCGTCGGTGTCGGCCCCGCCTCCCCCGTGGCTGCGCAACCTCACCAGAACCGTACTTGGCGTCCCACGGGCGACAGCGGGCGCGACAGGCTCCCGAGTCGCTGGGCCGAGGGTCCGCAAGGGCCTGGCAGGCACAGCGACTGGAGGAGGCTAAAGCCTGGCCTCGGCCTGAAGCCTCGGAAGACGGGACGCGGCAGGGGCCCACCTGCTCAAAGCGGGTTCCTCGTCGCTAGGCTCTTCAACTGCGTAGGGGTCGTAGTCATCCTGGAGCCGGTTCATGGTGGCCTGGACTCTCGGACACCGACTATCAGCCGCCGCACAGGATCTGTTTACGCCGCAGGAGCCCCAGCTAAAGCGTCCGCCTCTCCACTTCCGCCCACGCTTCCGTGCGCTCCCTGCGCGCCTGCGCAGATTGTGCCAGTGAGGGGGCGGGGAGAGAGAATGAGTCCCAGCGTCTCGCCGCCGGGCTGTTCGGCTTCTGCTCACTTGGAAACAGCTGCCTACTTACAGAATCTGGGAAGCGGCACCCTCCTAAATGGCAGTCTCTGAGATGAGCGCCCTGTGCGCAGTGTCTCACGTCGTGACGTGAAGAAGCAGAAATCTAGGTGCTGAGGGACACGAAGCCTGAAATCTGGGCCAGTAGGCGCCAGACATTAACACCTGGTGACCCTCAAACCTTCAAGCCTCAAGCCCTTCTGCCTTCTTTTTTTTACCGCGCGGCTATCTCACCTTCAGCCCTATTCGCTCCTCGGTCTGACTTCGGCCCGACTGTCTACTGAAAAGTTGCTAGGGTGTCACCAGGTAATTCCTAATTACCTGTTCTTGGCTCCTTCTCAGACCCAACCTTTGATTGGCCCTTGTCCAATTCTGCTCAATACAGTGCTCGCTTCGGCAGCACATATACCAATTCTGCTCAATACTTGAGATGACGTAGATGACAACTTGAGATGACGCCTCTTGATTGTGAAACTGTTTGCTACCCTGTTTCTGTATTGGCTTCTTCTCAAGCTCCCTCTTCATGATCCCATTCAGATAACTACCCGATTTATTTGGTCCTTGCCCCCTTCTCAGGTACTAAAATGGATTTCCAGTTGCCTGGGTAGGTAATCTCCATCGCCGCAACATTAGCAATTCAAATCAACATAATCCAAACCCAGCTCAGCATCTTCCACCCCACTTCTATACCTCAGCCAATAGCTATTTTGATTCTTGATTGCTGCTCATGTCACTTCCTCTATCCTTACAACTGTTATAGGCTTGAATCTTGGTTGACTCCTTCCTCGGTCCCTCCATGAGCCCTCAATTCCCAAGTCCTATAGATCGCTTAGTAATGGCTCTCATGATCAACCCATCTCACAACCTTTCAGATCCGCCCCTCTACATGGGATGTTTCTCTACTTCGAACTCTTAAGGGATAATGTACCACTCACATGCCATGGATTTCTCCGGTTTTCAATTGTTGTTCCACCCAAGTTTTTTGAGAAGTAGAAGACTCTCCCTGAGTCACAGTGACGTCAAGGAGATACCTGTTGGGGAACCCACTTTCTCTTTTCTGGGACTCCTGGCCATCCTCGTG